>JANFAI010000002.1:3600000-4072509 GCA_024613185.1 Pisolithus microcarpus | reverse complement strand
TCGCTCATTTCACCGAGCGGGTGTTCACCCTGCATTCCTTGGCCCCACCCATGAAGTTGTTAGCTGACATCTGTCGCTTGTTTCGTTGGGTTGATGGTTACACTTGCTCGTGAAGGTGTTAGCTGACGTCTGTCGCTCATTTCACCGACCAAGTGCTCACCCTGCATTCCTTGACCCCACTCATGAAGCTGTTAGCTGACATCTGTTGCTCATGTCATTGAGTCCGGTGTAGGGAGGGAATCCTCCCTACTAGGGTTTTTGTTATATTTCATTGCTTCTACTTGCAGTTTTGTTTTATGTTTACTCTACCATTCTTTTTACTTAGTATTTGGACGAGTTTTGGCTTATGTAAGCCAACCTTTGCACTTAGGACTCACTGTACATACTTAGAAAAAATAAGAGACGCTTTACCACAGACGAAGTAAGACGGATTTAAGACGCCAAAGGCTCGGGAGAATATTTCTCCCCCCCAGACGCTCATTAGACGCTATCTCGCTTTCTTTTGGGATCTTTAGGGCGCGTTTTCAGTCTGTTCATCACCTTCTTTGACTCTGCACCAGGCAACTCTTGCCCCCTCGGGTCGAACTGACCCACTCTTTCCAAAGGGAGACCTCTTGGTCACTCCCCCACTCTCCTTCAACATTCTTTTCACCGGTTCATCACTACTTGTTCGACCTGCCGCAGTGAAACGTGGCGAGCGTTGTGTTGATCTGTTAGACACGGTGAAGTATATATATATATATTCTCAATAATAATATACTCGATAGGAATGGTGTATGTATAGTCACCTCGAGTCACCCTTGTCCAACACATACGTAGGCCTCGTTCAGGAATTGAAGATCACTGTCAACAAAGTGGACGCTGCAGGGGACCGCATCGGGCGGCACTACAATGCATCCTGCGCAATTGGTGCGAGACGCCTCCACTTCAGAGTTGAACAGGCAAGTCGGGATCCGAAGGGTCTATCGATGGCGAAGGGAGGTAGAGGTATTAATACGTATCCAAAACTGGTTGACCCAAAGTCACTAGAGGGTTCACCTATTGAGAGGCCCGGTCCATAATGAGTTATTCGTACCCTGATGAATATCCGCATATGCGAGTCACGCACCAGCCATCTACATCCCTGCTGTCGTCACCCGAAAGGTTTGCTTCTTTCGAATCTGGGTAACAACGTCGACCACCTGAAAGTCGTCTTTGGCTGTTTCCATGCCAAGTGCGGCAATGGTGCGTAGCAATATAATTTCTCATGGGTTACTGCAGGGGTGAATTACGCAGATGAAGCCGACATTGATCCAAAGTGTACGTACATCACAACCGAGACGCTCCGCCCTCAGAACTGGCCAAGGAGTTGGATGGTGGTGAGGGTCGGGGAGGGGTGAGAAGCGTCGGCAGGAGCTGTTGCGAATATCAGTGTTCCTAGGAATCCGTTTGGGCAGAACGATGACTTTGCCAATCTGCCAACACGATGAGTAAATCGAGACGCGAGTCCCTTATGGAACAAACGCACGCTGAAGGTTAAGAACACCGCAACCCAAGTCCACGAAATGCTGTACCGGGCTAACCTCACTAAACAGCAGGCCGCAGCGGCACATACAAAGCCGTACAGGATCGTCCAGAATACGCAGCCGTAATCATCCCAGTCTGAGGGTAAACGAAAAATCTAAGTAGCGTCAGCATCGTAAAAACGAGATACCGGCATGTCCGGACTGGACGGAAGGCTCGCAACGGCGGGCACAAACCGCCCCCTGCTAAGATGGCATAACCTAGTTGCACGACGGGAGGCCGACAACTGTGAGCACAGACCGACTGTTTGTAGGTGGTACGTAGCGCAACAGTGACTATGATGTAGCTGAGCTTGGAGTGCTTTGCTTATATAGTCAAAAGGCCCGTCGACCCTAAAATTACGTCCAAAACACACCTGGAATTCGACGAAAACGACACTCAATCGACTCGGACTGTCCGGGAGAATCCTTTCCGGCATGAATCCAAGTTTTAAATTTTCGGGATTTCGGGGGATTCAGTTCTGCGGTTGTGGCCCTCCGTCTAGAATACACGGGATTCCATGCATGAATCATCTTCGAAGCTTTATGTACATACTCTGAAGTACAGTAATGGTTATAAAGCTGCGATGTGGCGTACATGCAAAAGTCTCGAATGTACTGGGATTTGGACACAAGAACGGGTAGTGAGTAAGAGACAGCACAAAATGCGTGAAGTATTTAAGCATGTCCAGTGGGCTGCAATAGAGTTAGGTAGTCCCATGAGATTTAACGGATACTTACACGATGCGATCGCGCAGTCCGAGAGGTCTGAGAACGACGCGTGTCGTGCCATATGGACTACTCTGCAACTTGGAGTGCCAATCGTGATAGCTGTCATAGGCCGTAGCTTGCGCCCTGGCACAAGGTGCCTTTAGAAGTATCGTTTGAATCCAAAGTACAGGGAGGGGGCGTCCAGTCTTCCACGGAATGAATCGTTGCTTGCTCCACATCAGGAAGCTGGTTTAACTCAAGTACAACAGCTTCCTTAACAAGGTCAAGGCCAAACCGGAACGCCTTGTTGATGTCACTAAGATTAACGGTGGGATAAAGTGTCTGATCAGCATAAGTGAATAGTTATCAGCACACCACATATATATGAAACGAGATGACGCACTCCAAAGGCGTAAGCCATCACCTTCCTGGAGATCTATATCTAACTTAGAGTCGCCAGGGATCGTCGCATCCAAGGTGGATCTCGACGGACGATAACGAAAACCAAGTATGACCATCGACGATCACTTGTGTAATATCATTAACGTCGCCCAAACGACGTCTCCATTCAACCGGTGTCAGCAGCCGCGACGACCGAAGCTCCTTCGCGATAGAGCCGTTCGAACCTGGGCTGCGGTAAGGGGTTGCTTGTTTGAGTAGAATTTTGCAAACGACCAGAAGCGTGGGGTTGTCATCGACGTAAGCATGCAGTTTGCGCATGACATCGCGATCGGTTTGCGTGAAGGTACACTCCATCAACCAAAGCGGACGTGACGAACACATAGTATTGTCACTGTGCATGAGGACGAGCAAGTCCGGAACAAACCATACTGAAGGTCCTTTAACATAGCTATTGGCATAAACTTGGCAGTCCACGGTGTCCTCTGCTGGGATATCGGATAAAACGGAGTCAAGATTCCTCATGACAACAGCTAAGACGGACTCGTGAGCGAAGGAGGGTGACGAAACCATCAGAAGTTGAGAATTTGGGAAAAAGGACAATCTAGGTTTGAAGTACGAAGATTAGCCACCTAGCCGCGCGTGACGGTAATCTGGGCAACACACTTCCACACTTTCCCATACTCAACACTCTCTAATTGATCCATGATATAGCTATAATCATGCAGAGATACACCTTCATAACACTTGCAGATATTCGTCAATTCTTGAAATCCGTATAGTTAAAACAGGCGTACCGTTATGTATCCTTGTTGTTCCCCAGAAAGACCCCGGATGATTTCCTTGCATTTTGCTTGAATAAATGAGAGATCAGCAATGGAGGTCTATAGTTACATTTTCACGACCTTACCACGATGTTGTTTGTTTGAATGTTCAGGCGAGGAAGAGGTAGCGTGCTGCATGATAGTGGCATCAGGAGAGGGGGAAAGAGGTTGACCAACCTCTGGCAAAAGGTGTGCCGTTGGCAGCCTTTTCAGCACCGTGGATGATCGGGAGGATGACTTCCGATATCCTTTCCCCATTTTTTGTTCACCCCTCAGCACGGGCTGCGCAGTTTCGTTGCTTGTGGGCACTTATCGAAAGCTCTGTAGCAAACTGCGATGTCAAGTGGCATCAGTGTTTGGTATTTGTTGATTCCACACCTAGCATTTCCACCCCTTCATGTGGGGGTCATAAGTCACTCCTGGGTTCCAAAGTTCATAGCCTACAAAATTGAAATATGCCAACCTAGGCCATTCACTGACGTGATGAATCAACACGCAGAACTGACTGATGGCATGTACGATACGAAACTACGTCGACTCCTTTATAACACATACCCCCTCGGGATAGGCCAAAAAGTATGTGTTTATGAGAGAGTATGTGGTGTTAGAGAGGTCAGTCATTGACGTCTCAAACTTCACTGATTAGCTATGGACATGTAAATCTAGTAATTTTCTAAGGTAGGAATGCTAGTTAGGCTGAAAAAAAAACAGGTTATTTTGCCATTGACCCTGTGTATCGAAAACTCAGTGTCCTCTGCCCAAATGAACCCAGTATCAGTTCCAGCTTGGAGGCAAATGGATCATCGATGTCCTTGACATACTCCCTCAAAAGCAGAGAGGCCGGCCTGAAGTGCATCCTTCATCTGCAAACCCAGGCGGGTCATTATGGCTCATAATGACGACGTGTTGTTTGCCGAGTACCCGACGATTCAAAAACAATTCAAAAACTGTAGGATGCGCATGCTGTAATTCGGCCGTCTTGCAGATGCCCTTCTGCATTGGACCTGCAGGAGTGCTTGAGTCATCATTCCCATTGCTGACCTCATCACTGCCTCCCATGTTCAGTTCCCGCGCCATCTTTGCACCCATGACTGCCTCAAAAACTCCTCATCAGTTTCCTCGAAGATATTGCACATCTCTGCGGCCGGGTTAGAATCTTTGCGAGATCCGTATGGTTTGACCTTTGGAGGGCTCCAGGATGTCGAACGGTTTCATAATGACCGAAAGTTGTGAAGTTGATGTGGCATATTGCCATCCCCATATGGTCGGATTACATATGAAAATTGCCTAATCAAGAATTAAACTCACACGGTGTATGGGTTTTTGACAACGAAGAAATGGTATGTGTTATGCGTTACAAGGGAGGTATGGGTTTTGGTCAAATTTCCCCGCATACCAACTCGGGATATCCAAATATGTATGCATTATGAGGGAGTATGGGTTTTGCGAGGTATCAGATATTATAGGCACCAGTCCCTCGCCATCGCGTCCACCCACGTGACCTTCCCCGCTTTTGATAGGTTCGCTCAATCCCGGTTGCGCCGTGACTGAAACCCTTTTTGGGGAGTTTGCATGGCCAGTGGTGGACAGTGGCGCTGCGTCAGCATTGTGCCGCCCATTCCTACCTCTTCAAGTTTGCATGGCTGTGTCGTGTAGTGTCTATCATTCCCTACATGCTTCGTCGGTCGGTTTCAATCACTCCAAACCAGGTATTGTGTCTCGCTACCTCGCAGCATTGGTATGTTGTGACTGTCTTTTGCGGTTGGTGTGACTGCCATTCGACACTGATGTTAGTCGTTGCATCAACTGCATGTACTAATTAATGTAGTGCACAAAAAATTACTGTTGTAACGTCCGAAGGGAAAGGCTCGCTTGTACGTTATAAGGGAGTCGACTGTATTATTATTCGCTGCATCTACTTAAAATCGTCGTGGGCTGCTGTCACAAGCAGGGCATCCAGGATAGTAATATATATGATTAGGACATTTGTCCTGCGGACCACCTTGCGGTCTGATATATTGTATTGTTCAGACAGCCTGTGGACATACCGTGAACGTCAGTGGT
This sequence comes from Pisolithus microcarpus, assembly GCA_024613185.1. Classification (NCBI taxonomy): domain Eukaryota; kingdom Fungi; phylum Basidiomycota; class Agaricomycetes; order Boletales; family Pisolithaceae; genus Pisolithus; species Pisolithus microcarpus. The sequence continues at coordinate 4,066,970 of JANFAI010000002.1, read as the reverse complement.
GAGACTAGAAATGGCAATGGACGCTGACTTTAAGTATTCAGCGGGTATCTCAAGTGATACACGTGGTTTCGTCGCCTTGAGCTGCCCCTTCACGAAGCTGCTTTGCGCTTGATACCAGTTGTGAGAATAGAAGTCGGTCGGCAGCTCCCCGACAGCCGGCCTCGCACTTTCTCTGAGACTGGAAGTTCTGAAGTGGGGCCAGGCACCGGAGGTTGCTTGCCACTCGCCTGAGTACCGAAGACGGAGGTGCAGGGCATCCAACATGCGTAGCCATGCAGTGATGCGTCGGGAGCAGCCAGTCTTTGTCGAGAATGTAATACGTTGCTTCTCCATCGTGGCCCTCATGGTCCGATTCGTCGGAACTCATACCGTCAAGGCCCAGTGATTGCACTACAGGGACAGCCTGGTCTTTGATTTCGGCGTACCGATAGGCGGTGTCGAGACGGCGCGCATACAGCTAATGCGCATCAGCAACGTAGAAATCACTGGACGGAAAGGCACACCTCCTGTTTTCTCTGGCGTCGTCGATGTAGAGCTTTGCGGTCTTTACGAATAGCCTTGTCCTGCTGTGAGTTTTTGAACTGCGCCTTCATTCCAGCAACGCGGGTTAGCCACGCTTCCGCTACAAATTCTAGCGTGTAATTATCCCCCTCGTAGCGTTTTAAATATTCCACGGCGAACACTTGTGCAGCAGATCTATTCCACTCAGAGCGTGCATAGCCCTGAAGATCAACTGAGAAGTCGTCGACTGTACAACATGGGCCGTGTCTGGGATCCCACGCAGCAATCTTCTCCTGACCGACGGACCGTGGCAAATCTTTGGAGCTTTCCAGGCCCAGCAGCTTCTGTCCGAGCTCCCGAACCGATTTCTGTTCAAAGAAATCGTGAATAGGCAAGCCAAGTCTAGTCGCCGCACCTTACCTTAAATGCATTGTGTTCAGATGGCCGGGGTCGAGGAAGTTGCTTGACCTTTTTCTGACGGCCTCTAGCCAATGGCATTGAGTTCCCAGAGGTTGCTGCGGAATCAGGAACCGACGATCGAATCAAGCCATTTGGGAGCGCCTTCGCTATTGCGTTAGCAACAGCAGCCTCGACGATCTGACCAAGTTCCTGTCGTATATTCTGCCGAATCTTGCTCTCGAGGGTCTCCTGAAGCTCCTGAAGCTCCACTGAAGGCGAAGGTCTTCGTTTGCCATTGCGTAAAACAAATTCAATCAATGCCTCCAGCTGTACCGAGAGAGGGAGTTACCTTCGCTGAGCGCGTAGGTGGCTGGCTGGTCCAACCGTGACCACTGGTGTTGGCCTTTTTGGCAGCACTCTCCGGGTCCAACGGAACGCGAGAAAACACACCCGTATCGAGTGGGCGAGGAAAGGCCAAGGGATTTACATCAACGGCCTGCGAGGTTTGTCAGTGCCTAAGGTACTGCGACTTGTATTGCACCGAACACGAACCCTTTTCTTTCCCTTGGTATCCGAGGCTTCGGACTGTTCCGACTCTCTCTGAGCATCCTTTAAGTCCAAGCCACGGGGGTATTTTCTACCTGACACGGACCTCGTTTTTTTCAGAAACACTCCGCTCCCCAACCTCACAGTCTTCTGAATCGCTCCGACCGCTGTCCGCCATCTGAAAAGAGGGTCTCAAGTCAGCACAAGAACGCGATCATACTGTGCTGGTTTACTTTCCTCGTCGTCAAGTTCACGCTCCTCCGAGGACCCGATGTGAAAGAAACCCTCGAACTCATCACCACTTTCTTCTTCTCGGTTGTGACCTTCTCCGGAATCCTCTGTATCGTACATTGACCCGTCGGCGACGGAGCAATACCCGTCTTCTTCGCGCGCAGCCTCTTCACCGTCTCCTCCTTGCTCGGGATCTGGAGCGTCGCCTGCAAACTCGTCGGCGCCAGAACTACACTCGGCTTCTGGGCACACAGCCTCTTCGACAATCCTTTCTTGCTCAGGATTTGCAGCGTCGTGCGAAGACTGGTTCCCGGGATCCAACGCAAGTGTTTCTGGTTCTCTCGCATCTCCCGCCTGACCGGTCTCTTCGCCAACATGCATGTCTTGCTGAGGATCGTCGGCGCAAGAGACTTCGCTGGTACACGTGGATTCCTCTGGTTCCGTGTCCCTTCTGCGTTTTCTTGCCCGGTGCTTCTCCCGGTGCTCCTTTGAGGTAACCCCTTGTTCTTGATCACCTTTCGCTCCGGTGACGGTGGTATGTACGTCTTCGTCTTCGCCCTCGTCATTGTCATCGTCCTCCCTTCCCCGCTTTCTTGCCAAGATCTAGAAACCAGTGGTTAAATCCCTTCAAAGGAGAGTTTGAAACAGACCTCATCGTGTTGTGTATGCCGCTCAGCGTGAGCCGCTGCTGAGTTAATTGGTACCTACGTATAAAATGAGATTTAAGGATCCAGAAACGGAGTTGGACGCACGTAGACACCAGAAACCGGTGCATCGCCTATTAGCCTCTTCCACACCCCTCCGAAGAAACCGGCAGGCCAAGGCAGTAGTCCCTTCGTCACATCTGTCCGTTCGGGGTGTCGTATTGGAACCAGACACGCCGTCTGAAACAATAGCATCGGCAGCTACTTCCTCGTGCGTGTTCTGCTGGACATAAGTCGAGTCTTCCGCGCTGGCAGAAACGTCGTTCCCGGCTTTTGGCTTGGACGCAGTGAACAACATGATAGGCCAGCGCTTGCACCCGGAAACATACCTCATCACAACTCGGAAGCCTTGGACGGGATGCTTGCTTGCGATTCCGCCTGTAACGTGTGAATTGTGCAGCCTGTTTGCGAACTATAGCTGCTAGCCGTATGTCAGTCCCGGCACCAGAAACATGAGCGATATCAATAGTACCCCGGGAGAGAGCATCTTCTGCGACTTTCTTGTATGGATGGAATGGCTCGCGAGAGTGTGCGCTTGTAGGACGTCGACTGACCTGGGACATCGAATGCTTTGTTCCTAGAACCCAGCGGGTGGCCCGGAAGTACTTATAAGCCACGACCAAGACAAAGGATGCATGAACAAAGATAGGCGGTACGTGCCATTCGGCGGCGTAACGGAGCCTCGAGGCTCAGGATAGATTCGATCCCAGCTTCACCCTCTTTTCGCACGGCGGAAAAGATATGCCAACGGGTAACTGTCGTGTGCAAATTCGAGTCAACGACGGTTGAGAGTAGTGGTAAACATCTCCGGGTATTTCCCCTAACTCAGAACAATCTGTGAGCCCCCAAGCAAGTCAAGGCGGCGTGCATACGAGGAACAGTGTCTGGAAGGGTTTTGCACAAGCTACGACGGCCGTCCGGGGGAATTCCCGTGAGAGAAGCACCAAATATGAATGAGAGCGATCTGACCTCGTCGCCTGAAAGCGTAGGAAAGGATGGAGTATGCAACGCTTGTGTAACCCTCGCCAGAAAGTCCACGTCGTGGACATCCCAAACGCCTCCATGTTTCTACTTTCGCCCCGGGTCGGTAGCATGGATGGGAAAGGCTATGAGCACATCGCTGACATGAGTTCAGTACTAAGACGATGAAATATACGTGGTACGCGGTAACTTACCTGGAAGAGCACCGGGTCGAGCCCCACCTCCATGCATATCTATTTCGCCGCAGGTCAGTATCATGGATGGGAAAGGCTATGAGCACATCGCTGGCATGACTTCAGTACTAAGACGATGAAATATACGTGGTGCGTGGTAACTTACCTGGAAGAACACAGAGTCGAGCCCTACCACGCATACCTAGTACATGAGAGACACTCATACGCACCGTCTGATTACATGCGCTAGTCACATGACCAACCTCATGTCGGTCGCGCGTAAGTTCAATGCCGTTTGTCGTTTGTCGCTTGCCTGCTTGTCGTTTGTTGCTGCTATCGGTTCATTTGTAGAGCACAAAGGAGGCACGGTGCTCCCATGACATCGACTGAGATCCCAGTGGAGTCGGGCTATGCTGCCGAGCATGCGCCGCTGTCTTGAGGTCGAGTCCGCACCCACCTTCCCTGTGGGAACCGCTGTATGATGGGAGTCATCGTTTTTTCTTGGCACGCATCGCTTGCTAAATGGTACTTCAGAGCGAAACGTGTGTAGATTGTGACAGATTTATCTTGGTAATAGAGCAAGATAAACGTTGATTGTGGAAACAAGGGTAATTACATCTAGTTGCTGATAACTCAGGCCACTTTGCTGATAAAACGGCGCCCTCCCGTTTTACATGCGCTGTGTCAAAGGTTGTTCGAGGTTCTTCTCAGGTTTGCCATCTTTTCCTAGCGAAGCTCACAGCACCTTCCCAGGCGTTGACTGTGATGTGTCGGACGCCACCGGCTCAAGTATGTTCTACACCGCTCGATCGCTCTCACTAATGAACTGCGTTCTCCGAGATTTTTGTTTTTTTTTTCCTTTGAGCTTTGCCCTCCGACCAGGGAAGGAAATCGTGCCGAGGTGCTTGCGTTCAAATCCACCCAGTATACTCATCCTGCGCCTGCTCACGACACTGTCGGTGACCTCATCCAGCCATCCGCTTACTGTCGATCTTTCCAGGATGCCATTGTTGAACTGCACTTTACGATGTCGCGCGGGGGGACTGCGAGAGACTCTGTCCGTGGTGGTGAGATGTAGTTGGTCTGCGTACTACACCGCCCACGGCTCTGTCGTCTACTTGCAGAAAGAGACGGATTCCTTTACATATCGGAACAGACGACAGCTCGAGATTGTGTCGTGTGCTTGGACACTCGTTTCCTGCCTACGTACTTCGTGAATAGCGTTTCATCTGTCATCTACCAAGCAAGGTTCTCGCAACCTGCGTCGGCACTGCCCGAGTGGCTCTCAATCCCCTTCTGTTTGAGCGGGATTTCTACAAGAACGGTATATTGACGCCGATCTTTGTCTTCTTTATGCCCTATCGCTGGTCACATGTCACAAGTCACTAGTCACCCTCGATCATATCACAGCACGCAACGCTACATACCACATACTCCGTCCTTTGTCTCTCAAGTGGCCAAGTCGCACTTCTGGCATATTTAAAGGTGGGCCATTCATACAGATTTTAACGTCTCGTGTTTGCTGACACCTCCTTCTCTCCCTCTCAATCTCTCACGTTCAATGGACTCTAATTCCGCTTCTGCTACTGGTCTCATTTTGAACCTCAGTGGGTAAGTGTGCGTGAAAGCTCGAACAAATGCAGCTCACCCAGGCATACACAGTGTACATGTTCTCTATGCAACCGAGCACGCATTTGTCACTGCGTTGTGGGCCTCCACTGCCAGTTCCCATCTCCGAGTCAGCTCCTGCATCCATTCTTCTTTTGGCTCCACAGGAGATTGGGGATTCTCGTAAGAGCCTGCATTCTATTCTAAGACGTCCATCGCTTATGGCTCCTAACAGCATGGTTTTTAATCAAATCGCCTTTTGTCCACCTTGGCCGTTCTCTCTGCCCAAATCCAGATGAACGTGCGTGAGGTGCTCATCCCCTTGGATGGGATGACGATGTTGGTTAATTGTGTCACTCGCTGAATTAGACTGACGGCAGATTTTAGGGCAACACCGTCACATTTTGTGTTGAATATCAAGCCTTTCGGATTTCTTTCGCTAATTCAGCGATGTACTGGTGCTTCAAATACGTGACAAGTTGCGTCGCATACCGTGTTCGGCCCTCCAAGTACGCCTATGATGAAGCGACGTTACTTGATGACTTCTTGCAATGCAAGATCCCTGGCCAAGTCCCCGCTGGGATGCCGGCCCCTGGGTACGAGTTCCTTGACATCAATTCTTCATTCCTGTTGTGTTGATATTTTTCCCACCGTGGTATTACCAGTCCAGTGGAGGTAGCCACCAACACGGACCGCGAGGAGGCGGCATAATGGACATGGACACGACGTGTTGTCACCCGCCTTATAACTTCCTGCATATCTTCGTACTAGTACCCATCTTGTATATAGTTATAGTAAGGTCACATTGTGATCCAGAAAAAGAAAGAAAGAAAATCGATACGAGTCTGGACGAACTACATAGTAGTGTGAGTTATGCGGTCCTACGCAAATGGGATGTACTCGCCCGCCCCAGCGAGGCTGAGCATGCACGTTGAGGACGGAGGTACCCACTCACCGGTAGCCGTACAACGGAGAATTACGACACGCCTATTAGCAGCGAACCAATAATTTTGCGTGTGTCGTAGTCTCGAACGTCTGGAGGCCGTCATGCGAAAGACACTACTGTTCCCGGGCTGCCGCTCCACTTGTCACTGGAAACGTGGCTGTCCCTTTGTTTCTCGAGGGTACTTTTAAATTCTAGGTTGTGCGAGGTCCGCTTCCCTCCGGTACCTCTGCAGTCTTGTTGTGCCACTCGCTCATCATGCAAACGGAAAAGCCAGCGCACCTTTCCGGCAACGTAGTGGGCGATGAAGGAGCGTTTTCATTGCCTCGGACACCCGGCAGGCCGACCGTAGTAAGTCGGGCTAAGATATTATTTCAATTATGCCGCTAGCTTACTGGTTCTCGGCAGAATCAAGAGGGATGCCGACCTCCGGCGTGCTCACAGCGTCCGGGCAATCCGTCTATTTCCCCCACCACTCTTTCTCCCGTGGTATGTTGTCGAGGCTTGAAGGTCTTCACCAAGAACGATGATCGTAAACAATCCTTTGTTAGAAACAGGAAGAGATTCTACCTAGCATGTCGTCAACATCCGTAAAGGAGGAACAGAGTCTCAGCTACCTTGGTGTTCTTATCCCGCTCGTAGGTTTAACTCGAGCTCATAGCTCTACAGGGCCGCTAACCCGAAAGTTGAAGAATCACTTGACTGATCCTACGACAGGCGAGATCATCGTGAGTGCCGTGCCGCAGGTAAACCGCCCACCGTTGTCGTCGTGACGTTTCAGGCTCAGAATTCCCTGACTACAGGAGATGCAAACCTTCGCGGAGGCTTACAACCGTATGTTGGGCGCCTTGAGAAGAGTAGGTACAAATCGCTAAGCGAGGACTGGAGAGTTGATGTTGATATGCATTGAACAATTAATTATTCAGACGGCCTGTGGATACTGCTGCCGTGAGGGCGGTGGTAAGACCGGAGTTGATGGTCAATGCTGACTTGGGTGTTCGGAGGGTATCTCAAACGACTACGTAGTTTCGTCAGATGTCAGTGGTTATTAGCGTGTATTCAGAGCTAGGACGGTAGCGACGGGACCTCCGCGTATAGGAAATTGAACCGTCCGGTGCCGGTTTCCACAGCTGCGACGCGGGCAGGAGAAGGACCACTCTGAGATGCAGGTAGCACAGAGGGTATGTCAACATTCACTCGTTTAGAACGTCTTCAATCATGAGGAGAAACCTACATGATTCCGGAATAACAATGCGGCGAAAGCTGTTTCGAGCCTGCTGTTTCGAGTGAAAATGAAATAACATGCAGAGGATGGATGAAATTCTCTCCCAGATTCCCCGGCATACGCTGGCATATCAGGCTGTCCTGTATTCATTGACCAAACGAGTTAGCTCCTTGTTTTCACGGACCATGCCCGCTAGCCCCTTTCCGAGAGCAGACTGGACCGCAGCGGTTGAACTTGAAGGCGAGCAGTGCACCTCGTGGTATTCGCTGAATTGCCCTTGACCTTGGAATTCCCTGCTCTGCGACGGTCCGTGGCACCACACCACGTAGTCACCAGCCCTGTGCGCATTTGCCTTAAGGCTTGAACACACTCGGTAGCTTGTCTCTTGTGCTTCCAATGACGATCCCCACCTGGATAATGTCCGAATCGAAATTTCCATGCAACATACAAGAATGTAGTAGCTCTTACATAGTTGGATGGCACCGGGGAAACTGAAATCGCTTCGGATCTTGCAGCGACGACCGGTACCTGCCTCGCAACATGCTGCGAGTGGTGAGGGCTGCCATGCTTCTCGTCTTGTCGTTGGGCGTCTTGCTCAATGTGCATTGATGCCATGTTTGACCAAGTCATATATAACTCTGTAGAGGCATATTGTAATTACAGTGCGTCTATATGTAGATGCTTACCTGTGGTCTTGTAAGCATGGACCCGTCGACAAGTTGCTAGTTCTACGTTACCGACGGGGTAATGATCCGATCGCTCTATAGAGAATTATAGACTGCACGTGCGGGCCGGCTGCCGTTTGTCGTTTATGGTTGTTGAAAGTGACAGCCTGCTTTCCCCTGCTGGCGTCCGGCCCAGTGGCCGCGACGTCTCTAGTGAAAGGGCGGATTCTCGGAGAGGGGGAGTCCAGCTTCGTGGTCTGGCTAGCTATCACTCTGGCAGCGAGCTCTACGTACTAGCCACAAGATGGTTTAATTACGGCAAACGATGTATCGATGGCTATGAAGATGCATCGTGCAAGTCGAGAGAACCTCCATTCCACAACCGAATTTCACAGGCCGAGGCTGAGCTGTGCGGTCGTGTTCCGCCAAATCGGTATCACGCAGTTCAACGTTCAACTGCGTCACCTTACCCAATACCGATAGGTTCCTCGTTACTATACATGGGGCTACGCTATACTAGGCCGTCCTTGTAAGCTTTATGCTGTCAGTTGAAAGAGACACTTGACATCATCGATGCCTAGAGTCATGCCTGATGTTACATTGCCACTTAGAGTGGCATCTGCTAACTTTCGCTTCATATTCTGGAGCTTTCACATGGGTCAGACATATACTATTCGTTGACACGACGCCATGCAGTCGACTGACCTCTAGCATACGTTCCTCCACACTGTCCTGTACCACCAGCTTGTAAATGTTCACTGGTAGACGTTGGCCAATCCGATGTACGCGGTCAAAAGCCTGTTCCTGTTCGCACGGCTGAGATCCAAACCATCTGAAGCAGGGGTGTGGTGACTACGCACTTCGACCGCAGGATTCCACCATGGCTCCAGTAGGATGACATTGTTGCACGTAGTCAAGTTTAACCCTAGTGCGACTTTAATCAGGTGAACCAGTAGGCAATTCGTCGTCAAGACTGACCAATACCGCCAGCCTTGATAGATACGAGGATACATTTCACATTCATGTCACTCCTAATGTATTCCAAGTTTCCGCTCACGTTCAGACGGACTCATAGATCCATCATCTAAATGATATATCAGCGTGTTAAGCCAGAGGGCCGTTTGCACTCACAACGAGCAAGGGAAAAGCCTTTCTCGCCGAGGAATTGTTGCACCAAATCCAGCATCGATGTGAAGTGGGAGAATATAATTGTTTTCCCCTGGCCAGCTGAACGAGCATCAATCTCAAGGAGAAGCTCAGTCAGCTGCCTCATCTTCGCTGACGGGGATGGAAGGCCGCATATCCCAGACGCGGATTTACGGCCGCAAGTCTTCACTGGCTTCGTGCGTCGAAAAGCCTCCCTGTAAAGTTTGGTTAAGCCTATCGCTAGTTGCACAACAACAGGTCCATCCTCACGTCTTGTCAGTCTCGTCGTCGGCCTCCAAATGAAGTCTCGCCAAGAGATCGTCGAGTTCGTTGTTTAAATCTTCGATGTACCGACTTAGCCCGCCCAGCGAATCGGAGGATGACGTTACAGAGACGTCTGTATCGACGTCGCGACTACAATGCACGAGCATCGGGTGATCACAAACTGCCGAGTGAGACAAGTCAACTCTTAGTGACGCAGCAAGGAACCAGGTCACTCACCCTGACGGAGGCGAAGGAGCATCTCCAGAACACAAGCAAAACGAGTATTCACTACGCCCTGCTTTACCCAATCCTCGACTTTGGACTGGAGGCGCCCCTCAAGGGCATGATATAATCCCTCGTTCACCTTCATCAAACTGGCACTGAACTACGTGGACATGACGGCCAGGGAGTTGCCGTGTATCGTTCTGAATCACGTCTTTCCGGCGACGAAGCATGATGGCACTTAGCACAACCTGGGGGACGCACGAGCGCAGCCAATAAATCCTCGAAACTTCTCATCAACTAGCCACTCTCACCTGTAGGCGCTCAACGGCCAGGGTGGCCTGTCCACCTTTGATGGGTTTCATGATATATTTTTTGAACTCTTGCAAGTCGCCGAGGGGCCTAATGTTTATGAACTTAAACATGGAGTACAAGTCTTCGACCTTATTTTGTCTGCAGACGTGGATAAGCTTGTTCGTGGACATCCACCATAACACTTACATAGGGGTGCCCGTGAAACACCATCGATACTTTCCCACTAGATTGAAGCACGCTTCCGCGCTTTTTGCTGTCCAGTTCCTAATCAGGTGTGCTTCATCTGCGAGTACGAGGATTAATCCTCCGTCTGTTGTTTCTCGCGTGAAAGTACCTAGTATGATTCTCCACCACTTCACTCCAAACAATGCTGACTTGCGAGTGCCAGGACTTGAGCGGACCGAAGCATACTCGGATGCTACTGTGGCGTACGATGTGATAACTACATGAATTTCTTGTAACGTCAGAGGATCTACGGCACAAGCAAAGTCAGCTGAGGCCGGAACCACGATAGCCCAAAGACTCCACCATTGCTACGGAACGGACCGTGATGCTTTACAACACTGAGGCCAAGAGCAAACTTTTCGATCTCACTCTCCCATTGGCCAATCAGAGAGACAGGGCATACGATCCTCCAACACCATAAAAATCAAATTTCACGATGTACAAAGGCTCGCTCACAAGGTCGCTCGTGCCCATCCTTGAGCTCGATCGTCAGACGAAGGGCGTCCATCGAGTATTCTTGCTATACCCAAGATAGTCTTCCCAAGGCTACACATGAAAGGGTCAGCAGAAGAAGCATGATCTAGGGAAATACCGATCTCACCCCATTTCGTCCGCGATGATACCGCCCCTCCTTCCCTCTCGCTCTCGTCGACGCATCCATGTAACACCGACCTTCTGGTGATCCCACAACACTATGGTCTGTCGCAGACCAGTGATGACGACGCTTTGGTCACATTCCGCAACACTTCGACCATCAACCGTGTCCATGAGACGGATCACGGTATTGGCATCACATGTATCACGAGAGTGGACGACAGACTGCGGCCTACTTGGCGTTCGAGGCAAGGAAAATACTTCTCCTTCGTCGTCCGCATTGCTGGTGAGGCGTACTGACTCCCCTGTTTGCATGACGAGCGAGTGGCACAACAAACCTACAAAGGAGGAAGGAAGCTGACCTTGCATGACTTAAATGCGTACCCCAAGAACAAAGGGACAGAACCGCCACGTGACGAGGTGCAGGCTCCTGCGGCGAGTCAAGCAATCATGATCTCCTGAATTGTAACTTGAGGATATGAAGAAGTCTATTGGCATACATGTCAAGTTATTCGGATCCCGGCGTGCTAAAACGTGCTTGAAAATGATAGAAAGAATCTTGGTGAAGTACGTTTTAGTGACGGGACTGGCAACGCGAATTAGCATCTCGACGATCGCTTTCAAGCTCTTCGACGGTAGGTGAGCGACATTCCCCCGGCCGCGGTGCCGGTTAATGAATACAGTAAAGGATACCGTATGTACCTGCGTGCGAGTGGGAGACCGCTGCTGCACAGTACTGACGTACCCAGGGAAGAGAGACCATTTCGGAGGGCGGGAGGTATGGAACCCCCATATCCACGGTCACGAGTGACGCCCTCTCTACATTCAATTGTTTAGTGGGTACGAGGCGTTTCATCATGACGCGGCAATTTTGGATGACACACCTGACCGTACATGTTGTGTTGTCTGATGAGGGTCTACGACACCCATGGCCGGTCCAGCCAAAACTCACCGTGAAGGTGAGTGCGTATGCTACGGCGTTTAGGTCGATCTTTAGCACTTAAACTAATTCGGGCTCAGGAGGCGCCTCAGTGAGCGATTCGATTCGACGATTGAGAACTCCCACGATCTCTGATCTTCGCGTCGCTTCGGAGTTGAACGTTTCACGTTCACCGGACAAACAGCCGACCTTACACATCTCACACCTCATGCACCCGGACCGTGACCGTTGACACAATATGACCGATTTATTCAGTCACTCGGTGGGTGCTGGCAGTCTATGACGAGCCCGGCTGCTTGTACGTATCTCTTCTAATTGGGGCACTACCATCGAATATAGGCATCAAAACCACACCACATGATACATATAGGACAGGTCCCCGCTCCTCACATTTCACACCCAATATAGCTGACCACGACTCTAATTAACACAAAGGCGTCGCTTTCGTCCGTGTCCTAGCTGCGATCCTAATTAGGTTCTCAGATCACCTGTCATCGATCATCACTTGTCATCGATACGCCGTAATGGGACCAGATGTTGTGCTGTATTAGCCCCCACGTTGTTGATCACGAGCTCTCTTCAAAATTAGCTTGTGGCTCGCCGGTTCGGCGATTCCACGGCATCGTTTTGGTGTTGCATGCGGCAACACGCAGTTGTAGCAAAATCTACACGGTCTAGGTTTGGATTCGTGCGTTTCTGTCCGCACTCTGCTTCGCCTTTGGGGTGTGCTGTGGCACTTATGAGGCCCGCAGGCGGGGTGGACGTATCGTTCATTCTCTTTTCCTGGAAGTCACGACCGATGTAATGTCGACGCTTGCTCGACACACGGACAGTGGTCTGCGCCACATCAACTGTGACAGATTTGAACGTTGAATAGTACACTTTCCTCCGGCGGGTCAACTTGGCTGTTCACTGACCTTCGCACAGCATTCTGCTGTGCGTATGACTATTGCTTCCAGATTTCCTCATTCTAGCTAGTGAGTTCTACGGACCATTTCTGGTGTATTGCTGTGTGCGAATATGTGGCAAGACTCATTTTCCCAATAGATTAATCTGATTGGCGGGAGACACGAACACGGCATGATCACCGGATCACCATTCGCGGCCGAATTCGCCGATTGTCGACTATAGTGTTATACATACGGTATTCCAACAGGGCTGCACCATGCGTGTGCTCATGTCGCCAGCAACACGGATGTGAAGCCATGATGTTCTATTCAGTGGCTTCAACTGTCGCAGCACTACGTCCTGTACTCATCGCACGGTCATAATCATCGTAGCCATCCGAACCGGAGCCTTAGGGGCAATACCATCAATTTCAGACATCAAAACCATATCGATATAGCCCAGGTGCCCTATGATGTTGTTGTGACTAACGCAACTCACTGCCAAACGAGTCTACTCCCCCACCATTGCTACTTGAAGCACCTTCTGGGAGGCTTTTCAGGAAAAAGATCAACCACAGCTTCTTGCAACTTACGGTTACCTGACAGAAGGATGTTGAAGATCGCAATCTGCATACGGTAAGACTCCAACGATGCATGTATGGCACCAGTTGCGAGGTCGTGAAGTGCCTGGAAGAAAGGAAGAAAGAAAATGACCATTGCAATTGACAGCAACTAACTGATACCCGTACCCGGCATCCAGGATGATCTGGAACTGGGATCCTATCAACCAGCTGACGCACGATGCGGTCCTCCTTTGGGAACATTATTACAACGTCAGCCATGAGGCGGTGGATGAGGACGCACTACATCAATGTCATGGCCGGCGCTGGTCGACACAGAGACACCAGCAACGATCGTTGGATCATGCAGGTGTAATGTCTGAGGGGCGGGTAGTCGGCCGGCTAAGACATACCGAGACCTCGAACGAACGTCATATGGCATCCACTTCGAGCGGGAGTTTTTGGCAAGCGGGTGATAACGGTCAGAGCGGGGCATTGTGGAACTGGAGCATACGCACTCTGTTGCGAGCACCGACATAAATATATATATCGTAGCGTAGCAAGCAGGCCTTGGTGCACGGCCAACCTAGTACACAAAGACAGTGTCATATCCTTGGTTCACTTGAGACCTCTCTCTGCGAGCCATGTTCGCACTTGATGTCACAGCAGCCACTGTGCCTGATTATATAACGGGATTCTTCGTTCTGCTTTGTGCACTGCTTTCTGAAGCGCCGAAGAACGCCTGCATAATACACAAAGCAAATGATAACCCGGGAAGTGCCGCCGGTTGCGGTGACGAGTTACCAAAGCGTCATTCAATATTCAATATTCAATGACCGTCTTACAACGCCTCTCAGTGATCTATGTACTTTTACCACTAGAACGAGCGAACAATCGATCGGTCTGGCCAAACGACAAATGACGGACGAGAATACCTGTCAGCACCCCCAAGTTCTGCGTCCTCCACACTTGCCTGAGGATTCTAATTGGTTACCGCCTGTACGGCCGCACCCCGAATGCCTTTATCAGCTGCCTCGTTTTTAAGGCATTCACGACCGCGGGGGTAGCTAGTCGCAAAGCATTGTTGATCTCCTTTGTCGAATGTCGAAAGCTCATCAAAGACTAACTTATAGACCTTGCAAAATTTACCCTTTGCGACCAGGGTGACAACGAATTCACACACGTTTCTGCGGTCTGTTGGGCGTGGTCCCCCAGCAGGTCCCCAAAGTACGATTTTATCGGTTTCTCTTCGGTGATGACACCCTGGAACGTGGCGCATCTAGTCCTTTGTCTTCTCTGAAATAAATGCACACCTCTGTCCGGCGTTACTCCAGAACAAACTTACCTTCTATCAGCCCGGCCATGCATCTCACTTATCGTGCGATACTCTTATGCGCGTCCTTCTTATCATTCCTTCCACTCAGATACCTGGCCTTAGGAGTCGTCCTGTGGCCCATTGCTGCCCAAGTTCAGCAAAAAGTCCGATCCGTGGCTAGGATGACGTGCGGGTTAGACTTACTCCCTGACTTGCTCTGTCAGTTCATTGTGCCGACCGACGATTCCACTTCCCTATTCCCATCCACCGTTCAAACCCAGTTTTCAGCCTTGGAGGGGTTGCTATTTGACGCCTCTGAGGTTGTGCCCCTCGTCTCAGCGTTGACAGAATCTCGCCTGCTGGTCAGCGACCTCGCTAGCGCTGCGAGAGCAAGTTCCTTGAGCTCTTCCACGGCACTCGCAGAGGAACTGGCAGCCATATCGATGGACATGAAGGAAGCGTCTAGGAATCTTCAGAAACTTCTAGCACAGGTGCACGGCACAGTGGACATGTATGTTTCTTGTCATTCACTACCCTCACGAGTTCACTCGCTGATGAACATGGAAAGCATGTTGACCGTCAACGATCACTTGCTCAACTTACTTCGGAACCGGATCTCTCCTTTGTCCATCAAGGCGGCATACTGTTATGTTATCGGCAATAGCTTGCATTCCAGCGAGTGCTCTTCCTCAAAATTTCACATCACACAGGCATTCGATCGCGTCTTATTTCAGTTTCAGCATTCATTGTCCTTACTGATCTTGCGCGCGATCGAGATCCAAGGCAATCTGGATAGCGTCGAGTCTCGCTTGGAGGTTGTCCGCGACCTAGTAGCGATGGAGGCCAGTAGTCTGATGGCGGAGAAGTCAAGTGTACTCGCCGACATCCTTACAGTGGTGGGCCTAAACAGGCGTTATATTTTGAGATTAGACAGCGAGATGCAAGCACTCAAGGACGTTGCCCGTTATCGCACGGCCGCCGCTCGATATTTGGCTGGGACATTTTCCGGCCTCGAACAACTTCAGGAAGCCATGGAGCTGCTCAGATCGCTGGCGACGGGCGTTGGTCTGATAGAAGGCGTACCGCTGGAAGCTCTCATTGATGCACTTACTGTTGGCATTCAGAGGCTCCGCCACACTGGAAGGTTTGGCTCTGGGCGTCAGTTGCCCGGCGGTCCTGCATAAACACTCCTAGCATTACCCGTTACTCGTTTGCTACATACGTAAATGCCACTGCATTGTTTGAAAGCTTTCCACCGTAATCAATTTGCAGCAGTGTCCGGTGAGCGGCTGGAACACAAAATAACGATTTATTCAAGAGAATCCTCGGATCCCGAGTACTATGCAAAAGCAAGCAATTCTAAATGACGCCATCCAAGAAATGGGCATGAGGAAGTACCAAGTATGTACCATCTTTCATGCACGCCAGCGGCAATAGTTGATTACTGTTTCACCGTAGTGTGGGCTATTCGTCGCCGATCCGATCTGGCTGGTTTCCCTTACTTCCTCATCAACGGACCACACTTTGACCTTCCGATAAGGGGCAGTCTAAGGTCGGTAGATGTCATTAGATCATTGTCACGGGCGGCACACACACCCCGGTTTGATCTACACTTCGAAAATTCAAGAGCCCAATGTTCTAGGAGAATGGATACTACTCGGACAGGACCTTTGTCTGCTCGTCGGAGCAGTTTTCTGGGGCATTGGTTGTGACGTCTGGGCAGGAAGGTTCGTGTTGATGGGGAAGTAGTCGTTAGCTGCGAATGCGGAGTGGGAACATGCAGAACGGGGAAGGCTGTGCGAATTAGATTAAACACGAGCGACTACAAGCATACCCGGCAAGCGTGGCGGCACAGGTAACGTCCCTCAGGCCTCATGCTCGGTCACACGTCCATGTCGGCGTCGCGTCGAATGATCCCCCAGTCGGCTCCGTGGGTTCCAATTCCCTATCATGTTGGTTAACCTCTCTCAAGCACACGCGACCTGCCAACAGGCCAACCACAGCCCCCCCCTCTGCGACCAAGGGAAACATTGGCGAGCGATCGGCGTAGCGAAAGCTGGCCCTCTGACCCTAGCCAGAATCCTTTTATAAGAGTAAGGTTTGTTGTAAGGTGGATAACGCAGCCGGCCGTGTGCAACGGGCTGCACGAAAAACATCAGCCCGCATGTATTCCCATCCCGCTCGTGAGCTCAACCCGAACTCATAGCCCTACAGGGCCACTAACCCGAAAGTTGTTATTGTGACGTTTCAGCCTCAGAATTCCCTCGCAACAGGAAACGCAAACCTTTGCAGAGGCTTACAACCGCATGTTGGACACCTTGAGAGTGGTACGAATCGTTAAGCGAGGATGGAGAGCTGGTATGCATCCAACTATTATTCCATTCGTACATAACCACTCACCATTTACATTTGGGACATTTTGCGCTAGATGGAATAAAGTCTCGGTTGCATCCCTCTTAATTTTTGGAGTAATCAGTAATAGATCGAGAGCGACCGAAGCGACTCGATCTGAAGGAGTCAAAAGCAACAAAGCAGTTGTCACCTGCAAGCACACTGCAACGGAGGTGTCCAGAAGGGCGAGCTTGATAAACGAGATTTTTTTTAAAAAAAGAGTGATTACAAGCATTGAGTACTTACGTGCGGAACTACTTGACTTGCTCTCTACTTGTTGCAGTTACCACCAATATTTTTTATGAAGATATGTTGCAAGACGCAGTCAGATTGATTCAATAGCCTAGGGGGCGTTCGCGGTCATGAGGACCCTCAAGCGAGAGTGGCGGCGTCAGACACATATGGAAAGCCGGACAATCGCGCTTCGGCACGTCCGAAAATGGGAACTTTTTCGGCGGTATGTTGGCTTGTTTGTAACACGGACATCGAACACTGCGGTAGTACGGTACGTCGGTAATTCGTCACACGGTAATACGGTAGTACGGTAGTTCGTCACGCGGTAGTCGCAAGTCCTTCGTAGCGGGGTATCCAAGCTAACACTTCTGCGTCGGATGGTAGTGACATGAACTACCGATGTACCGTACTGCGGTACTACGGCGTGACGAATAACCGTACTACCGACGTGCCGCACTACCGCACTACGGCGTGACGAACTACCCTACTATCATTCGACACTAGATGCGAAACTTTTGCGAGATCTTGAATAACTTCACAACAACTTGACTGTTATATTTCATATTTCATATATAGGTAGAATAGAGTCTCGGCTACATTCCTCCCAAATTCTATAGCCAATGGTGATGATCCAAGTGCAGCCGAAGCAATGCAAACTGGAGGGGTCAAAATTTACACCAGATGCAAGATTTTGTCACGGATTGTCACACAGGGGAGGCCGGCCATATTCAGAGTCCGCATAGTCCGACTGGTGTTGGCCGGGTGGACACTCATAAGTACGCAGAACACTGCAACAGATCGGACTAGGTCTTGGCTACATGTACCTAAAATTGCATGTTCTACTCTGATGTCCGGCAATTTCAACGTTTTGTGGCCTCCACAGCACCTTTTTCTTAAAACTAAGTGTCCAATCTGCATAAATACACCTTACTTTAGATGACTGCAGTATTAGATTTTGAAAATTTGTAGTATTGCTGACTGCGCAAGACGTTTTGCATCTGCTGTCTGTTTTGCATCTGGTGGCAAGCGATAGTAGACACAGAGGTTGGGCATGTGGCCAATGACTAGCGGTGAGCCCCGCTGCCATGGTCGTCCGCCTCTACTACACCTCTTCTTCGTCTTCCTAACACACGGTAATGGCTCATACGAGATTTTCTGCAAACAAGGTGGCAGGGGGTTCTGCATACCGTGTTTCCGTTAGCGCTATCAGTAGGGACACAGTCAGCGGGGACTGCGCACAGGTTACCCCAGAGACAGCGACTTGCCATCCTATGCAAGTAGACGAGTCAGAGACTACACAACAACACGTAAGTTCTCGTTTCTATCTGATGTAACGTACGAGGATGTTCGGATAGTTGAGGATGTGTATCGCAAGTGTAGGCAATCCAGTAAAGCGCAGGATCACTTTGCTACTTACAAAACCGAACTGTGGATTTCCCCGATGGCAAACAAGCTCCTCAGCAGTAACGCAGACTCCCATGTTATAAGGTGGTTATGATGTAGTCTAGCGGAGAGCTAATCGTTCAGGAACTCGAAAATTTTCAGTTGCGCGGACGTCGAAAAAGGTCGGAGTGGCCCACCCCATAGTCGACTTTAACATAGTACCTGAGCGGGTGAGCGGTGATCTCTGGCCGCCACTTCGCAGCTACTAGTATGGTGGGCAAGGCTCAGCAACTTCGGCTTTGCACCTGCAAAGTTGTAGGCTGTGGGTCGAAACGGTACTGGTCTCCCTCTCACTTGGGGTCTACTCTTGGTCAATGGATCCCCAAAGCAATGTGTGCTCGCCATCGCAAGATCGACCAATTAGCCTGTTACCTCGAAAGCCCTCCCA
The DNA here is from genome assembly GCA_024613185.1 of Pisolithus microcarpus. NCBI lineage: Eukaryota > Fungi > Basidiomycota > Agaricomycetes > Boletales > Pisolithaceae > Pisolithus > Pisolithus microcarpus. Next base: position 4,048,070 of record JANFAI010000002.1, on the reverse strand, counting down.
ACGAATTCGAAGCTACCAGCAAACCAACAACCTGCATAGGCGTTCCCGATGCTCCGGACAACGTTTTCATTCAGGATCGGGATAATCCACCCACACCTCTCCCCAACTCAGATACTTATGCCAGTGGTGCTACTGCAATGCCACACGTGAAAGAGGAGACCGATGCCGTGGAAGAAACACTGCACCACCTCATGCACTTGTGTTCTGCGGTCAATCATAGGGTCATCAGCTTTCCTTCCGACCTAAATTTGGTCTTTTCTCAGCATCGCCTGACTGAGAGTTCTACCTATGAACTCTTTTCTTCTATCCCAAGTGGGCCTAACATGGGTCACAGACGTCTCCTCGAAGAAGCACCTGAAAATGCAGCTAATCTCGCTCATGAATGTGCACTTTTCGATATCTGCCTAAGTCTAAAGCATCTTGATTACCACCCGGCACTAGAGGCTTCCAGGCTGCAGCTACTGGCTCTTGTGGAGAATGAGATACATAGAATTGACTCTATACGTCAGGCTGCTTGGAATCGTTCAGAGGGCAGGGAAGACAATCCAGACACCAAAACAAGCGGAAGGCCATTTGGCATCTTCGTCAATACAGGTACGTATGTAACGGGTGTTAATACTCCTCTTTATGGCATTGGCTAACATCGTCTGAAGATTCGTATTTTCGCAGCATGGAATCCTCCGACCCTGTATCCTTCGCTAGCAATTTCCTGGTTCTCTATCTGAATCTTTTCTGCAGTATATCCCAAGTGCAAAGCAGGTTTGTCTCGGACAGCCTTCGGTTTATCCTACGCCACATCGAATCCACTCGAGTCCCCCCAGAGAAGATTTCTTTCATGCGTTTTCCGAGGGACTATCGCACGATTCTGAGTCATTTCAATCTCGATCCCCAACTACGACTCTTTGTATGCTGCCCGCTGTGTTGTGCTCTTTACGATGATAACAATGATTGCCCGGTTTTCTGCACTTTCCGAGACCTCCCCTCGAGCCCTCCCTGCTCTGCGCGTCTGAAGCGAACTAGGGTAATTTGTGGCACACCCGTGACCCGCCCAGTGCGCAAATTTGCCTACCAGGAGCTAAAGGGGTGGTTAGCAAGACTATTGTCGTGCCCTGACACGGAGCTCATGCTGGAGACCCCGCTGTCTACCACATCCTCGAATTCTACCACTGATGGCCCATGGACTGACATCTTTGACGGTGCCTTCATCCGGGATCTGAAAGCCTACGATGGCAAGCCATTCTTGCATAAGAATGGTGATGACCTCCGCCTTGTTTTTTCATTGGCCGTTGATGGCTTCAACCCATTTGGCATGAAGATTGCTAAAGGAACTGCTTCTGTCACTGGCATCTACATGGCCTGTCTGAATCTGCCTCCTGACATACGTTACGACGCTGAGAAGATGTATCTAGTTGGGGTTATCCCAGGACCGAAGAAGCCTTCCCTCGAGCAGATCAATAACTTTCTAAGAGTCCTCGTTGACGAACTTCTCCAGTTCTGGGAGCCAGGTGTCTTCTTTTCCCGCACTGCTCAACACAGAAACGGAAGGCTCGTCTCACTTGCACTGGTCCCTCTAGTATGTGATGTCCTTGGTGCACGCCAAGTCGGTGGATTCCTCAGTCACGCTGCCACACTATTTTGTTCTTTCTGCCTTCTACCTGCTGACATGATTGAGAACCTTGATATGTCTTCCTGGCCCATGCGGACCTCGCAGGACCATAGAGTGCGTGCTGATCAGTGGCGTCTGGCAAAGACGAGCGACGAACGGGATCGCATAGCCAGGACACATGGCGTGCGATTCTCTGAGCTTCTGAGGTTACCTTACTGGGATCCCATTTGGTTCACGGTACTGGACTCGATGCATGCATTTTTCCTTCATGCTCTTCCGCAACACATCCGATACATATGGGGGGTAAGCCCTACGGCTCCAAATGGCGATGGCGGCAATTCTCCCACCGTGAAACCACCTCCAAAACCATCCTCCACAGAGCTCTGTAAAGGTCTCAAGATGCTACTAAAGGAAAATTCAAGCGACCAGTCTGCAGAAACCCTCTCTCGAAGTTGCACCCGACCAGCGCTGTGGCATTTGTGCCGTGAGTTCAACCTAAGGAGGGCTGGAACATCGGTTATGCTGGCTCGTGCATTGCTAGAATGGGTAAGTTAGTCACCTGTCATCTGTCCTCACTGGTTGAAATGCATCATTAGCTCCAGGAGGATGGAAACCGGGGCAGGGCACTTTCGCTCTTAGACACTCTTCTGCATGTAAGTCAATTACAGTGTTTTAGACAACAGCAGATACTCATTTTCGGTTACACGGCATGCCAGCAGGCAGACGTTGGGGGCGCTGGGAGTACGAACCTCCATGCAGATGAGGGTAAACAACCACGTCGGACACAGGCTGAACCCCCTACAGAGGGTGAACTAGAACGGGCACGCACTAGGCTTAGGACGGCGAAGACAACAAAAGCCCTGGCCAACAATATCCGAGTGCCGACACTCGTGGCTCTCTGCCGTGAATTTGGGATTGCTATTGACGATCCTAAACGGCCAGGGAAGGTTCTTGCGAAGATGGGCCTTGTCGAACTTCTTGGGAAATGGGTACAAGCCTCTTGGCTGTTCTTGATTATTGCTGATCATACTTCAACTAGCGCATTGAACATGGGCTTGCAGACGAAGAAGGAAACCTGATAGAGCATCGTGTGGAGCCTACCGCAGTTGACCCCCATGAGACACCCGTCGTACTTGGCCGTGCGGTACTCGAGGAAGTGTGGAGAGACCAGGAACAACTGGTCCTCCCGTCCTTCGTTTTTCCGGCGCCTGGTGCGCTTGGTATTGAGAAAAGAAAGCTCTCTGCAGACCAGTGGCGATCAGTTGGTATGATCCATCTTGTCATCACCTTGATCCGGATTTGGGGTCACTCGGAAGGTAGACAACGCGAGATGCTTAACAACTACATGCACCTCGTTACAGCGATTTATATAGCTAGCCTCCGTTCCACTTCAAGGGAGCTGGCAAGTCAATATACTGATCACTTCAAGCGTTACCTGTCAGGAGTCTTGCATTTGTATAAAGAGGCGAAGCTGCAGTCGGTCCATCATGCATGTCTCCATTTTGAGCGCTTGTTGGTTGGGTTAGGACCTGTTCATTCGTGGAGAGCTTGGGCTTTTGAGCGTTTCAATTACCGGCTCCAAAGGACAAAAACGAATATGCATTTTGGTGCGTGCTCACTTACTTAAGATCATGCGAAAGGTATTCGACTACGCTCAACTATATAGGTGAACTTGAGCTGACATTCATGAATGACATGTGCCGTGCAGCCAACCTTCAAATGCTGCTAAACAGCTCGTGTATTCCCCCGTCCATAAAGGAGGTTTGGCCGACATTCCAACAAGCATTCGAGTCCAATGTGCGAGGCACACGTCTTAGTGATGCATATGCACCTGCTCAAATGAAGGCTATTCTCGCAAATTCAACCTCTCGAGGGCGTCTAAAAGCAGTATGCGAGGCATACTTGCCTTTAGTGATGGAATATACGCGTTCCCAGTCACCGGAAGGCAAGTAGTTGATTTACTGCTATGATCTGAAACCTTATACCAGTTGTAGTGATTCGCTGGTGCAAAGCCTTACATATAGGGGGAATGACCTTTCAACCAGCTGTCAAGTCGCAACGCAACTCACATGCAATGGTTCAACATCTTGGGCCACCCCGCAATATCCAATTCCCTGCCCAGATACTTGGACTATTCACGCTGGCTACGACAGAAGATGTCTTCGCTGTCATTGCTCGCTATGTCTGCCTCAGTGGTGCAGATGCCAAGCGTGATCCTTACCCTCAGTTTGGTGCGGTTGCTGGCCAACTGTATTATGATGCAGTTGAACATCCCTCCGTCGTTCACGCATCCAACTTCCTAACGCTATTTGCCAAAACTCCGTTCCAACTTGATTATATTTCAAAACCTGTCATTCATGTCCTACCCCTCTACAAGGTAGGCTCCCCTTTCGCTTAATGACTGACCGCAGATGAACATCCATGGGTCTCAGGACATATATTGCCAGTATGACCCAAACGAGACATTTCAGAACGTGGAAGACGATCATCAGAATGGTGCTGACTGTTAGATTATCTCACTGAGGGGTGGGAACTGGTGGACTCATCTCAACAACTACAAAAAGTTTGCATACGTACATCCTTGCCCCAGACTCCATAGACCACCACCTGCAATCTCCTGTGTATCATATTACTGCGCATTGCACACCCTATGGTATATGAACATGGTGTCAGCTGAGTCCCACATCTACCGTCAAGCAAGGTTTCTTTCGCCGCATAACTGCGTGGGAACCGTCACTCAGCTGAAAGACCTTCCATATACGGCCCATTTATCTTCCCACGCTTGCCTGGCAGCATTCTAGTACTGTCCTGTACCATGCATTCGGCAGCCCTAGAAGTCGGCACATTTTCAAAATAGGTATCTTCCACACATAATTTTACTACTCCCGTTGCACTAGTGTCACCTGCTAGCATATAAATCTCACTTCCAACTTAAACCACACTGATTCGAGCTGAAATGAGTGAGATAGCAAAAGTGCGGATTGTCACGCCTGCAGATCACGCTCTGTCACCCTGCCGAATCCTTGCCACGGCTGAGTTTGAAACAGTGGTGATGTTTCGTCCGCACGCCACACCATTCAGGACAGGGTCCCATGGTGCCAGACTTGGTCCGCCTCTGTGGATCATCGACGTGGGTACGGGGTAAACTGCGTGCATCATCAGACCCTACCTACGAGTCATGTATAAAGGCTGTTATCCAGGGCATTGTAAGTGGAGTGTATAAAACGATCTCTGCAGCAGCAAGAGACCATATCTTCCACACTTGCCTGGCAGCATTCTAGTAGTCCACCGATGTCGTGTACGATGCCTACTTACAATGCATAACCATTGCATGTACGGTGACATGCGCGACGCACACCACAAACGCAATGATACCAACGATGAAATTTATGCGCTGCGATGGCTAACATCTCGTCACAGATCCCAATGTACGTGGGCCTCCATCTGTCGAATCTTAAACGACTCCTCAAGCACGGCTGTGATGGATGACATCAAATCATGGGCTCCAGTGTAATGCTGAACCACCTACCTGGTTGTGGGGCTTGGTCCGCCTTGCAATGACCGTGCTGCGGTTTGCTTGACATGCAACGTTGGCCCCTCTTTGACTTGCGGCTTATAATCCTTGCACTAAGTGGTCATCACAGCTCTCCAGTGCCCTTCGTCGCCAACACCGCCATGCTCTCCACAGATCGCTCCATCACGTCCCGCTTGAACACATGTCGTGAGCGGTTGATGGCCTCCGGCCTTTACCTCCGTGATTCGTCCGTTGCGACAAGACTGTGCTGGGTTCCCCAAGGACGTGGTCACGCACTCGTCTATCAGGCAGATTTAGCAGACAAGGCCACCAACAAGGCTGGGAGTGCTACTTCATTGGTTGATGAGACCATTACCATCTCGCCCCAGTCCCCTGACCCATCTTTTTCCCCTCTTCCCGAACCTGCTGAGCTCTGCGCAATCATCCACATTGATCGTGATAATTTTTGGTTAACTTCTGATGGCGGATATCTTGGGCCCAATGCCTTCTGCAAAGAAATTCTCGAGGTGAAACCGTCCTGTGCACTGTCCAGTCTGGGCGTGGAGCCCGTTGCTCCCGACTTTACCACTGTACTTGACATGCTACGCGCACTCACAGACCAATGTATCGCACGTGGATACGGTTCAGGCATGAGTTTTTTTCTCAAACGTCAACAAGGGACCACCTGGCTTCAAACTGCGCCACCAACTATTTGATGTACGTGTGCGGTTGTGGCCCGTTCTGTTTGCTCTGATCACCTGCTTTTTCTGTGCAACAGAGGATCAACAGTGGTGTGGCGCCTCAGACTGCATCCGTCAATTCATCGTCATCCACAGGTGCACTAACTTCTGCATGGTAGCGACGATGATGGTGACTAAACGTTCACTTGCAGATGATCCCTTTTCATTCCAGCTCTGGCCACTTACGAACGAAAGACATCGTGCCGAGCTTCTTGCGCTGCGGTCGAGCCACCGCATGCGTCCGCTACCCACATATGACCTCGACAACGACCTCCTACTTCCCTCTACGTACCAAAGATATCTTCAAGGAGCCATCGTTGAAATCCACTTCACGTTGACCCACTGGAGCATCGCGAGCGCTAAATGGGATATCTATGGGGGCCTCATCCAACTGGTTTATATCCTGGTACCTTGCTGTCCCTTCCTCCGCTGCGGGTACGAAAAGGAAATTGCCACTTCACCTGGAAATCGAGGAGTCTCCCACGAAAAAGAGTGTGCGATCTTAGTGTGGCACATTCCCTCCGATGCAGCCTCAAGGACCAATGCCATGTTCTCATATTCCGCTGAACATTCCTAGTTACGCACTGACGTGGACGTGTTTCATCGTATACTGCAGACACTGTTCTGAAAGTTTTTTATACCGGCCATGACACTGTTGCAGGACAGTTGCGCTTGATGTTCCCCTTCCTCCTTTGTACATGTACGCTTCTCTAGTTACAGAGAGCAATCCCCAATGTAAATGACTCCGGACTGTGCACGAACACTTTTTCCATGTTGCAAGCAAGGTTTGAGCCGCCGCAGGCGGCACTTCCCGAGTAACGTGACTGGATGCCTAAATGCAAAAAGTTTTGGAATGCCGGAGAGCTCTCAGAGGGAACGACGACTTGGCATTCGAGCAGGTGCATTACTACACAAGGCATTAGCCGACTGACTAACCCACGCTCCGACACTGTACACATGGCATTTGCTGGGAGCATGCACCAACCTTGCAAGCAAGGTAGCATCAAGTGTCTCCCGAGATTTTGACCCAGATGCGTACAGGTGCACGTATCGTAATGTTGGTCTGAGAGCTGACTGCTGACTTGGATTCATCTCTGGAGGATATCCACTATGGCTTTGGAAATGTCGTCCTCGTAAATGGATCTTGTTCGGCATATCAGTGCCCTCAACTTGTGCAGCTGGAAAGCTTAGACCCCCCGCAACGAACAGATTTGGTCATAATTCAGTAGGTACCCCTTCTCCTTTGTCCTCTCAACCATGAAAGGCGTTTCTAACACTTTATCCCATGGCTTTACCTTTTGACCTTAGCTCGCTTTCCAACTTCACAGCTCTTCTTCCTGCGTTTAACTTTCAGTAAGTATTCAGAAGCTATTGTTGCCGGGTTGAGATCTCATGATCATTCAGAGTATGGCCACGACCAATTCCATCGACGATAGCCAACTGTATGAAGTGCCACCCGTGACATTGCCCGACTCTCTCTTGCAAACAATCTTGTCGGCGAACGTGGCTCAACTGGACTATATCCACACGTTTTTAAGGCTTGCGATGCTCCAGGTGAGCCGTCAACGCAACACGTTCGCAATCGCTACGTGCCTCCCACATGAGGTTCTCCTCCTTATATTTGAGCACGCAGTCGGAGTGAAGGATAGCACTATTCTGAGAGTGCTGAGCCAAGTCTGTGGGAGATGGCGGGCCATTGTTCTGCAGGATCCCCTGCTGTGGCGCAAGGCGCTCAATTTTGCAGATGGCCGCAAATGGGTCGGGGAAGTTGTAATGCGAACCAAGGAGGTGCCGTTGTGGATTGGCATCAATCAGTATGACTTCACTGAGGACTACGGCGACAACATAATACCGAATGTTACTCTTGTCACTGGCAGCCACTTCTCCAGGTGCGCTATCTTCGACATCGAGGGGCACAGTGGTGAAATCGAGGAGATTCTCGAGTCCGTCAATACAAACTATGGCGCCCCCTTACTCCGCTCTCTATCGATCCGAAACATCTCTTGTTCAATTCGGGAGCATGTAGTGAACATTCCCGATCGACTGCTAAAGACCTCAATGCCACGTCTTACCTCGCTGCGCTTGGGAAGATGCACGTTTAGCTGGGATGCCATTCATGCCGGGATTGCTTCCCATTCTCACTCTTTGACGTCCCTCTGTATCTCGAATGTCCATGACGCCTCCTCTGCCACGACTCTCTCGGAGCTATCCCATATCCTCGAGTTCTTCCCACTCTTAAAGGATCTCCGGCTTCAAGATGCGATTTCTATGACGGCCGGTGACCATGGGGTAACCGAAGTGACACTACAATGCCTTTCTTCCCTGCACATTCGGTCGTCCATCGATACCTGTACTGCCTTCTTGGCAATTATCTGCGCACCTTCACTTGTTGACCTCGCGGTGAATGTAAACGCTACACTAGAGCCGAGTCCAGATGACGTCCACGAGCTGATGACAAGTATCCAACTGGTAGCGCCTTCACACCTGGTCTGTACCAACCTTGATATTGCCCACAACTGTGGCTGCCTCATCATACGGTTGGGTCATGGGTGGACACCAAAGCCTATCGTTGAGGTGACCTTGAGGGATTGGGCACCACAACTCTTAGGAGACTGCTTTCCAGAGGTCATTACAAGTATGGTGGTCATTCAGCCGCTGAGGAATGTGCAAGAACTTTATGTGTCGCTTCCTTATAGTGTGGAGAGACAAATTGCGACCGAGACTTGGGGGCACTTCTTTTCTCATATCAACAGGGTTTCTCATATCCGCTTAGGCGCTCAACCACCTGCGTTGCTTCTACGAGCATTGTACCTGGATGCACATGTGGCGCACCTACAGCGTAGTGACGAATCCCACTTACTTTTGCCCTCTTTAGTGGAGATTTCCTTGACACCGATCTACGAATATCGTGTTTTCGTCGATATGATAGTGGACCTACGCGCGAGCGTCGCTGGCTTACTAACCACCAAGACTCTACTACAGCAATGTGCCGATGAAGGATTTGCGGATCTGGATGCCATACATGATCAGATTGTAGCATGGGCAACCAATCCAGGAGATACTGCCATTCCGGACTGGGTGGTGAGGGTTGTTGAGGATGAAAGTAGTATCGATGACTTTGAAGACTAGATTTTGTGTGCCACCCTATGTAATAAGCCGCTAAGCGTAACCCTACACGAATTAAATATTCCATGTCTGGTGGAAGTGCAGGCTCTTCTTGTTCCGCTCATTACACCAGTCATTCCCAAAACGGCGCGTTTGTTGCTCTTTGGTTTGGCTTAAATGCTTGGCTTTGACTGGAGATTCGGTGTAGCTGGGGCAAGAACGGCTCATCCCTTATTCCACTTTCAACCATTGATATTGACCGACCCATGCTTCGCGCACTGTAAATCCCTTGTGAATGTTGCCTCTCCTGGTACTGCAGTAGTATGGCCATCGTTCTCCGATTCTAGCTTACCACGTTTTGCCAGCTCTATCTCATCCTTCTATAGCTACGTGGCTGCGCCAGTCGTGTCAGAGCCAGCATCCCTCCAACTTGCCGTAGTACTATTGTTTCAGCAACGAGTTCTTCTAGTCAGACTACTGCATCCACGAGTCCTCAGGATAAGCGCGGCTACGGGCGTTCGTGTCTCCCGCCAATCAGATTAATCTATTGGGAAAATGAGTCTTGCCACATATTCGCACACAGCAATACACCAGAAATGGTCCGTAGAACTCACTAGCTAGAATGAGGAAATCTGGAAGCAATAGTCATACGCACAGCAGAATGCTGTGCGAAGGTCAGTGAACAGCCAAGTTGACCCGCCGGAGGAAAGTGTACTATTCAACGTTCAAATCTGTCACAGTTGATGTGGCGCAGACCACTGTCCGTGTGTCGAGCAAGCGTCGACATTACATCGGTCGTGACATTCCAGGAAAAGAGAATGAACGATACGTCCACCCCGCCTGCGGGCCTCATAAGTGCCACAGCACACCCCAAAGGCGAAGCAGAGTGCGGACAGAAACGCACGAATCCAAACCTAGACCGTGTAGATTTTGCTACAACTGCGTGTTGCCGCATGCAACACCAAAACGATGCCGTGGAATCGCCGAACCGGCGAGCCACAAGCTAATTTTGAAGAGAGCTCGTGATCAACAACGTGGGGGCTAATACAGCACGACATCTGGTCCCGTTACGGCGTATCGATGACAAGTGATGATCGATGACAGGTGATCTGAGAACCTAATTAGGATCGCAGCTAGGACACGGACGAAAGCGACGCCTTTGTGTTAATTAGAGTCGTGGTCAGCTATATTGGGTGTGAAATGTGAGGAGCGGGGACCTGTCCTATATGTATCATGTGGTGTGGTTTTGATGCCTATATTCGATGGTAGTGCCCCGATTAGAAGAGATACGTACAAGCAGCCGCATCTGCAAACCCAGGCGGGTCATTATGGGCTCATAATGACGACGTGTTGTTTGCCGAGTACCCGACGATTCAAAAACAACTCAAAAACTGTAGGATGCGCATGCTGTAATTCGGCCGTCTTGCAGATGCGGGCTCGTCATAGACTGCCAGCACCCACCGAGTGACTGAATAAATCGGTCATATTGTGTCAACGGTCCGGGTGCATGAGGTGTGAGATGTGTAAGGTCGGCTGTTTGTCCGGTGAACGTGAAACGTTCAACTCCGAAGCGACGCGAAGATCAGAGATCGTGGGAGTTCTCAATCGTCGAATCGCTCACTGAGGCGCCTCTGAGCCCGAATTAGTTTAAGTGCTAAAGATCGACCTAAACGCCGTAGCATACGCACTCACCTTCACGGTGAGTTTTGGCTGGACCGGCCATGGGTGTCGTAGACCCTCATCAGACAACACAACATGTACGGTCAGGTGTGTCATCCAAAATTGCCGCGTCATGATGAAACGCCTCGTACCCACTAAACAATTGAATGTAGAGAGGGCGTCACTCGTGACCGTGGATATGGGGGTTCCATACCTCCCGCCCTCCGAAATGGTCTCTCTTCCCTGGGTACGTCAGTACTGTGCAGCAGCGGTCTCCCACTCGCACGCAGGTACATACGGTATCCTTTACTGTATTCATTAACCGGCACCGCGGCCGGGGGAATGTCGCTCACCTACCGTCGAAGAGCTTGAAAGCGATCGTCGAGATGCTAATTCGCGTTGCCAGTCCCGTCACTAAAACGTACTTCACCAAGATTCTTTCTATCATTTTCAAGCACGTTTTAGCACGCCGGGATCCGAATAACTTGACATGTATGCCAATAGACTTCTTCATATCCTCAAGTTACAATTCAGGAGATCATGATTGCTTGACTCGCCGCAGGAGCCTGCACCTCGTCACGTGGCGGTTCTGTCCCTTTGTTCTTGGGGTACGCATTTAAGTCATGCAAGGTCAGCTTCCTTCCTCCTTTGTAGGTTTGTTGTGCCACTCGCTCGTCATGCAAACAGGGGAGTCAGTACGCCTCACCAGCAATGCGGACGACGAAGGAGAAGTATTTTCCTTGCCTCGAACGCCAAGTAGGCCGCAGTCTGTCGTCCACTCTCGTGATACATGTGATGCCAATACCGTGATCCGTCTCATGGACACGGTTGATGGTCGAAGTGTTGCGGAATGTGACCAAAGCGTCGTCATCACTGGTCTGCGACAGACCATAGTGTTGTGGGATCACCAGAAGGTCGGTGTTACATGGATGCGTCGACGAGAGCGAGAGGGAAGGAGGGGCGGTATCATCGCGGACGAAATGGGGTGAGATCGGTATTTCCCTAGATCATGCTTCTTCTGCTGACCCTTTCATGTGTAGCCTTGGGAAGACTATCTTGGGTATAGCAAGAATACTCGATGGACGCCCTTCGTCTGACGATCGAGCTCAAGGATGGGCACGAGCGACCTTGTGAGCGAGCCTTTGTACATCGTGAAATTTGATTTTTATGGTGTTGGAGGATCGTATGCCCTGTCTCTCTGATTGGCCAATGGGAGAGTGAGATCGAAAAGTTTGCTCTTGGCCTCAGTGTTGTAAAGCATCACGGTCCGTTCCGTAGCAATGGTGGAGTCTTTGGGCTATCGTGGTTCCGGCCTCAGCTGACTTTGCTTGTGCCGTAGATCCTCTGACGTTACAAGAAATTCATGTAGTTATCACATCGTACGCCACAGTAGCATCCGAGTATGCTTCGGTCCGCTCAAGTCCTGGCACTCGCAAGTCAGCATTGTTTGGAGTGAAGTGGTGGAGAATCATACTAGGTACTTTCACGCGAGAAACAACAGACGGAGGATTAATCCTCGTACTCGCAGATGAAGCACACCTGATTAGGAACTGGACAGCAAAAAGCGCGGAAGCGTGCTTCAATCTAGTGGGAAAGTATCGATGGTGTTTCACGGGCACCCCTATGTAAGTGTTATGGTGGATGTCCACGAACAAGCTTATCCACGTCTGCAGACAAAATAAGGTCGAAGACTTGTACTCCATGTTTAAGTTCATAAACATTAGGCCCCTCGGCGACTTGCAAGAGTTCAAAAAATATATCATGAAACCCATCAAAGGTGGACAGGCCACCCTGGCCGTTGAGCGCCTACAGGTGAGAGTGGCTAGTTGATGAGAAGTTTCGAGGATTTATTGGCTGCGCTCGTGCGTCCCCCAGGTTGTGCTAAGTGCCATCATGCTTCGTCGCCGGAAAGACGTGATTCAGAACGATACACGGCAACTCCCTGGCCGTCATGTCCACGTAGTTCAGTGCCAGTTTGATGAAGGTGAACGAGGGTTATATCATGCCCTTGAGGGGCGCCTCCAGTCCAAAGTCGAGGATTGGGTAAAGCAGGGCGTAGTGAACACTCGTTTTGCTTGTGTTCTGGAGATGCTCCTTCGCCTCCGTCAGGGTGAGTGACCTGGTTCCTTGCTGCGTCACTAAGAGTTGACTTGTCTCACTCGGCAGTTTGTGATCACCCGATGCTCGTGCATTGTAGTCGCGACGTCGATACAGACGTCTCTGTAACGTCATCCTCCGATTCGCTGGGCGGGCTAAGTCGGTACATCGAAGATTTAAACAACGAACTCGACGATCTCTTGGCGAGACTTCATTTGGAGGCCGACGACGAGACTGACAAGACGTGAGGATGGACCTGTTGTTGTGCAACTAGCGATAGGCTTAACCAAACTTTACAGGGAGGCTTTTCGACGCACGAAGCCAGTGAAGACTTGCGGCCGTAAATCCGCGTCTGGGATATGCGGCCTTCCATCCCCGTCAGCGAAGATGAGGCAGCTGACTGAGCTTCTCCTTGAGATTGATGCTCGTTCAGCTGGCCAGGGGAAAACAATTATATTCTCCCACTTCACATCGATGCTGGATTTGGTGCAACAATTCCTCGGCGAGAAAGGCTTTTCCCTTGCTCGTTGTGAGTGCAAACGGCCCTCTGGCTTAACACGCTGATATATCATTTAGATGATGGATCTATGAGTCCGTCTGAACGTGAGCGAAACTTGGAATACATTAGGAGTGACATGAATGTGAAATGTATCCTCGTATCTATCAAGGCTGGCGGTATTGGTCAGTCTTGACGACGAATTGCCTACTGGTTCACCTGATTAAAGTCGCACTAGGGTTAAACTTGACTACGTGCAACAATGTCATCCTACTGGAGCCATGGTGGAATCCTGCGGTCGAAGTGCGTAGTCACCACACCCCTGCTTCAGATGGTTTGGATCTCAGCCGTGCGAACAGGAACAGGCTTTTGACCGCGTACATCGGATTGGCCAACGTCTACCAGTGAACATTTACAAGCTGGTGGTACAGGACAGTGTGGAGGAACGTATGCTAGAGGTCAGTCGACTGCATGGCGTCGCTGTCAACGAATAGTATATGTCTGACCCATGTGAAAGCTCCAGAATATGAAGCGAAAGTTAGCAGATGCCACTCTAAGTGGCAATGTAACATCAGGCATGACTCTAGGCATCGATGATGTCAAGTGTCTCTTTCAACTGACAGCATAAAGCTTACAAGGACGGCCTAGTATAGCGTAGCCCCATGTATAGTAACGAGGAACCTATCGGTATTGGGTAAGGTGACGCAGTTGAACGTTGAACTGCGTGATACCGATTTGGCGGAACACGACCGCACAGCTCAGCCTCGGCCTGTGAAATTCGGTTGTGGAATGGAGGTTCTCTCGACTTGCACGATGCATCTTCATAGCCATCGATACATCGTTTGCCGTAATTAAACCATCTTGTGGCTAGTACGTAGAGCTCGCTGCCAGAGTGATAGCTAGCCAGACCACGAAGCTGGACTCCCCCTCTCCGAGAATCCGCCCTTTCACTAGAGACGTCGCGGCCACTGGGCCGGACGCCAGCAGGGGAAAGCAGGCTGTCACTTTCAACAACCATAAACGACAAACGGCAGCCGGCCCGCACGTGCAGTCTATAATTCTCTATAGAGCGATCGGATCATTACCCCGTCGGTAACGTAGAACTAGCAACTTGTCGACGGGTCCATGCTTACAAGACCACAGGTAAGCATCTACATATAGACGCACTGTAATTACAATATGCCTCTACAGAGTTATATATGACTTGGTCAAACATGGCATCAATGCACATTGAGCAAGACGCCCAACGACAAGACGAGAAGCATGGCAGCCCTCACCACTCGCAGCATGTTGCGAGGCAGGTACCGGTCGTCGCTGCAAGATCCGAAGCGATTTCAGTTTCCCCGGTGCCATCCAACTATGTAAGAGCTACTACATTCTTGTATGTTGCATGGAAATTTCGATTCGGACATTATCCAGGTGGGGATCGTCATTGGAAGCACAAGAGACAAGCTACCGAGTGTGTTCAAGCCTTAAGGCAAATGCGCACAGGGCTGGTGACTACGTCGGTGGTGTGGTGCCACGGACCGTCGCAGAGCAGGGAATTCCAAGGTCAAGGGCAATTCAGCGAATACCACGAGGTGCACTGCTCGCCTTCAAGTTCAACCGCTGCGGTCCAGTCTGCTCTCGGAAAGCGGCTAGCGGGCATGGTCCGTGAAAACAAGGAGCTAACTCGTTTGGTCAATGAATACAGGACAGCCGATATGCCAGCGTATGCCGGGGAATCTGGGAGAGAATTTCATCCATCCTCTGCATGTTATTTCATTTTCACTCGAAACAGCAGGCTCGAAACAGCTTTCGCCGCATTGTTATTCCGGAATCATGTAGGTTTCTCCTCATGATTGAAGACGTTCTAAACGAGTGAATGTTGACATACCCTCTGTGCTACCTGCATCTCAGAGTGGTCCTTCTCCTGCCCGCGTCGCAGCTGTGGAAACCGGCACCGGACGGTTCAATTTCCTATACGCGGAGGTCCCGTCGCTACCGTCCTAGCTCTGAATACACGCTAATAACCACTGACATCTGACGAAACTACGTAGTCGTTTGAGATACCCTCCGAACACCCAAGTCAGCATTGACCATCAACTCCGGTCTTACCACCGCCCTCACGGCAGCAGTATCCACAGGCCGTCTGAATAATTAATTGTTCAATGCGTATCAACATCAACTCTCCAGTCCTCGCTTAGCGATTTGTACCACTCTTCTCAAGGCGCCCAACATACGGTTGTAAGCCTCCGCGAAGGTTTGCATTTCCTGTAGTCAGGGAATTCTGAGCCTGAAACGTCACGACGACAACGGTGGGCGGTTTACCTGCGGCACGGCACTCACGATGATCTCGCCTGTCGTAGGATCAGTCAAGTGATTCTTCAACTTTCGGGTTAGCGGCCCTGTAGAGCTATGAGCTCGAGTTAAACCTACGAGCGGGATAAGAACACCAAGGTAGCTGAGACTCTGTTCCTCCTTTACGGATGTTGACGACATGCTAGGTAGAATCTCTTCCTGTTTCTAACAAAGGATTGTTTACGATCATCGTTCTTGGTGAAGACCTTCAAGCCTCGACAACATACCACGGGAGAAAGAGTGGTGGGGGAAATAGACGGATTGCCCGGACGCTGTGAGCACGCCGGAGGTCGGCATCCCTCTTGATTCTGCCGAGAACCAGTAAGCTAGCGGCATAATTGAAATAATATCTTAGCCCGACTTACTACGGTCGGCCTGCCGGGTGTCCGAGGCAATGAAAACGCTCCTTCATCGCCCACTACGTTGCCGGAAAGGTGCGCTGGCTTTTCCGTTTGCATGATGAGCGAGTGGCACAACAAGACTGCAGAGGTACCGGAGGGAAGCGGACCTCGCACAACCTAGAATTTAAAAGTACCCTCGAGAAACAAAGGGACAGCCACGTTTCCAGTGACAAGTGGAGCGGCAGCCCGGGAACAGTAGTGTCTTTCGCATGACGGCCTCCAGACGTTCGAGACTACGACACACGCAAAATTATTGGTTCGCTGCTAAAAGGCGTGTCGTAATTCTCCGTTGTACGGCTACCGGTGAGTGGGTACCTCCGTCCTCAACGTGCATGCTCAGCCTCGCTGGGGCGGGCGAGTACATCCCATTTGCGTAGGACCGCATAACTCACACTACTATGTAGTTCGTCCAGACTCGTATCGATTTTCTTTCTTTCTTTTTCTGGATCACAATGTGACCTTGCTATAACTATATACAAGATGGGTACTAGTACGAAGATATGCAGGAAGTTATAAGGCGGGTGACAACACGTCGTGTCCATGTCCATTATGCCGCCTCCTCGCGGTCCGTGTTGGTGGCTACCTCCACTGGACTGGTAATACCACGGTGGGAAAAATATCAACACAACAGGAATGAAGAATTGATGTCAAGGAACTCGTACCCAGGGGCCGGCATCCCAGCGGGGACTTGGCCAGGGATCTTGCATTGCAAGAAGTCATCAAGTAACGTCGCTTCATCATAGGCGTACTTGGAGGGCCGAACACGGTATGCGACGCAACTTGTCACGTATTTGAAGCACCAGTACATCGCTGAATTAGCGAAAGAAATCCGAAAGGCTTGATATTCAACACAAAATGTGACGGTGTTGCCCTAAAATCTGCCGTCAGTCTAATTCAGCGAGTGACACAATTAACCAACATCGTCATCCCATCCAAGGGGATGAGCACCTCGCGCACGTTCATCTGGATTTGGGCGGAGAGAACGGCCAAGGTGGACAAAAGGCGATTTGATTAAAAACCATGCTGTTAGGAGCCATAAGCGATGGACGTCTTAGAATAGAATGCAGGCTCTTACGAGAATCCCCAATCTCCTGTGGAGCCAAAAGAAGAATGGATGCAGGAGCTGACTCGGAGATGGGAACGGCAGTGGAGGCCCACAACGCAGTGACAAATGCGTGCTCGGTTGCATAGAGAACATGTACACTGTGTATGCCTGGGTGAGCTGCATTTGTTCGAGCTTTCACGCACACTTACCCACTGAGGTTCAAAATGAGACCAGTAGCAGAAGCGGAATTAGAGTCCATTGAACGTGAGAGATTGAGAGGGAGAGAAGGAGGTGTCAGCAAACACGAGACGTTAAAATCTGTACGAATGGCCCACCTTTAAATATGCCAGAAGCGCGACTTGGCCACTTGAGAGACAAAGGACGGAGTATGTGGTATGTAGCGTTGCGTGCTGTGATATGATCGAGGGTGACTAGTGACTTGTGACATGTGACCAGCGATAGGGCATAAAGAAGACAAAGATCGGCGTCAATATACCGTTCTTGTAGAAATCCCGCTCAAACAGAAGGGGATTGAGAGCCACTCGGGCAGTGCCGACGCAGGTTGCGAGAACCTCGCTTGGTGGATGACAGATGAAACGCTATTCACGAAGTACGTAGGCAGGAAACGAGTGTCCAAGCACACGACACAATCTCGAGCTGTCGTCTGTTCCGATATGTAAAGGAATCCGTCTCTTTCTGCAAGTAGACGACAGAGCCGTGGGCGGTGTAGTACGCAGACCAACTACATCTCACCACCACGGACAGAGTCTCTCGCAGTCCCCCCGCGCGACATCGTAAAGTGCAGTTCAACAATGGCATCCTGGAAAGATCGACAGTAAGCGGATGGCTGGATGAGGTCACCGACAGTGTCGTGAGCAGGCGCAGGATGAGTATACTGGGTGGATTTGAACGCAAGCACCTCGGCACGATTTCCTTCCCTGGTCGGAGGGCAAAGCTCAAAGGAAAAAAAAACAAAAATCTCGGAGAACGCAGTTCATTAGTGAGAGCGATCGAGCGGTGTAGAACATACTTGAGCCGGTGGCGTCCGACACATCACAGTCAACGCCTGGGAAGGTGCTGTGAGCTTCGCTAGGAAAAGATGGCAAACCTGAGAAGAACCTCGAACAACCTTTGACACAGCGCATGTAAAACGGGAGGGCGCCGTTTTATCAGCAAAGTGGCCTGAGTTATCAGCAACTAGATGTAATTACCCTTGTTTCCACAATCAACGTTTATCTTGCTCTATTACCAAGATAAATCTGTCACAATCTACACACGTTTCGCTCTGAAGTACCATTTAGCAAGCGATGCGTGCCAAGAAAAAACGATGACTCCCATCATACAGCGGTTCCCACAGGGAAGGTGGGTGCGGACTCGACCTCAAGACAGCGGCGCATGCTCGGCAGCATAGCCCGACTCCACTGGGATCTCAGTCGATGTCACGGGAGCACCGTGCCTCCTTTGTGCTCTACAAATGAACCGATAGCAGCAACAAACGACAAGCGGCAAGCGGCAAGCGACAAACGACAAACGGCATTGAACTTACGCGCGACCGACATGAGGTTGGTCATGTGACTAGCGCATGTAATCAGACGGTGTGTATGTGTCTCTCATGTACTAGGTATGCGTGGTAGGGCTCGACTCTGTGTTCTTCCAGGTAAGTTACCACGCACCACGTATATTTCATCGTCTTAGTACTGAAGTCATGCCAGCGATGTGCTCATAGCCTTTCCCATCCATGATACTGACCTGCGGCGAAATAGATATGCATGGAGGTGGGGCTCGACCCGGTGCTCTTCCAGGTAAGTTACCGCGTACCACGTATATTTCATCGTCTTAGTACTGAACTCATGTCAGCGATGTGCTCATAGCCTTTCCCATCCATGCTACCGACCCGGGGCGAAAGTAGAAACATGGAGGCGTTTGGGATGTCCACGACGTGGACTTTCTGGCGAGGGTTACACAAGCGTTGCATACTCCATCCTTTCCTACGCTTTCAGGCGACGAGGTCAGATCGCTCTCATTCATATTTGGTGCTTCTCTCACGGGAATTCCCCCGGACGGCCGTCGTAGCTTGTGCAAAACCCTTCCAGACACTGTTCCTCGTATGCACGCCGCCTTGACTTGCTTGGGGGCTCACAGATTGTTCTGAGTTAGGGGAAATACCCGGAGATGTTTACCACTACTCTCAACCGTCGTTGACTCGAATTTGCACACGACAGTTACCCGTTGGCATATCTTTTCCGCCGTGCGAAAAGAGGGTGAAGCTGGGATCGAATCTATCCTGAGCCTCGAGGCTCCGTTACGCCGCCGAATGGCACGTACCGCCTATCTTTGTTCATGCATCCTTTGTCTTGGTCGTGGCTTATAAGTACTTCCGGGCCACCCGCTGGGTTCTAGGAACAAAGCATTCGATGTCCCAGGTCAGTCGACGTCCTACAAGCGCACACTCTCGCGAGCCATTCCATCCATACAAGAAAGTCGCAGAAGATGCTCTCTCCCGGGGTACTATTGATATCGCTCATGTTTCTGGTGCCGGGACTGACATACGGCTAGCAGCTATAGTTCGCAAACAGGCTGCACAATTCACACGTTACAGGCGGAATCGCAAGCAAGCATCCCGTCCAAGGCTTCCGAGTTGTGATGAGGTATGTTTCCGGGTGCAAGCGCTGGCCTATCATGTTGTTCACTGCGTCCAAGCCAAAAGCCGGGAACGACGTTTCTGCCAGCGCGGAAGACTCGACTTATGTCCAGCAGAACACGCACGAGGAAGTAGCTGCCGATGCTATTGTTTCAGACGGCGTGTCTGGTTCCAATACGACACCCGAACGGACAGATGTGACGAAGGGACTACTGCCTTGGCCTGCCGGTTTCTTCGGAGGGGTGTGGAAGAGGCTAATAGGCGATGCACCGGTTTCTGGTGTCTACGTGCGTCCAACTCCGTTTCTGGATCCTTAAATCTCATTTTATACGTAGGTACCAATTAACTCAGCAGCGGCTCACGCTGAGCGGCATACACAACACGATGAGGTCTGTTTCAAACTCTCCTTTGAAGGGATTTAACCACTGGTTTCTAGATCTTGGCAAGAAAGCGGGGAAGGGAGGACGATGACAATGACGAGGGCGAAGACGAAGACGTACATACCACCGTCACCGGAGCGAAAGGTGATCAAGAACAAGGGGTTACCTCAAAGGAGCACCGGGAGAAGCACCGGGCAAGAAAACGCAGAAGGGACACGGAACCAGAGGAATCCACGTGTACCAGCGAAGTCTCTTGCGCCGACGATCCTCAGCAAGACATGCATGTTGGCGAAGAGACCGGTCAGGCGGGAGATGCGAGAGAACCAGAAACACTTGCGTTGGATCCCGGGAACCAGTCTTCGCACGACGCTGCAAATCCTGAGCAAGAAAGGATTGTCGAAGAGGCTGTGTGCCCAGAAGCCGAGTGTAGTTCTGGCGCCGACGAGTTTGCAGGCGACGCTCCAGATCCCGAGCAAGGAGGAGACGGTGAAGAGGCTGCGCGCGAAGAAGACGGGTATTGCTCCGTCGCCGACGGGTCAATGTACGATACAGAGGATTCCGGAGAAGGTCACAACCGAGAAGAAGAAAGTGGTGATGAGTTCGAGGGTTTCTTTCACATCGGGTCCTCGGAGGAGCGTGAACTTGACGACGAGGAAAGTAAACCAGCACAGTATGATCGCGTTCTTGTGCTGACTTGAGACCCTCTTTTCAGATGGCGGACAGCGGTCGGAGCGATTCAGAAGACTGTGAGGTTGGGGAGCGGAGTGTTTCTGAAAAAAACGAGGTCCAGTGTCAGGTAGAAAATACCCCCGTAGCTTGGACTTAAAGGATGCTCAGAGAGAGTCGGAACAGTCCGAAGCCTCGGATACCAAGGGAAAGAAAAGGGTTCGTGTTCGGTGCAATACAAGTCGCAGTACCTTAGGCACTGACAAACCTCGCAGGCCGTTGATGTAAATCCCTTGGCCTTTCCTCGCCCACTCGATACGGGTGTGTTTTCTCGCGTTCCGTTGGACCCGGAGAGTGCTGCCAAAAAGGCCAACACCAGTGGTCACGGTTGGACCAGCCAGCCACCTACGCGCTCAGCGAAGGTAACTCCCTCTCTCGGTACAGCTGGAGGCATTGATTGAATTTGTTTTACGCAATGGCAAACGAAGACCTTCGCTTCAGTGGAGCTTCAGGAGCTTCAGGAGACCCTCGAGAGCAAGATTCGGCAGAATATACGACAGGAACTTGGTCAGATCGTCGAGGCTGCTGTTGCTAACGCAATAGCGAAGGCGCTCCCAAATGGCTTGATTCGATCGTCGGTTCCTGATTCCGCAGCAACCTCTGGGAACTCAATGCCATTGGCTAGAGGCCGTCAGAAAAAGGTCAAGCAACTTCCTCGACCCCGGCCATCTGAACACAATGCATTTAAGGTAAGGTGCGGCGACTAGACTTGGCTTGCCTATTCACGATTTCTTTGAACAGAAATCGGTTCGGGAGCTCGGACAGAAGCTGCTGGGCCTGGAAAGCTCCAAAGATTTGCCACGGTCCGTCGGTCAGGAGAAGATTGCTGCGTGGGATCCCAGACACGGCCCATGTTGTACAGTCGACGACTTCTCAGTTGATCTTCAGGGCTATGCACGCTCTGAGTGGAATAGATCTGCTGCACAAGTGTTCGCCGTGGAGTATTTAAAACGCTACGAGGGGGATAATTACACGCTAGAATTTGTAGCGGAAGCGTGGCTAACCCGCGTTGCTGGAATGAAGGCGCAGTTCAAAAACTCGCAGCAGGACAAGGCTATTCGTAAAGACCGCAAAGCTCTACATCGACGACGCCAGAGAAAACAGGAGGTGCGCCTTTCCGTCCAGTGATTTCTACGTTGCTGATGCGCATTAGCTGTATGCGCGCCGTCTCGACACCGCCTATCGGTACGCCGAAATCAAAGACCAGGCTGTCCCTGTAGTGCAATCACTGGGCCTTGACGGTATGAGTTCCGACGAATCGGACCATGAGGGCCACGATGGAGAAGCAACGTATTACATTCTCGACAAAGACTGGCGCTCCCGACGCATCACTGCATGGCTACGCATGTTGGATGCCCTGCACCTCCGTCTTCGGTACTCAGGCGAGTGGCAAGCAACCTCCGGTGCCTGGCCCCACTTCAGAACTTCCAGTCTCAGAGAAAGTGCGAGGCCGGCTGTCGGGGAGCTGCCGACCGACTTCTATTCTCACAACTGGTATCAAGCGCAAAGCAGCTTCGTGAAGGGGCAGCTCAAGGCGACGAAACCACGTGTATCACTTGAGATACCCGCTGAATACTTAAAGTCAGCGTCCATTGCCATTTCTAGTCTCACCACTGACGTTCACGGTATGTCCACAGGCTGTCTGAACAATACAATATATCAGACCGCAAGGTGGTCCGCGGACAAATGTCCTAATCATATATATTACTATCCTGGATGCCCTGCTTGTGACAGCAGCCCACGACGATTTTAAGTAGATGCAGCGAATAATAATACAGTCGACTCCCTTATAACGTACAAGCGAGCCTTTCCCTTCGGACGTTACAACAGTAATTTTTTGTGCACTACATTAATTAGTACATGCAGTCGACGCAACGACTAACGTCAGTGTCGAATGGCAGTCACACCAACCGCAAAAGACAGTCACAACATACCAATGCTGCGAGGTAGCGAGACACAATACCTGGTTTGGAGTGATTGAAACCGACCGACGAAGCATGTAGGGAATGATAGACACTACACGACACAGCCATGCAAAAGAGGTAGGAATGGGCGGCACAACGCCGACGCAGCGCCACTGTCCACCACTGGCCACGCAAACTCCCCAAAAAGGGTTTCAGTCACGGCGCAACCGGGATTGAGCGAACCTATCAAAAGCGGGGAAGGTCACGTGGGTGGACGCGATGGCGAGGGACTGGTGCCTATAATATCTGATACCTCGCAAAACCCATACTCCCTCATAATGCATACATATTTGGATATCCCGAGTTGGTATGCGGGGAAATTTGACCAAAACCCATACCTCCCTTGTAACGCATAACACATACCATTTCTTCGTTGTCAAAAACCCATACACCGTGTGAGTTTAATTCTTGATTAGGCAATTTTCATATGTAATCCGACCATATGGGGATGGCAATATGCCACATCAACTTCACAACTTCGGTCATTATGAAACCGTTCGACATCCTGGAGCCCTCCAAAGGTCAAACCATACGGATCTCGCAAAGATTCTAACCCGGCCGCAGAGATGTGCAATATCTTCGAGGAAACTGATGAGGAGATTTTTGAGGCAGTCATGGGTGCAAAGACGGCGCGGGAACTGAACATGGGAGGCAGTGATGAGGTCAGCAATGGGAATGATGACTCAAGCACTCCTGCAGGTCCGATGCAGAAGGGGCATCTGCAAGACGGCCGAATTACAGCATGCGCATCCTACAGTTTTTGAATTGTTTTTGAATCGTCGGGTACTCGGCAAACAACACGTCGTCATTATGAGCCCATAATGACCCGCCTGGGTTTGCAGATGAAGGATGCACTTCAGGCCGGCCTCTCTGCTTTTGAGGGAGTATGTCAAGGACATTGATGATCCATTTGCCTCCAAGCTGGAACTGATACTGGGTTCATTTGGGCAGAGGACACGAGTTTTCGATACACAGGGTCAATGGCAAAATAACCTGTTTTTTTTTCAGCCTAACTAGCATTCCTACCTTAGAAAATTACTGGATTTACATGTCCATAGCTAATCAGTGAAGTTTGAGACGTCAATGACTGACCTCTCTAACACCACATACTCTCTCATAACACATACTTTTTGGCCTATCCCGAGGGGGTATGTGTTATAAAGGAGTCGACGTAGTTTCGTATCGTACATGCCATCAGTCAGTTCTGCGTGTTGATTCATCACGTCAGTGAATGGCCTAGGTTGGCATATTTCAATTTTGTAGGCTATGAACTTTGGAACCCAGGAGTGACTTATGACCCCCACATGAAGGGGTGGAAATGCTAGGTGTGGAATCAACAAATACCAAACACTAATGCCACTTGACATCGCAGTTTGCTACAGAGCTTTCGATAAGTGCCCACAAGCAACGAAACTGCGCAGCCCGTGCTGAGGGGTGAACAAAAAATGGGGAAAGGATATCGGAGGTCATCCTCCCGATCATCCACGGTGCTGAAAAGGCTGCCAACGGCACACCTTTTGCCAGAGGTTGGTCAACCTCTTTCCCCCTCTCCTGATGCCACTATCATGCAGCACGCTACCTCTTCCTCGCCTGAACATTCAAACAAACAACATCGTGGTAAGGTCGTGAAAATGTAACTATAGACCTCCATTGCTGATCTCTCATTTATTCAAGCAAAATGCAAGGAAATCATCCGGGGTCTTTCTGGGGAACAACAAGGATACATAACGGTACGCCTGTTTAACTATACGGATTTCAAGAATTGACGAATATCTGCAAGTGTTATGAAGGTGTATCTCTGCGTGATTATAGCTATATCATGGATCAATTAGAGAGTGTTGAGTACGGGAAAGTGTGGAAGTGTGTTGCCCAGATTACCGTCACGCGCGGCTAGGTGGCTAATCTCCGTACTTCAAACCTAGATTGTCCTTTTTCCCAAATTCTCAACTTCTGATGGTTTCGTCACCCTCCTTCGCTCACGAGTCCGTCTTAGCTGTTGTCATGAGGAATCTTGACTCCGTTTTATCCGATATCCCAGCAGAGGACACCGTGGACTGCCAAGTTTACGCCAATAGCTATGTTAAAGGACCTTCAGTATGGTTTGTTCCGGACTTGCTCGTCCTCATGCACAGTGACAATACTATGTGTTCGTCACGTCCGCTTTGGTTGATGGAGTGTACCTTCACGCAAACCGATCGCGATGTCATGCGCAAACTGCATGCTTACGTCGATGACAACCCCACGCTTCTGGTCGTTTGCAAAATTCTACTCAAACAAGCAACCCCTTACCGCAGCCCAGGTTCGAACGGCTCTATCGCGAAGGAGCTTCGGTCGTCGCGGCTGCTGACACCGGTTGAATGGAGACGTCGTTTGGGCGACGTTAATGATATTACACAAGTGATCGTCGATGGTCATACTTGGTTTTCGTTATCGTCCGTCGAGATCCACCTTTGGATGCGACGACCTGGCGACTCTAAGTTAGATATAGATCTCCAGGAAGGTGATGGCTACGCCTTTGGAGTGCGTCATCTCGTTTCATATGTATGTGGTGTGCTGATAACTATTCACTTATGCTGATCAGACACTTTATCCCACCGTTAATCTTAGTGACATCAACAAGGCGTTCCGGTGTGGCCTTGACCTTGTTAAGGAAGCTGTTGTACTTGAGTTAAACCAGCTTCCTGATGTGGAGCAAGCAACGATTCATTCCGTGGAAGACTGGACGCCCCCTCCCTGTACTTTGGATCAAACGATACTTCTAAAGGCACTTGTGCGCGGGGCGCAAGCTACGGCCTATGACCGCTATCACGATTGGCACTCCAAGTTGCAGAGTAGTCCATATGGCACGACACGCCGTCGTTCTCAGACCTCTCGGACGCGCGCATCGCATCGTGTAAGTATCCGTTAAATCTCATGGGACTACCTAACTCTATTGCAGCCCACTGGACATGCTTAAATACTTCACGCATTTTGTGCTGTCTCTTACTCACTACCCGTTCTTGTGTCCAAATCCCAGTACATTCGAGACTTTTGCATGTACGCCACATCGCAGCTTTATAACCATTACTGTACTTCAGAGTATGTACATAAAGCTTCGAAGATGATTCATGCATGGAATCCCGTGTATTCTAGACGGAGGGCCACAACCGCAGAACTGAATCCCCCGAAATCCCGAAAATTTAAAACTTGGATTCATGCCGGAAAGGATTCTCCCGGACAGTCCGAGTCGATTGAGTGTCGTTTTCGTCGAATTCCAGGTGTGTTTTGGACGTAATTTTAGGGTCGACGGGCCTTTTGACTATATAAGCAAAGCACTCCAAGCTCAGCTGCATCATAGTCACTGTTGCGCTACGTACCACCTACAAACAGTCGGTCTGTGCTCACAGTTGTCGGCCTCCCGTCGTGCAACTAGGTTATGCCATCTTAGCAGGGGGCGGTTTGTGCCCGCCGTTGCGAGCCTTCCGTCCAGTCCGGACATGCCGGTATCTCGTTTTTACGATGCTGACGCTACTTAGATTTTTCGTTTACCCTCAGACTGGGATGATTACGGCTGCGTATTCTGGACGATCCTGTACGGCTTTGTATGTGCCGCTGCGGCCTGCTGTTTAGTGAGGTTAGCCCGGTACAGCATTTCGTGGACTTGGGTTGCGGTGTTCTTAACCTTCAGCGTGCGTTTGTTCCATAAGGGACTCGCGTCTCGATTTACTCATCGTGTTGGCAGATTGGCAAAGTCATCGTTCTGCCCAAACGGATTCCTAGGAACACTGATATTCGCAACAGCTCCTGCCGACGCTTCTCACCCCTCCCCGACCCTCACCACCATCCAACTCCTTGGCCAGTTCTGAGGGCGGAGCGTCTCGGTTGTGATGTACGTACACTTTGGATCAATGTCGGCTTCATCTGCGTAATTCACCCCTGCAGTAACCCATGAGAAATTATATTGCTACGCACCATTGCCGCACTTGGCATGGAAACAGCCAAAGACGACTTTCAGGTGGTCGACGTTGTTACCCAGATTCGAAAGAAGCAAACCTTTCGGGTGACGACAGCAGGGATGTAGATGGCTGGTGCGTGACTCGCATATGCGGATATTCATCAGGGTACGAATAACTCATTATGGACCGGGCCTCTCAATAGGTGAACCCTCTAGTGACTTTGGGTCAACCAGTTTTGGATACGTATTAATACCTCTACCTCCCTTCGCCATCGATAGACCCTTCGGATCCCGACTTGCCTGTTCAACTCTGAAGTGGAGGCGTCTCGCACCAATTGCGCAGGATGCATTGTAGTGCCGCCCGATGCGGTCCCCTGCAGCGTCCACTTTGTTGACAGTGATCTTCAATTCCTGAACGAGGCCTACGTATGTGTTGGACAAGGGTGACTCGAGGTGACTATACATACACCATTCCTATCGAGTATATTATTATTGAGAATATATATATATATACTTCACCGTGTCTAACAGATCAACACAACGCTCGCCGCGTTTCGCTGCGGCGGGTCGAACAAGTAGTGATGAACCGGACTCAATGACATGAGCAACAGATGTCAGCTAACAGCTTCATGAGTGGGGTCAAGGAATGCAGGGTGAGCACTTGGTCGGTGAAATGAGCGACAGACGTCAGCTAACACCTTCACGAGCAAGCGTAACCATCAACCCAACGAAACGAGCGACAGATGTCAGCTAACAACTTCATGGGTGGGGCCAAGGAATGCAGGGTGAACACCCGCTCGGTGAAACGAGCGACAGACGTCAGCTAACACCTTCACGAGCAAGAGTGACCACCAGCCCAACGAAACGAGCGACAGATGTCAGCTAACAACCTCGTAGGTGGGGCCAAGGAATGCAGGGTGAGCACCCGCTCGGTGAAATGAGCGACAGACGTCAGCTAACACCTTCACGAGCAGGCGTAACCACCAACCCAACGAAACGAGCGACAGATGTCAGCCAACAGCTTCATGAGTGGGATCGAGGAATGCGGGGTGAGCACCTGCTCGGTGAAATGAGCGACAGATGTCAGCTAACACCTTCACGAGCGAGAGTGACCACCAACCCAATGAAACGAGTGACAGATGTCAGCTAACAACTTCATGGGTGGGGCCAACGAGTGCAGACTATCAACGACGGAGTTGTGAAAGCTTTGAACGCGCTGGTGCCACCGCTACGTGTTTTGTATGTACTCATTTGTTCTTCGAGTTTGTGCCAAACTCGATCTAACTCATTATAGTGTCGACGCGGGTCTCTCAATAGGTAGTCCTTCACAATAATCGCGACTTCGCTCCTATAGCTCAGTTTTCATGGCTCGAACGAAGCAAACAGCGGGGAAAACCACATGCGGTGCCGCTCCACGCGTGGAATTCTTCCACCCAACTCACACCGCGTTCTCCAAAGCAGCATCCCGGGCCATGGAATCGACGTCCTCACTGAGTTCACTCACGACTGCTCCATCATCTCGGGCGCCGAGTCCGGATAGTACTGGAGAAACTGCGCTTGAGCAGTGGGATACTAACAGAGTATGTCAAGTATTTCTTTCACATTGTCAGGTAGTATCTACTGACACCGGCAGTATTGCTACCTTTGTCATGACGGTGGCAAATTCCTATTTGCCTGCAATACCTGTCCGCGTGTAGTGTGCCAGCGCTGTTTAGGATTACGGGAGGACCTGATGAAGAAGGTTTGTGCCGTGGACACCAACTTCCATTGTCCTGGCTGCCATGAACTTCGAGATGGCGCCTCGAAGCGCAATTTAACACCCTATTTCGTGAGTCTTCCGTTCATTGACATTTGAATTAACCTAATGTCGATCCGAGGCATTTACTCGTAACGTACACGGGAAGACCATTCATGTCCTCGATCAACCCGTCATTATGTCGAGCGTCTGTGAAAGGGCATCGAAGTCGCAGGTCTGCGCCGAGTCGACGCTTATTCTTCACTTCCTCTGCACTGGAATGCAGACTCAGGGTTCCTTGCCCCTCCTCCTGAAGACGACCCTGGACGAATATCACACCAAAGCTTCCCTGGAATACACTGAAGTCACCTTTGACTTTGGTACAGCAGAAAAAGCTCAACCGGTGGAGGGTGAAGGCCAAGAAACTCGGTGCAAAACTCGGTGCATCTGACTTCAAGCGCAAGATCATCTTCGTTACCGTTCACAGTGAGGTGACACGCGGTGATCTGTTTTCGGGGAAGGACGAGAAAGGTGGTGATGTTGCGATGAGGGTTGAAGAGGTACGTATTGCAAGATCGTATTTTGTTTTATTCTCATTCTTCATGTAGTTTATGAGTTGCCTGTTCTCCCCACCCCTTGAGGAGGTCGTGTACGCTTCCACGCTCTTCATGCTTACATGTGGTCCTTTGGTCTCATTCCAAGAGTCATTCACGTCCATGCAACAGTCAATCAGACAGTAAGGCGTATTTTATTAATTGCAGGGAACTGTCCTCATCCTTGGTAAGCCTCCAGCCAGAGTACACCATCGCATTTACCGCATTGAATTTCATTAACGCCGTCCTCAAACCTTTTCTCGTATCATACGGTGTCCAAGTCTTGATTGAAGGACATGCCTTAGGAGATGTTCTACAAGACCTCCTCAATGTTTCGCTTGGACTGCGGATGCATAGTGATGTTATCCTTTTTCATGTCGCAGGCTTAATTTCCTCGAAGGCACCGTTCTTGTTGAGGCGTGCCTCTCTCGCTACCACCCCTCTCGTCACAGGGTATAGATACTCTTGGTATCATAGCCATCGGCGTCCTTGGGGCAATTCTCTGCCTATAGGATGCAAGAAGTGTGCTGCGATTCGTCCATGGGGACGATCGAAGCTTGACCCTCAACCTGATCAACCAAAGGCTCGAGTAACCAAGTGCCAGTCGAAGGGTTGTGACTTCGAAGTGCGCACCCAGCCTCTACCGCATGAATACCAAGTGCTCCGTGGCGATGAGACATCTGGGTGGCTCAAATATGTGATCTGTGCTGCGGAGCCTCTGTGATTTTGGCTGTAAACGATTTACATGCTTTATACTTTGGAAGGTACTAATACAATCGTCGATGTTGAATTGAGTTGAATCTGCACCTCTGAGTGAACCATGCAGCGATCAAGTTATAGCGGCACATTTTGAGGTTACTCACGACACCTCCAATATTAATCCTTATATTTCACTACGTATGGGCCTACGGAGTTATCCTTAGTCATTCGACCCGCCGCAGCGAAACGCGGCGAGCCTTGGGTTGATCTCTCAGACACGATGAAGTATATATATATTCGCAATAATAATGACTCGAGAAGGCTTTCTCATAGCAATAAGGCGGCGAGGGTAGGGGATCGTACACTATGGGTGAGAGCAATTATGTGGGATGAAAGCGAAGGAGAGAGTAAATAAAATCATCACAACTCGGAGGCCTTGGACGAGTCGCTTGCTTGCGGTTCCGCTTGTAACGTGGGAATGGTGCAGCCTGTTGGCGCACTTATGGGATCCTAGCTGTATGTCAGTTCCAGGAGCCAGAAGTATGAACGATGTCAATGATACCTCGGGAGAGAGCATCTTGCAAACTTCCTGTACGGATGGAAAGAGTGTGCTAGTAGGGCGTCGGCTGACCTGGGACATCGAATGCCTTATCCCTAGAACCCGGTGGGGGACCCGGAAGTGCTTATAAGCCATGACCAAAGGCAAAGGACGCGTGAACAAAAATAGGCGTTACGCGCATTCGGCAGCGTAACAGCACCTCGAGGCTCAAGGATAGGTTCGATCCCAGCTTCACTCCCTTTTTGGACGGCATTACCTCCACGGCAGGATATGACGGCGGCAACTATCGTGTACACGTTCGAAGCAACGACCCGTGGTTGAGAGCAGCGGTAAATGACTCCGGGGGATTAACGATCTGTGAACCCTCGGGCGAGTCAAGGCGACTGCGTATGAGGAACGGTGTCTGGAAGGATTTTGCATAAGCCATAAGCTACGAACGGCCGTCTGGAGGAATTCCCGTGAGAGAACCACCAGAAACAAACGAGCAAAACCTGACCTCGTCGTCCGAAGGCGTAGGAAAGGACGCCGCGCACCTCATTTGCATCGTCAAACGTCTCCACGTTTTTACTTCGGCCCAAGTTAGTATCGCAGAGTGACATAGATGGGCAAGCCTAGAAGCACATCGCTGACATGAATTCAGCACTCAGACGGAGTGGTACGCGGTAACACTTACCTGGCAGACCACCGAGTCGAGCCCTAATAGCTGCCAGCACGCACTTTTGGCCAGCCCATCGCGCCGTCTGAGTACATACGCTAGTCACATGACGAACCTCGTGGCACGTTTTGAGTCGCATGCAAGTTATCGTTTGTCGTTTGTCGTTGCCATCAATTCATTTATCGCTTGACACGTTTCAGTAGCCAGAGCACAAAGCAGAACTCGGGACCCCATTTGGCCTGAGGCACGGTGCTCTCATGACATCAAGTGAGACCCTAATAAGAATCGGGGCAAAAAACGGACAGGACAGCTAATAGGCAAACACTGGTAGGTGGCACAGACACACGGAGACTCAGGGTGGCAGACGACGGTGTGAGGGCGACGAGCAGTGGTCTCGTCTCATGATGATCTCATTCCCGGTAGCTACCGTTATATAGGTTTTCTGATATTTCATATTCCGTGGTCTGGGACTCACCCGGACTCGTGTCGTCGTCAACTATGATCTCAGCTTACCAATGCTTGAACTCGGGTTGTTTCGATCAGAGTCTCAACAGACCCCAGTGAACCGAGGATGCCCCGCTGTCTTTGTGTGATATCAGTGACGACGGTGGTCGTGCACACTTGCTCGCCTCAGAACTTGCTGGAGCGTTAGTACATAGCATTCACTCGGTGTCTCGTTCCACGCTGAGGACTACGGCCTGATACGGGTCTATTTTAGCAATTAACAAGCCTGCCTTAGTAGATAATGATAGCCATGGAAATGGGATAGAAGATCCTATTGATTCTCCTTCCATTCTTTAGTGGGAACACCCCCTCCAAGCGACCTGGGGCATGAGGGTGAGCACGGAAGTGTTAGAGACATCTAGTAAATATCACGCACTCGGGAGATACAGCAGATGACGGACCAGGTACGAACGGATTGTCGCACGACGCGTGGCCCATACAAAGCCTGCAGCACAGTCAGTGCGCAAAGGTACCTTTGCTTGCAGATGTGAAAATATGAGAAATTCAACCATCTACCCGCTCGGATACAATTACATTAAAGGTACTGCGTGTACCTCGTTCAGTGCGAAGAGTGGCCCCGGTTGATAGCTGCTGCGCATATCAATTTATACATCCTCGGCACCTTTCACTACACTCACCTGTAATAGGTAACGAAGAGGAATGTCCTTCAAGCTTCAAAGGGACTCCAGTGCCCAGAGTGTGCGCGCGCACTTCCCCGATTGTCACCCTCGTTTCTTGAATGACTGTCTACCTGTGTGATAGATGCAGTAGCGGAAGTCCTGACCCCATTCTCTTGAAGCAACAAGAGGCTCTGCATGTCAGATTGGAAAGTCAGAGAGCGAACCCGATGCTGGGCACTTCTCCAGGCAGGAAAAGAGTGCTTTTGTTGACACAGAAGCTCGATTATCGCTACCGTTTCCATCTAAATCCGTCAGTCTTCACTGAAAAGTCCTCAGCTCGGGCACTTCCTCATCTCTTCTTTCGTTGCTGCCCAATGTCTCGAAGCTTACGAGCGGCTCTTCTTTGTGGCACTCAGAAGGATGTAGCAGTTCCTTGTAAGGTTTGGCTTGAGTCGCTCTGCAGAGTCTCTGAGGCATGACAGGAGAGAAAACTAGCAGTCCCGTAGTGCCTGACTCACTTCACGGGCCTTGGAGAGACGCGGGAGCAGCTGGTGCAGAAACAGGAGGGATGCATGTCGAACAAAATGAGCGGGTATGCACGTAGCAAACCGAAAAGACGACAGCAGGCCTTCCATTTCCCTGTGTAAGCACCCTTGCGACACTTAAGAGTGAGCTCGGGGAGAAGAGCGACGACAAAGGTTACATGTCAGAATTCCCACCAATGAGGGCTCGCTGGTTCGCACGTTCTGTGTTCTATCCCGCCCAGAGTGGGAACGAGACATCCAGTCCGGTGTGATCGGATGACACCTTGTGCTTTGTGGCAATACCGGCTGTGCATCCTCTTCCTCCAGCGTCTGAGAGCTCGGAGGATGGAGAAAAAAGACTCGACCAGCGGT
Organism: Pisolithus microcarpus; assembly: GCA_024613185.1. NCBI lineage: Eukaryota > Fungi > Basidiomycota > Agaricomycetes > Boletales > Pisolithaceae > Pisolithus > Pisolithus microcarpus. The sequence goes on along the minus strand of JANFAI010000002.1, from coordinate 4,015,161 downwards.
TCGTCAATCCAAATGGGCTGAAATATGACAGGTATCTTCCGTATTCAGCTGCTGCAAATCCGTCGGATGAGGACATACATAGAATGACAATATTCACTAGCCGTAGGTCGCATGCCGGCACCAGTTTAACCCGTCTATGATTCCTTCTCCTCTTCTTGGATTAAAGAGCATCTCTGCAAGACCGCCAGATAATGAATCATTGAAGACACAAACAAGGTCAGATCGGAAGACACTCACGAAGTAGGCCGGGACGTACGTTGCACGTTGAACTGCGAGGTCGGAGTTGGGGGGAGCGGCGCACGTCGCCCTGACCTCAAGGCGGGCGAAACCACTGCTTATCCCGAGGGTGACTCGTGGATGCAGTTATCTGACTAGAAGAATCTCGGTTGCTACGGCCACCACAGAGACTACCTAGTAAAGAACCACATAATCGAGAACGTCAGCCAACACATCATCACTGCTAGTCAATCTTCACGCGCACGTACACATATACAATTGCCATGAACAGCGCGTTGTTGATATAGCACAACGCACTAGGTTTATGTGCATGGGTTTACACAGAGAAGGACTGTCCCAGCGTCCTGGGCCTTTGGCCCTCGTGCAGAACTTGTAGTTTGTCGGGGCCAGCTGAAGATGATTCGACGCCATGCCAACACTGCATAGTCATGTGACCAAGCATGCTTACAAACTGTGACAACAAGGCAAAGTGTTGGAAGTTGCTTTGGCAGCACAACGAAGTCTCCTAGCACTACTCGGAACTTCCGGACTAATAGGTCTGTTGTTCGAGGTAGAGAAGAAAGTCACCGTATCGTATGTTACACTGCTTCTTTTATATGGTAGGGTATCGGTATCAGTAGGTAGACGCGGATACAGGTGATGAAGGTCGGGGAACATATTACATGAAAGAAAAGATACAACCACCGGGTATCATATATCATAGACGTACGTGTCACGTCCATCAACGTCAAACGGTACATCCCCCCTGCATGGTTCGAGGTGCCCTTCTTCACTCTTGCAGTGACCACTGACTCGGCATCTCCCGCAGAGTTCCCAGGCTCCATCGATTCGTCAGCCCCCGCCACTTCCATGATATCGTTGAACGGCAACTCGTCGTGTGTCGTACCACTGGGCCCCGCAATGGGCTGGTTGGACAGCATGTCCGTGAAGAACTCGTCGTCCGGAACGAAGCAGTCAATGATCTGAGACGAGTGATCAGAAGGATAAGGAAGTGCTTTTGCGGTCTCCGTCTGCCCGGGGGTTAGGTCGGCGGCCGCCTCCTGCTCGGGAGGTACGTCCGTGGCCTTCGACGCTTCGCAAGGTACGTCTGTGGCTTCCGACTTTTCGCGATGTCTCTCTGACCTAGACGCACGAGTGCCCTTGGAGTAGGGGCCTCCCCTAGGCGAGTGCCTGCACCGATTCGCAGTCGGCTCTCGGTCGTGACGTCTATCCTCCCTACGAGTGCGACGATCGAGGTACCTTTGATACGACCACTCTTTCTTCCTCTGAACCTGTTCAGCTAACTCCCACAGCATACCGTTTATGGTCGAAACTTGGCTCCTGGTCATCAGCTGCCCACCATCTCTCTCTTCCGGGCTCCTCAAGTCACGTCCATCAATGTCAAACGCTACACAAACACTTTGCTTACAGTAACCACTATTCGCCTGCCAGTGCTCCCGTCCCCGCTGCCCGTTTGCAGGCAATGACTACTTCCCCATCGACACGTACGTACCGTGTGAGTGCTAACACTCCGGTACTCCCTAGACAATTCCCCGATATCTTTGAATCACTTTAGCTTGGTGTCGCGTTTGAGCGGATTATACACCGCTCAGTGCTGTGATAGTGCAACTTCTTTGGTTTCCCATGCCACGTCTTCGACAGCATTTCACCGGTCGAATGCTGGTTGAAAGGTTACTCGGATAGTTGTCCCCGGCTTGCAGTTATTGAAAAACTGAAGTCTCACTACCGAATTGCGTGCTCCTCCTTTGTTGCTATAGCACCTGTCACTCTCATACACATAGCTGGGTGTAGAAACGCCACACGAACTACGTTTTAAACACGGACCGGATGCTTGCGTTAGGCAAGGATGTGTACAGAAAATCGTTACCGCTGTGAGTAGATGTGCTCAGTACGAGTGTAAGACTACAAAAATTGGTCCCAGGAGGGGGAACTGGCATGCGCAAGAACCGTCCAGCCACGGGAAAAACTACGCCTCCACAACCTCAGAATGTCTGCTGTCGAGTCTGCCAGGTACCAAAGTGTGACATAATCTAACCTTGCTGATTTTGTGGTCCACACGGTGAGAAGCTCCTTTTCCTTGCTCTCCGCATCAGCCTCATTCACCAGGGCGGCCGGTGTGCGTAAGAGGAAGCGGTGAAGTTGGGTGAAGCGGGATAAGTCGATGCTCCATGTGAATGCATCGTTCCACGGACGACGACGTCGCACAAATCGGCCCTGAAATCCATAGCGCGTATGAGCTAGTATGAATCAGTAACTAGAGAGAACTTACTGATGCAGGGCGCTGCCTCTCAACGAGCTTGAGGGCAGTGAGTTCTGGTGCGACTTCATGCAACTGCCTCAAGATGTCACGGTGATCCGGATCGAAGTCGATGTGGAGGGTCGTGATGGTAGATGTCGAAGCCGACAATGATTTTATCGCGAACGGAAAGGCTAGGTTATCACAAATACCAACATCAATGATGACAACCCTCTCCACCGGGTTGTTGTCTACCACACTTGTGATGCAAGCATTACCTGCGGTCACATCTGTCAAAAGTGGCAACGCACGACCCTCCAAGTGGCATTGTCCACTTCCACAGCCAACGAGTAGTTGCAGCGATCGCATGGTACTTGCTGCAGAGAGGAAGGGAGCCAAGACGTCATGGGGACAATTACTAGAAAAGAACTGTAATTTCTTGAACCGGACACGGCGAAGAACGTGGATCCAAGAAGAGGGAGAGAGTTTGACGAGGTGCAACTCCAGGTCTTCAATATTCTGGAGTAATAGTATACACTTCCGAAGCAACCCCAAACCCGTAATGGTAGCCGTGAAATTGACGTGAAAGGACTTGACACGCAAAGCGATTCTGTCATTGCAAGAGGCTCTAGCCATGAATCGGCTCAGCATGTCTTCATTCCTAATCACCACTATCTCCTACAACGCCGTGTTATGGGCAGGTTGGAGGGTAAGTCCATTGGAAAACGTACAGCGGCGGGCGTCGAAAGGGCGAGCTTACAACGTATGCAGGTGTGGGTAAGCACAAAGAAAGTGCAAGCGAACGGACGACATACGTTACTGGCAGCTTTGCGAGTGTAATATCTCATCAGGAATAGCGGAATGCCAGAGAGAGGACGCAAGGTAGGGCCGTAGACCAACTGAATCGCGTTTTTGCATTTCCGCAACCTATATATATAGAGAGAGGGGGGGCCTTTGTTGATCGACGACTCTGCCATTGGCCTCGTGCCCTGAGCAGTAACCATATTGAATGAAGCATCAGCCCCGATGATCCCAATATGTCCCAATGAGCAGCCCCCGTATTACCAGTGTAAGAATTTGCGATAGGTGTCACCCCCAATACCAGGAGTTTTAGTCTTTGATGAGCTCCCCAATAGATTAGAACTCTGACTCAATTGCAACTAGCGATGGTACGTCCCAGTTCAACTCTAATCACAGATCGTCGACCGGGATCCCTGACCCCGCTTGCTTTATCACATTGAGCCACGATCAGAATTACTTGACAAGAGGCAGGCAATAAAGGCATACCGGAACTATCGGGATGTGGCTGCACATTTGGACGCGTGTGGTACTATCTCAAGACGTTTGTATTTGGTAATTTGGGAAGAGGGAAGACTTTCACGTCACGTAAGCAAACGAAGAAATTCTGAACTCGCGAAATGCAGCAGGCAGCCTGTAACCTTGCTTGCGGGCATACAGCATGAACGGAGACGGGGAATGGAACGAAGTTACGCGTACTTGTTCACAGTGGCTTACTTTTTATATGTGAAAGAGACTACGACCACGCAGCATTGTTGGCATCGAAGAAGGGGACTGAATCGGCATCTCCCGGGACTACCATTTCCCACGAATATTGGGTTCGGAGAAACCTAAGTGGTGCGTAAGCTTGAACTTGCCAGACCGAAGTTCGATATTTTGACCTTTACTTCTGTCGAAGAAACCCCAACGTATACCTTTGTGGAACTGATTCTTGCTGCCTACTGGTCGTGTAATTAGGTTGGAGATGGCTGGCGTGCTACTTTCAAGATTGGCGTAACTCGTTTGCTTGAATTCTGGCGCACGCGTCAACTCTGCGAATGAAGCTCGTGACTTGGCGAACTAAACCTATTCGCAGCAGAGCTGGCTGGAGTCATTCGTTATGCACTCAAGAGTGCAGAAAACACGGAGAGTGGGCGATTCTCAGAGAAACCGGAAACCAACGTGCGATTCGTACGATTCTCGTCAACATGTGTAATCTCATCGACTGTCACCAGGATACATGAGGTTTCCAAGGGCACCGTGTTGATTATCTCGTGGGTTGTCTGACCATGTGGCCTATGTATACATATTCAATGACAATTTCCCTTCGCAATGAAGGCCGTGGAATTATCCCGTGATTCTTACCGTGCAACCCGTTGTGGGAGCTATTGCCGCAGGGTGCTGTGCGGTTTTCGAAGCCGTCCAAAGCTCTACCTCACTTTGCGGAACTCCTCATAGAGCCTGTCCACAAGCATCCTGACACGTCCGCTTATCGTGTCATCAGTGGTGCGATTCCCGATACAACGAAGATCCTCGAACTTCTGAATCAATGGAGCCATCTCTTCTACACTGGCAATGGTAAGGTCCCACGTATCGTTACAAGCTCAGCTGCTGAACGTTTGACACCCTGCTCGCTAGAACTCGGGTGGAAGAGTCCTGTCGTCGTGGATGCCGCGTTTGACAGGGAGTTCGCTGCCAAGCGTATCTTGTAGGGAAAGTGTAATAATGCGGGCCGGGCAAGTGATTTGCCTATATAGAGTGTTCGACTGATATAACCCACACATAGATCTATTTCGCCCCAGATTATATGTTCCCAGAAAAAAATAAGATGAGTTCGATAGAGGATTTGAAAAGGCCTACAATTCCTTCTTCCCTAAATGGAGTGCTTCACGATGCACACTATGGGGACATCGTAAACAACTTTCACTTCAAGCGCGTGAGTGCAATGCTTGACCACTCACAAGGAGAGAGTAGGTGGGGTATTCGATGGCAGGAGAAACCCTGCGAGACGGTGGTTCGAGCTTGTTATCGTCGAAGGCGTAGACGAAAATGATTCTCTGCTACAAGAGTACGTGACGAGTTGAGGATGAGATATCTCTAAATTTTTTTCAGAGAAATTCCCGGCGCTCTACTCCCTATTGCTGCTGTTGATTCTCTGGACGAAGCAATCGGTTCCGTCGATGCAGGATTGGATCAAGTCCAATATGAACCGCTGACTAGTATGTCGATGTAAGACCTGACTACCCGGTTTTATGTGCGTTCTTACGTTTCTTTTGTTTTCGCGGTGAGGAGAGCAACCAAAGCCCACCCCACTCACCCCACAAGCCCAAGGACTAGCATGAGGCGAGTCATTTTTACAGCAGTGAACGTTGAACTGTGGATGTCATGCTGGTACAAGTCACGTGCAAGCCTCAGCTATTGGGCCTGTGGCTACTTCTCCGCGCCGACTCCTCTCCTCGCTCATCACTAACACTGTTAGCGGAAAAAGGCAAAAATGAATCGTAGCGCTGGTGGAGGAGGTATGGTCGGGGCACCCAGTGTTGCAAAGGCGTCTTCGTTACCGCCCGCTGCCTTGTCATTGGGTGTTGGAGGGGCCCCCTTCAACTTGGTAGTCTGTTTGCGGGCGGTGTACCCAGGCCGAAATCATTGAAAACGCGTTTGGGCACTGGACGCACGTCGTCCGTAGCCGCTACCGGAAGAGTGCGAAAGGACGCGGATGCGCGAGATACGATTGTGAGTTACCATCTCTCCATTTCAAATATACGCATAACATCACCCATACCAGGTCTGGTTGCGCCTCCTGGAATAACGAGGGATAAATTTTATTGGCCGGAGATCGGTGTGTACGGCTGAAATTCGAATCTGTGTTCTAACTGAAGGAGTGTGCTACGTATAATACCAAAACTCAACAGGAATGCCAAGTTAACTTTCTAATTTTCGCTTTGCCCTTCCCTGATCAGAAACCATTGTCTTCCTCGTCACCCACGAGGGTTCCCCTTTACCAAGAATCTTCAAGCGATACTCAGACATAATTGGGTGAGTACACTCTGGGTCAGCAACGTCCCATCGATGGCCTGTCCACATCCAGATTTGTCGGACACTCTTGCGGTCGTTTTGGTGAATGTACAAGTCTGCAATTTGCAGGGGCGAATCGTATGCACTGCGGCTATCAGGGGGTGAACGAAGGCTACCATTCCCCTTTGATTTGAACCACTGGACACACTCCCTCCGACTTCTGATCGCCCTCTTCTCCCGTTTCAGTGGCAAAGTCAGACTTTGCGGGTCAAGAGGGAACGGCGGTGGGTGGAGAGGGCAAAGCCACTTCCCCGGTAAGGAAGTAGAGGGATCAGCAGTAGGTCGCGTAGGTAGGGCAGTCAATTGTGGAGATTCGGGAATCAACTGTGGAGCAGGAGTACAAGCCCCTGGGGTTGGACTGCGGGGTTCTTGTGCCGCACCTCGCGAGGATGAAGTCGAGGTAGACTTCCGTTCTGATGGTGGGTTCCCCGCCTGCAGGGAATCTCCACCACTACCTTGTGACGTGTTAGGTTGGGACATCCTGGAGGGTGTGGTGGGCTTTGCTGCGACATCCTGCACTACTTCGTGCGGTGCGCTGGCATAACAAAAATCAGTACATGTTGCCTCAAGTGGAAGCGACGTACTCGCAGCCTCGAGGACGAAGGAAATTATTAGTGATCAAGCACCTTGACAGTACGGTCTGATGTAGACGTCTGGAGGTGGCAGGAACGCAGTAGCTAAGAGAAAGTAGTCGCATGGAAACTTCAGGACCCGTGCAAGCACCAACTTACTTCGCCACGGCAGGTTGCGAAAGATGGGGCTTTGATCGTTCTCGACGAATGGGGAATGCTTGACGCATGATCGGTATATCCTGGAAGCAGCTGTGAGGATCAGATTCGTGGGCCAGTATGTGGGAATCGTACATCATGCTCCAGACGAACGCCAGGTCGAGGAGTAGTCCTGATTCGAAAAGTGAGTGGTTCACGAGGCTCAAACATAGCTTTTTCGAGAAGCTAGGAGGTAGATGTAGAATAAATATCAAGCGATGGATGAATGAATGAACGGACGGTGGTGGGCGGTACTCTGTGCGAGATGGCACCGCCAGATCGTTCTTTAAATGTCTGGAGCATTATGGTATCCAGGTTATTGCTTGCTTGCGCTTTCAAGACTGAATGATGAATACTGCCACAAACGAGGCGTAACCGCGCGAGCCGCCGCCGGCCGCAAGTCTTTGTCTTGGGACCTACAAGGCTCAATGCGGTATCGCCAATGTGGGTCGAGGCCTACCGGATACTTGCAAACCCAATCATCCTTTCATGCTTGTGACGGTCGGCTAATCGCGCATTTCGGCCCAATTGATCCTACGCCACGTGTTAGGAAGAATGCTTTGTTGTGTCGGTATATGAGAAAGGTAGGACTCGCCTAAGCCACTTTCCTTCACCATGGAGTCCGCCTACGTGGTACACAAGACTCTACTCAACGAGCACACCGATTCTGTCAATGCCCTTTCCTTCAGTCCATGCGGAAGGTACCTTGCATCAGGTTCTTCAGACCGGTCAATCTGCATCTGGAAAGTCTCCAGCGGTAGATTCATCTTTCGCGTTGTTTTTGACAGTCAGATCAATGCGTTGCTTTGGCATTCCGTCGAAAAGGATACTCTAATTTGTGGCTGCGAAGACGGTGCTGTGTTCTATCTCAGTGATTTCTCACCGGTAAGTTTACCCGTTAACATTATTATGTCCCATTCTAACTCGTACCATATACCGAAGACAGGTTTTGCAGGGAGGGAGGTCCGACTCGGCGTGAAGGATACGCCAGTTTTCTGCCTGGATTTGGAGCCAAACATGAGGCTGTTGGCGATTGGCGTTGGGAACGAGGTTCACATCACAAAGGACGGATGCCTTCGTAAGATTCCTCCAGCTATCGTTGGGTGAGGGGTTACGGACTTGTATTGTTCTCCAGCGAGTTACACCGCAACAACCAAACTTCCGCATCCTCAATATAAACCTCAAATTGAAGGTCGTGATTGTCGAATTCGCCCCCGATCAATTCACTTTTACGAGAGAGGCAAGAGGCTCATTGTTTCATACCTCAACCACGGTGTCATGTACGAAGCTCGCTATACCAACGTCAATAGCGACTGACATAATTTACAGAGCGTGGGACATTGACTCCATGACAGCTCTCTGGCACATACGCTCACGGGATACTCCCAAACAAATGTAGGTTTCTGACTCGGCAATCTAAATCCTTGCTGACGGACCACCGTTTTTATGAGTAGAGCGAGTTCTGCTGTATATCTCGACCTCAACGCGATTGTAATCAACACTCTGCAAGATGGTGTGTATTTATTCAAGTTAGGTTCCACTAAGCCGGTTCGGAAATGGGTCTATGACTGCGAAGCCGAAGCCCGCTACCCGCTTTTGGTGTCTTTTTTACATGACGGGAAAGCAATCATATCAGGGTCCCCTACTGGTAGCGTTTGCATTTGGCAAACTGGCTCCGACGACCTTTACCAGGTTCTCCCGCACAGTGGTGAGCGGATCCGTCAATTATTTTACTAGGATATACTTATGACTCTGGTTAGGCGATATTATACAAGCCGTTTCGGTTTGTTGGAACCCTCTTCATACATTTGCTTGACTCATGATGTTCAAGGCTGCTCAGAGAGGTGCATGGAGTTACGTCGCCACAGCTTCTAGCGGTAAAGGTGCGGACACATACATCAAGATATGGAGGGCAAAATACTGTCTGTCATCTTGCACTGTTCTCCTGGTACGCAGCTAACTTCGACTTCCCAAGGTGCTCCTCGTGGCCAAATAGCATCCTTTTTGGACCGTATAATGGTTCGGAGATGCTGATATCCTGTTTTTATGATGCTGATGTCGCTTAGATCTTTCGTTTCTCCTTAGATTGGAGTGATTACGGCCGCATGTCCTGGACGATCATGTACAGCGTTGTATGTGCTGCTGTGGCCTGTGGTTTAGTGAGGTTGGCCTGGTACAACATTCCGTGGACTTGGATTGCGACGTTCTTGACCTACAGCGTGCGTTTGATCCATAAGGTACTTGGGACCGCTTCACTCATTCATCTTGGCAGATTGGCAAAGTCATCATTCTGCTTTGGCAGACTGCCCAGTTTTCGTACGAATGTCTACATAGCTTACTTCTCATAATGTGGGGGTCGCTTGTAGATGTTTGGGCGGCAGGCGTGTCATATACACGTTCCGCACTTCGCACTTTCATTGGACTGCCACCAGTCGGTGGTTTCCCGCACCCTCCATATCCTCAAGTGCCACCACAATACGATCCCCCAGTACCAATACTTAATTAGCCGTAATCCCCGGACAATCTCTACTAGTAGTGCCACGTGCAATTGAACCGATCACTGAAGGAACTGGTGTGAAACGACGGGGTTGGTACGAAGGTGGCATGGAGCTTAGTTGTAACAAAGACTAAAATGCCTCCGGCCCACGAGTCATTCGGTTCTACCCAAATAGGATGTACCCGCCCGCCCCAGCGAGGCTGAGCATGCACGTTGAGGACGGAGGTACCCACTCACCGATAGCCGTACAACGGAGAATTACGACACGCCTATTAGCAGCGAACCAATAATTTTGCGTGTGTCGTAGTCTCGAACGTCTGGAGGCCGTAATGCGAAAGACACTACTGTTCCCGGGCTGCCGCTCCACTTGTCACTGGAAACGTGGCTGTCCCTTTGTTTCTCGAGGGTACTTTTAAATTCTAGGTTGTGCGAGGTCCACTTCCCTCCGGTACCTCTGCAGTCTTGTTGTGCCACTCACTCATCATGCAAACGGAAAAGCCAGCGCACCTTTCCGACAACATCAGCAAATCAGTCAAGTATTGTGCAGCGCTGTACAGCGCTGTACAGCGGCTACAGCGTGACAGCAAGGTCCCCCACTGTCCGGTTGCCCCACAGTTAGGTAACAGTGCTGTACAGCTCCATGTATAATATTAGAACTGTACCTTAACTGTGCCATGCTCTACAGTTGCGAAGGCTAATAAGCGCTGTCAGCTACTTCGGCTACCTGAAGCGCTGTCAGCTGCTGCACTGCAGCTCCACCCAGAAGCGCTGTCAACCACTGTACCACAGTCCCGGGCCGGGAAAACTGTCAATCACCGTACAGAGGCCTCTTGCTGTCAGGCACTGTACAGAGGCCTCTCGCTGTCAGGCACTGTACAGCAGCCCATACTGTCCATCGCTGTATGGTAGCCCCACACTCTCCATTTACTGTACAGCAACCCCGTACTGTCAATTACGATACAGAGGGCCTACACTGTCTACTACTGTATGAATAGACCTGAACTGTCTGATGCTGTCCACACTCTGAATGTAAATGATCACCGGAAGCTTGCTATTGCAATCGTGATTGTATAGACTGACACAAATTAGAGACGATACTAGTCTAGAATTACTTCCCAACCTCCCTGCTTCACCAGAACTGGATCTTTGGCGACAAAACCGGTCCTGCAAAACTAGTAAGATTACATCCGCGAGCTCATATATGAACACTTACATTCCCATTTGTGCCCAGTCCTCCAACATGGCACTGAGTTTTGGGCCGTGGTACGTATCAAGAGCAACAGTATCCATTAAGGCAAGGAGCCTCTGGTACGAGTCTTCGAGTTCACCCACATTGAGTGATTCTGCCTTAGAGAAGCCATGCCGTTCGTATGTCAAAAGAACACTATGAACCTTTAGGGGGACACGATGGTTAGCATCTGAGCTGAATGATCAAATAACTCACGATAGCGGCAGCAAGGGCCAGAGCCTTGTACGGGACAAAGTGCTGAAACTCGACATACTGACGGAGGGATTTTACACTGTTGCTGTAGTAGACTCCGAGACAGATATTCTGTAGGGCAGGATGCGCAAAATTACTGGCTTTTCCCTAATAATTAACATGGTTGGTCAGCTACATAGGCTGGAAGAGATTGTACATACGAGACTGTCACACTCTCCTCGCAGGAATTTAGCTCCCTCAAGAAGCACAGTGGCCTTTTGCTTGACTGCATCAAGCCGCTCACGTTCGGTTGTAGCACTTTTGGGGGCAGACAAATTATATTCGATGGGAACAATCCGGACAGCAACCTTCTTGATTTCGCTCCGGAATGTTTGCGTATCATTGAATAACTGTTGCAACCTCAAACAGTGAGAACTGGTAGTGCACAGCCACTTACCATCCGTGCCATAGACCTCTTGTACTGTGGGTAGAAGCCTATAGGAAAACGTTGAGAACAGACCACAAATGTATCACAAGGAATATATTTACCTGCCTCGAGCTCACTCTGGTCTTCCTGGTATTTGACCACCAGCTCAATTATTTCTTCACTACACTGACCATCAACAGCAGTCTCGAGCCTAAGGAAAGGTTCCTCAGTGGCAACGTAAAGCCGGATCCTTGCCTTGGCCTCGTCAAGTAGTTTGGTCCATAATGGAGGGTAGAACGCCAGTGTTGTCGGCTTCACAATGACAGTGTTCCGTGCACGCCCTAGACGCGCACTGCCCTTACCAGAGTTGGCCTTTGCATTGTCCACATCCATCAGCTCCTCTGCAGCCGATTGTCGGCCAGACAACATTGCATCGGGGCGGGTCTTCTTCGAGGGGCGGCGATCCTGAGACATGTGGCCACAATGTACATCGTTTAAATAGGTTGGCGAGGGAGATCTTCGACGACGATTTAGGCTATGATGCCGACCAAGCACATCGTAGTCAACTCCAGGCTAGTGGGTCATGGTAGTGGCGCCAGTAATCAACAATAATGTAGTATATACCTCTTGGTTAGCTTCGCGGGTCTCGTGGATACCATCCCTTCGGGCACCAACAGCTTGCCTACCTGGGGTATGATGGGACACGACAGGAGATGAACTACGCAATAAAACAGGTGTTGGTGTTCGGGAACGTTCCCGATTCTGGGAAACATTCAGCTGTGACATGTTTGACCGGACCTGTTCTGACTGATGAGAGGTAGCCGCGAGACGTAAGGAAACGCCTCCCCGAGAAGAAGGAAGTCGGGGAAGGGCATGCTGCTCGCGCACAGACTGAGAATGCGAATTGCGTGGAAGCCGGGATGGCAAGCCTCCCTGAGAAGGAACACTCTGGACAGGATGCTGGCGCTGCTGAGTAGGATGCTTCGAAGTTGTGCCCGGTAGTGGCTGAGTCTGCGACAGTTCAGTAGTGGGTGAAGTCAGCGGAGACGGCATGTCATCACTCCGGCGAGTGTTGGCATCCAGTGCTGAAGAGAGTGAGAGAGAGATGGAAAAGTAAGTATGGCATGAGACGACATAAGGACCACCACCCGCCTCCAAAAAAGCCGAGGTGTGCATCTTGTTGAGCATTTGTCTCGTCAACAGAGCGGACCTCTGGGCTGGGCAAAGCATTCTGCTCGTCGTCGCTCCAACGTTGCTCGGAGTACTGCTCAGTATCGGATCTATCAACTTGAGAGTTGTCGAATAGATCACCGCTATCTCGAACATCTTCACGGCCACCATTACCGCCGTTCGTGTCTGATTCTTGGGAGTTGTCTGCCTCGGGAACGGCAGATAGGTTACCACCACTACGACGATCTAACCTCTGTCTTCCAGCCACAGCTTTACCTCGGGATGTGTTTGGGAAAGAACCAATCCGACGACGATTCTCCGTCGGCCCCGAGTCGCAGCCCTGAGTCACGGAAGAAAGACCTGTGGTTCGGTGGTAAGAACGGGCACGAGCACCTTCTGAGATGACTCCAACGCACCTCCAGTGGAAACATGCACCGAACTGGTACGGCTCTGCTCATAATCTTGTAGGGATTGCGTACCAACGAAGGAGGGCTGCTGCGAGCCATCAGTCCGCAACCCAAAGCGGGAACTTGAACCCTCCGCCCCGCTAGACATATACGTGTGTTGGTCCTAGCAGAGTTAGGCCGGAGCGAATCATTGTTTTGGCATGTCAGCTTACCTGGGCTTGAGAAGTTGTACGCGCACTGCGCGGGGTCCTCCTTCCACGTCGAGTGGTAGGTGCCATGGGATTGACATGTTCGTCGTTGGAAAGTACAACCTGTGGCTTGTGATGCCTGTGCGGAGTCTCGACCGCCTTACCTACTTTCTCTAGTTGGGCGACAGCGCCTCCTTGGCCAGCAGTAGGTCGTGTCGATCGACGGGTAGGACCGCCAACGACTGTTTCTTTGGTTTGTGCATTGCCACGTCTAACCATACCGACACCGACGTTGAGGTGACCGACGGTGACCACAAGACAATGTTCAGCAATAGTCGAGCTACAAGATGACAAATAACGTACTAGAACTAATTCAATCAGCACGTGTTCGGACAGGACCGAGAACACGCTCAGACATTATCGGCCTTGAAAAGTCAGCGAACTGGAACACTACAGCAACATAAATCACTGCTAGCAGGTGCACGTTCAAACATCTCTCATCTTACCTAACACTCTTGGGGTGAGGACGGACAAAAAACTCCATCCACTGCAACGAATCTGCCGAGCAATGCAAAAGCCAGCCCCCCAGCATTGAGCGGTGGAGGATGAAGAACTTCAAGGACGGATGTTTCGTTACTTGCACAGTATCGAGGGGATGGTGTGAATCAGCCACTTTCTCAAGAGTCGGCGCTGTACGAGATTCGAATGTTGTGTGGCGGAGAGCGGTGTATGTTCATCCGAGGATGTAGAGCGACTGTTCGTCGCTGGAGGACGTGGATGGAGAGCCGGAAAGGCGATAATCAATGACGGCGGGAACGATAGATGAAGATGTCGTGTGTAGCGTGTGACACAGACTGGAAAAAATAATGCGTATAATTACAAACGGGCGAACCATGCGTGAGAGCGAACGAACATACCTTGCAGACAAAAGTTAGCATCCACGTCGTTCAACTCCGTTGCCATCAATACCAGCGCCATCCCCCTCGCCTTCGTTTTCAACCGTCACAATACAGATGCCCATACTTCTGCAGCTGCGCGTTAGACTCGAAGGGAGAGACTTAGGTAGGGCAGCGTGGATGGAGAATCGTGTTTGATGTAGGAGATCGAAGTGGCTGGATGGAATGAGGAGGTAGCGAAAGAGAGAGAAGAGGGTGGCCGGGAGGGATGTGAGTACGGGCGAGGGAAATGCGCGAGAAGGGAGTGGAGGAGGTGGTCGTAGAGGGGCAAAAGGGTTGTGCGGAGGTCGTGTGAAGAGGCTGGTCGCAGGTGAGGAGAGGAAGGAAGGGAAAAGAGGGGCACGCACTCGAGGAGAGCCAGAAAGGCTTCGTGATCTGCAGAATCGAAAGCATCTTGCCGGTGCCGCACGACGTCTCCAGTTATGAAGAAGTCAGGACATGGACGCAGAGGGAATCCACTGTATTGGCAAATCGGATGAATATAGGGAGAAAACGAGTCGTCGCCACTGGTGGAGGGAGTCATGTAGGGATTGTCGATTTGGGGCGGGATGGGACGGTCTAAGCCATTGGATGACAATGTAAATGGCGACTCACGGCTATGCCATGGTTGAATTAGCTAGCGGAATCGAGTGCAGAGCGCAGATGGACTCGTATGAGTGACTCTGCATAAGACTGGTGCTGGCAGTGGTAGTACGGTCGCTGATGCTCCACAGACGATGGGAGAAAGACTCTCACCTGAAGCGTTTGACTCTCTTGACGACGCCGAGAACGTCGCAGACATACGCCTCAAGCCCCACGAAGGGAAACGGAGTGATCAGATGTACCCAACGACCTCACATGCGACACCGATAACACACGACCACCACGAGGCACAACCAAATAACACCAAATGAAGTCACGGGATCACAATGGGTTAGAGCGGCCGTCGCGTCCATTGCTACGGGTGATCGCCCCTCGGGCCTCATGAGTTTTTTGAGTGCATATGCTGCCGGTGAAACTCATCTGCATTTTCGTTTTGCATGTGGAGGACAGACATTGAATTTTTTGCGCTTGATATGTGAGGCCCTTCCTACTGCTACTCTGCTACCTACGCTACACTGCCTATGAGCGTGGAGGATCGTAGTCCCAAGAACGTGTTTCGCATGATATAGAAAAAGGTGCGAACAAAAATTGCGGAGAGGAGAGTGATGGAATGCTGACCAAGTTGCACGAAAAAAAAAGATAACGGTTACTGTAGTACAATAAAGCAGTGGTGCCATGTCCTCTCTCAGAAGTGGGAATATAATGCGGATGCCAGTCAGAAAATGCCACGTTATAGAGAATGAATGTAATAAAATATGTGCGGATGCCAGAACGTGAAAAAAAAAGTAGACGCGACGGTGCACGGTAGGGCCGAGAAATCTATCGACCGTAAGTCCGCGTATGCGGCGAAGGATATGCCGGCGAGCTCCGATGGTGGGATGCATGATGGTGGTGGTACGGATGCGGGTGCTGGCTGGCAGGAGTAGACGATGCTGCATAGAACTGTACGCCAGGAGGACCAGCATTTGAAAACAGCGCAGAAGGGACGGCACAAGTTCCGTCGCCTCTCAACGGCGGAAGCTGCAGTGATTGGTCCCTTTCCACAGGTGACACCTTCTTGTACGTGTGTGCAGACCCGCAGTTGGAAGAAGACAACTTCCTGGCCCAGATCGCATCGTGCAAATGGGGCAGTGAAGGCTGTCTTGTTGCAGCAAGGGTCACATGAGAGTCATGTGGACTCACAGAAGCCGACTGGAAATCCATAGGGACGTATGCGGTGGCTGCTGGACTGTGTATGATGGTGGCGGGACTTGCGGGGGTGGTTGGTAGCACCGCAATCTAGCCTTGCGGTTCCCCTTGGGCTGCTCCGAGTCACCGTTGATGGACGAGCCAGCGAGGGAGTAATAATACAAGCTCTGCGGAATTAATGAGATCGTGGTGCATACTACGACCAGAGAATGAATCATGCCTGAGGCACATTGACCGGACGGTCCACGCGGTAAGCGGCGACGAGGGTTTGCGGACGGCCTTCGATCACGTGCGATCTCGGTTGAGACTGCGCCGACTGCGCAGATCTCTGTGCATGCAGCGAAGAGGACAAGGACATTTTGGCAAGTGAATAGAGAGAATCGAGTGGCGAAGAACCAGAACTTGGGCAGTTGTGATAGCTGGTCTCAGGGATTTGCAGGGTCATACCTGTGGGACGCTTCAGGGGTGGCAACTCCTTGAAAGACACCGAGGTCGGAGAGAATGCATCGGTTGCGGAACGCTTTGTGCCCAGGTGGAGTCACGTGATACGTGGACGCAGGCGGATTCGTGAGTCGCATTGGGGAAGTGGAGCGTGCACGGTAAGACGTCGACTGGCATCTCCACCGATATGTGCGAGCGACAGACATGGACGTCATTGGTTGTGACTGTCGGCCGTGGCGCGAGGAGCGAGCACGTACTCCGCGCCATTTTCTACTCTCCGTCTCCTTTGTGAGCACCAAGCCTTTCAGTAGATGGAGCCACGACGCGTACTGTTTGCCGGACACATGAAGCGAGAAGTCGACCGCTGTCAAGAACTCCTCTCCATTTTGTGGATCTCGCTGAGGTCGATACCGGACACCTCTGACCAGGTCTTGTTCGTGTATGTGTTGCTGTGACGCGTTCAGTACACGCGGCTAGACGCGTCGAATAGGCACTCACTCGTCCAAGAACTTGTTGGCCATCATCAGTGCAGCGACTGCTATCCGGAACTCGCTCCCTGGCAGACCGTTCGTAAAGCGGTTGCGTTCCTTGAGAGGCCATATGTAGTGCAGCGACAGGACGATGACAGACTGGCCGACTTGCGTCGTTTTGAGCAGCTTGTGCATGAACTAAACAAAGGCGGCAGACGGAGCGAGTTGGAGTGGCGAGGTGGTAGCCGGTATCTCTGGTGAGTAAGGGGGACTCGGTATTTGGTGTGACGATGAGATGTGGGGGGAAGGGGAGGGGGAGGAGAACCAGAGATAGCAGACCATTTCGCAGGTCTTTTCTGCGATGAAGCTAGCGGGCCGTTTGAGGGTGGAGTCGAACCAGTCGATGAGGTGAGGAGCGTCATCTGGTATGAATGGCTTGTGTTGGAACGGAGGGTCAAAGACGTCAACATCGTCATCGTACCGCTGCAGAGGAGAGTCCGACGCGTCTTGAGAGAGGGGTAGCGTGGATGGGAGTGGCAGACACTGGCTGGGTCGGCGGTCGAAGCATGTTATGGGGGGCAGCGAGACAAGTGCAGTGGACATGGGTGGAGTGATGAGGCCAGAGGACCTACGCCAGACGTCGTGTGGTAGGAGCGTAGAGGCGGCCATTGGTGGTGGTGGAGGGGGTACGGTGCTCGCATGTCTCGTATAGTTTTATAAAAACCCACAGGCCCTGTATGTATGTGACTATACACTCCGCGAGCGCTCGTCATCGCCTTCGAGCGGAAGTCCTCCTTCATGCGTTTATTGCGGTGAACAACAGAGAATGAAATTTACAGGTGTGGATGAAAATGAACAGATAAACGAAGAATAGCAAGCCTGGGTAGAATGAAACGAAGATCAGCCGGGAAGAAAATGGACGGCGGTGGGGTGAGACTCACGGAAGGGGGACAGAGTGAAAGCAAGGAAGAAAAGGAACAAGAAAACACTTTGGATACACATTTCTTTCTGTTGACCGGTTTGCCATACCATCCACTTGCGAAAAAGGCCAGCGTCCATGAGATGAGGAACCAAAACACTCGCAACGCTGGAGAGAAGAGAAGAGAAAGTGAGAACACCGTAGAGAACTTTGATCGAGAGCAAGGAACGGGTAATGACTCGGACATCGCAGGTCGTGACTGAGAGAACAAGGGATCCACGATACGAGAGAACAAGCGAAGCCGATATTACCGGAGAAGTAAACTTGTTCCTACTCTTGTATATCCCACCGATTGCCATAGTCCTCTCTCTGTTGTTGTCAATTCTCACCGTGTAATGCAGGGGAAAATAGATCATAAGGCTGACCATGATGGGGAAAAGGAATATCAGACACGGAGTGCAGCAGGAAAGATGACGCTGGATGTACACTGAACAGTAGTCTCATGAACACAACGATATGTGGACGTTGCTGAACCTGCCTTGATAGTGGTAACACGCCTCCCCCCCTCCGACAGGGCAAAGAACCCGAAGACAATCCTTGTGGACATATCTGGATGTCACGAATACACTGGAAGGGTCAGTGAACATGGCTCATGCCTGTTTCTCTCTGTAGCTCCGCTTGCCTTTACAAGCTTCTCTAATACGGCACCATCAACTTTAGGATTCAAGGAACAAGTTTCAAATTCAGAATAGTATGTCTGTGCAGGGAGCTAGATATTGACTTGAAGGGAAACCAATCAAAGAGACGTACACAAGTCAGTGGTTGGTAGTGTAGAAAAAATCTTTGTCGAAGTATCTGTTTAAATAAAATGACTGCGAGGCATGAAAGCTGTTCATGTAGGTTAGCCTCTTGTCGGCAGTCTCACCAAACCGAGGGACAACATGAGCAAAGGAGCTGATCTGATCTAGAGGGAATACATCGCCGAAGTACGATCCAGATGCGCGAACTGCCCGCTTGAGCACGTGTAGGTGCGTTGAGGGTTCAACGTTGACGACATCGAACCGCCGCACATAGACAAGAAAGCGGTTTGCCCACGGGACATTTATTCCCTTGGGAGGACGTGGACGCATTATGAGACGGACTTCAACAACTGCATGTCCTGCACTAGGATTAGTTCCACTACAGTACGTACGAAAAAAAAAAAACCTGTGAGGCCGCTGTCTGGCCAGTCATGACCCTCATCCACCTGCAGAATAGCTGCATCGTAGCGACCATATTTCCAATGACCGTTTGGCGGTTGGGCATGAATGGTGTACGCCGAAGCAGTCGAAGCTCTATCGTGATAAACCCTTTGCTGGATACGCACTTTGTACCAAATTTGAAGATATTCAAAGGGCAGCGGTATATCTTGCGCCGACTGTCTGGCTCCCCCAAAAGGTCGGATCCTTCGACCGAGGCGGTTGTAAAGAGCCAGGTAGTCTCCCAGTGCGCTACGAAGGTCAGGTATAGCAAATTTCTCCGCAGCAGCGTCAACCGAAAGACGACGGAAAGTAGGGCGGAAGTTGAGATGGAATGCAGTCGAACCACGTACGAATGTGCGCAGCGGAGAGGAAGAAAGGGTCGTAGACGCAAGAAGCTTGGCAGCGATTTCGAAGAAGTCAGATGGCGATTGTTTCGGTGCCCACAAGTCGTTTAAGACAGCTGCTTCAGCTTCACCCACGTCGTCAACCGCATGATCAACCTCTCCGTCACTTTGATCCCCGTCATGTTCGACGGCAGAACTAGAGGATCCCGCCTCAGCAGTCCCGCGTAAGCGTACGGCGGTATCGAACATCCGGCATTTCTCGACGCGATCCAAATGACGGCAGATCTGCGAGCTGTAATCCTTGTTGTTCGTCCTTGACGCTGGGTCCTTAACGACCTCAATGTGAGCGTGCTCCGTCGTATCCGCAGACCACTGCAACACCGAACCGACTTGAGATATGCTGGGGACAACGCTTTGTAGCAACTCGAGCTTGGGTATTTCCCAGTGCTCAAGGATTGACCCACTCTGGTCACCTCGACGAAGGCCTCCGTCGATGATAGCTTGCTTGTAATGATGAAATTCGGCGAGTGCCGCTGCAATCTTTTCACATCCCTCTTCTGTGATCGCAGGTGCTTGGGCAAGATAACGGAATTCCGTCAATGCGCGGACCGCAGCGACGACATCGGGATGGGCAGCGCCAGCTATGACAACGACAAGGTATCGTTGAACGTCACGCTGGGTGCGTCCACCAACCTGCTTCAATTTAGTGATCCCAGACTTGAATTGACGAAGGCCTGTGATGGGTGGTAAAAGAGAAAAACGGAAATCGAGTTCCTCACTACCCAATGCACACTTACACCACTTGACATCGTGGTCCCAGGACATGCGATGCCAATGATGCAAACACTCCGGTGTAAGAAACCTGTGGGGGTCACTGAGAAGCCAATCACGCCAGAAAGGACGCGATACGCCACTCAATCGAAATTGTGCACACGCGTCAAAGTATGCCTCGACGTCATCGGGGTCGCAGGGAATGCTCTCAAGCTGACGGAGAGTTTCCTCACCGGTCCGTGGGCCGTGACGAAACGGGTCGCCGAAGTTCTTGTACATAGCTTTCGTGACAGGCGATGTTTTTCCTCGTACGCATGCAAGCATGCACGCCTCAGGTGTGTCGACTATGTAAGAGACCAGTGGGGTGAAGCAAAAACGAACGTTCCCGAGTGGATCTGCCATCATCCGACCGAACTGAGCGGCTTTCTTGAGAGGTTCAAGAACGAAATCGAGGCATGCGTGGAAGAGACGTGCTTCCAGGACCGAACGGATCCTCGTAACGGGATAGATGAATTCAGCGATGGGCATCAGTGCGGTCAGCAGAAAGGCGTGTGATGAACCTTTGTTCCGGACATTCATCCTGATGTTAGCAAGGCTGATAAGCAATGGGTGTGCTACCTTGCCTCCACAGACGTTGGTGATATTCGTCTTGTCTGACGAAAGGATTACGCCGCAAAGCGTGGAGCCTACGGGAACTTTCGTCTGAAGGTAGTCAGCATATGCAATTTATTTCCTCGAAACCTTTACCTGCAAATCCCAAGCTCCGTCGCTACTCATCCACTCGCTGTATACCCTCATGACTCGTTCTGCAGCAGTGAACACACGGAATGGAGAATAGTCCATTTTTCCTGCGTAAAACGGATGGTTAAACAATGCTTCTATGCATTCGAGAGAATCACGCCAGTAGAGCTGAACAGGGTTGGTGGTCGGATGGCGCGTAGGAACTACGCGAACTTTCCAGCACGGCCCTTTTGGAAGATCCTCAATACGCCCGCGAAGTTCCTTTGCAGTCCAGAAGGAGAGCAGCATCTTCTTCGTCTGTACAGTAAGAGGTGGCACGTAAATGATAGCGATGAACTTGTAAAATACGACAAATGCTTACCATACTTAGAGACAAGTAATTGTCGACCTCTCTCATACTGAGATTCGACTGAAGTAGAAAGTTGGCCATCTCCCAATCCCCGAAGTTGGCGAAAGGATAGTACATATTAGTTTGACGATGGAAAGTGTGACGATCCATGTCGAAGCGCCTGAGGAAGGTGTCCCCGATGCCATATACGATCGCAGCGCCTTCGAAATGCTCACCTCGGCAAAAATGTCCAGCATAAGTCGTTGGTGCGAAAACTTCCACTCCCTCTCCGATTTCAGGGATGTCGTAGTCAGCATTTGGGCCATCGAAGTGATCGTCCATCGGCGCAAGATCCAAGTTCGGAGAACGGAGAGCAAACGCATTAGCACCATCCAATGTCGGATCGCCTAAGAATGAAATATACTCCCGTTCCCAAAGGTGACACGCCGTTCGTGGCTGCTGGAGGTGGAAGGTGACACCATTTGCTGTTCCAAATGACTTCGCACAACGCGGGCACTTCGGCATGTTTTTTAAAATCGAGGGTGAGGAAAAGAAGAACGTTGGAATGCTAGAGGCAGGGTTACAGCGGTTTGCGTGAAGGCAGACAGTAACAGGTGTAAGGTAGACCAGTTTGGAAATAATATGAAAAAGTCCTACGGACCCACCCGGCCCGCCGGATCACTCATCTTTCGACCCCCAGCGGTCATATTATTGTTCAGAGGCTGCAAATTTTATCCAGATAGGCTGTACAACGTGTAAATATCCCACTCGTTTCCAACGATAGCATTCTGGCATAATGTCGGGGCCTCGTTTTACTCGGCAAGTCTTCGGTGCATATCAGCGAGCTCCTTTGGAGGTAAAAAAAAATGTACTTCTATTTCTGAAGAAGTTTGTGTGGTAAACGCACTCGAGCCCACTTCTAAACTAGCTAGGCCGTTCTCAAGGGGTAACCCGGGTTCTCGTTATCCGGCTTTGCACAAATATGATGCTACGAAGTCACAACGCATTAGTATCATTCTTTGACGGAGATGACGAAGATTGAGTGCCTCGTGACTGAGAAGTTGCGTGGGGTTCGGGCCATTAGACAAGATAGGCGGATGATGCACCTGTTCAGAATTATGAACGAAGAAAGAGGAAACAACTTACTTCCTTGCGCTCCCGTCCCCGCATGAACGGCGGACCCTTATCGTAGATATCAGTCCACAGACCCTTCGAACGACGGGCAGGTGACGTCTTTGCTTCCTCGATGGCCTGGTCAACCTCTGCTTTAGCCTCCTTGTCGAGTTGCTGAAAAAAAATACATCAGTTTTCTCGACTTAAGCAGGGAGAGATCTACACCCTGAGCTCTTGCAGGGAAGTAAGACCCCATTCTTCGATATATCGTTGCAACCCGTGGGTTGGACTTTGTGTGCTACGCATCCGCTGGATCTCTTCACGGGTACGATAGGTAGCACCAGAGTCAGACATACTAGGGAAGAACTGCTGCTTAGAGTCACAGGTAGGATTGATGGGGAGGGCGGGCGTACTCACGAGACCACCGTAACGGTAAGTAACAAATTCCATAAATAGTGGGCCGTTACCTTCAACGACCCAATTACAAGCAAACTGGGTTGCATGACGGGAAGTGATAATGTCCATGCCGTTGACCTATCGTGAGTCGTGAGTAAAGGAAACCCAACCTGTGAGAAGTCCATACCTGAAGACCAGGGATTTTATCGCCCTGAGTAAAGTACTCGGTATTGGACGAACTACGCTCCTCGGAGGTGCTCATACCATATTTGTTGTTCTCACACGCGAAGACACGCGACCGAACTGCGGCTGCAAAAGGATTTCGCCACTTTGCAATGTATTGCTACAAGAGAATGTCAAGCCCCACTGCAGGTGCGAGGTGCGCAAGTTAACACAGTAAAAGAAGACGCACCCTCCCCATCTTACAGATGTAATCGAGTTGGCGGTCTACGAATTCAACCGGACAGAAGGCAAGATAGTAGTGGTTATTTCGCATAAGCGCTACCTTCTGCGTTGTTTGCCGTGTACAACCCACATTGACGTAGTGATTTTCCTCGCCGTCGTCGGAATTGTTGTTACTATTGGTGCTACCATGGAAGACGTTGTTCTCGGCGATCTGTACCTTGAGAGTCTTCGTGAGTTTAGCATGCACCTGTTTGAGATTTTCAGTCGTTAGGAGTTCGACGCGGCCTTTCATTTTGAGGGTCGCATATGCCTAGCAGTAGCGACCATGTTAGAGAAGTGGCAGGATGATCAGAGTGGAGAAACTGCTCCCACACACCCAATATCGTTCAACGCTTGCACAACAACCTCCGGGTCCCTCAGCTCACCGTCCTGAGCGAACACAACAAGAGACGATTTAAAACAAGTACACGGCTGAACAGAATGAGGCGACCGCTGGCGGGTCTGTCCTTACATTCTCGTGTAATTCTGTGGTCCTAGCTGCGCCCGCGAGGAGGTTAGTTAGATTACAAGGGAGATGCAGACTCAACCTGAATTTTCGAACAAGTCCGGCGGATGTCGACATCGCAGCAGCATATAGAGTGAAGCAGAGCAGTTGGTGGAAGGAGATAGGACGAGTGAGCACACTGTATCACTCTCGGTTGCCCAAGGCGGTCCGGTCGGCCTGTACTTTCCCACAATTTTTGAGACAGGCAGGAGCCTTAATGCGTCAAATGATTTTCGCCTACCGTATCGTTCTGCTATAGCGTCGTGTTCATATCATTCTGCTAGGTCGTCCTCGTATGGCAATCCCCGAGCCCCCCAGTACGTTTGGCAAGCCGGGACCGTGCACGACTATGAGTAGCGGTTTGGATACGCCTCAGCTTAGCACAAAAGCTTGTGCTGGTTCCTACTCACATCCTTCCTCCAGTATTGTTCCAGAAACGCCTGATGCCAGCATCAGTTATTCACAGCAAATTATACCGGCTCCCCCGTCTTCCTCTGCCCCACGGATCCTCTCGTCCAATACAGGTGCTTCTCTCATCCGAGGAACACCTGCCGCGATTGGTTTGTTCAGAGCCCCCAAGTCGTTGATCACGTTACCACCGCATACAACCCCTTTTCCATACCGTAATTATGCTCTCAGCTTCGCGGTAAGATCCCCTATGCACGCTCAGAATGTGCCGGTGCAAGCAGAGAACGTGAGTTGTCTGACGTTTCCTTGCTCGAACTTATTCCATCGTTAAAGGTCTCTACTGAGGATGAGGGGGGACAAGTGGGGGAAGAAGAAGAAGAGGAGGAGCGCGCGGAAAGGGATGAAGCGAAGTTGGTCCTCGAGGTTGCCAGAGCCCAGCGCAAAATTTGTCGCGTTGAACAGCAGCTCTCCACTGCCAGGCTCGAGGAAATTGATGCTTTGGGGAACCTCTACCGGTTCAGGGCTGAGCTCGCAGAGAGGAAGCTGCAGTATGCTGACTTCGACCTCGGACATGTTCGTCACAGTATCCGGAAGAATGGTGTCTCCCTCTGCGACCTTCCCTCGACTCGCAAGCGTCGTCGAATGTCCGACAACGGGGTTACCGGTATGGTCACTCTACAGATCACATTGTTCTTACTTATCTCACAACTTGTACAGGTGGCTGCCTTTCTTCTGACATTTGAGCACTCTGTGAGCCAAAAAATGTGACCGCTTGTCGTACATTTATTACATACCAGCTGTACTTATCACGTTCATCTCCATCCATGCAATTGAATACACCGTGTACAGTTCAAGTCCTCATTGAAGTGAGATATCCGAATCTACTTGTGCCATACAAATGCTACAGACTACATGAAAATTTAATTTAATCCATATCTAGAGGGACACTGCGATAAGGATGCGGTCTGCGGGGGCGAAGGATAGCGATGATGGTGAGGACGAGACGACGCGAAGTTCAAACTGGGCGGAGCAAAAGGGTTGGCGGACGGAGGGGGAGTCGACTTTTTTGGTAGACGGTAGTTTGTAAGTATGGAGCGGCCCAATCCCTGCAAAATCCTTTCGTACCTTTGCTTCGAACTCACCGAGTGTCAAAGGGTCCATGTATCTCCCTCTCCATCTGATTGATCTCCTGCAACTGAAACATACCCCGCGCGACGACACTCCATGACTTGTTCGAGCACGTATCGTTGCAGATGACCTTGCTGGCGAGCATGAACGCAGAGATGAAGAGGCGGTGGCCGGACGAGCCACGAGCGGTGGGAAATCGAGCCTTTAGTCTTTGCGGCAAGACGAGTGCGGTGAATGTGACCGAAGGGTGGAGTTTCATGCGGCGGGGGGGATAGGCGATAAACTTTTGAAAAATTTTCCATTGATCCCGAGGATGAGGGAGGTAGTTCGGGGCAAGCGAATAAGTGGGTGATGAACCTAGTGGAAAGCGGAGAGGTGTGCTCGTGCCCATAGTACTCGTCCTGACGAGCGACGGGCCGCGTAGATGGCGGTTTGGTCGACGGCACCTAAAGCCTATGAACAGTTGGTCGGACATTAGGGAATGAGTTGAACTTACGGGTTGTGGGTAGGGTATCCGCGGATGCGATGCGAGTGCAGAGCAAAGACGCGTTAGTAATGGAAGACACTACCGGAACACATGAGACGGGGGGTGCCAGGTATATAGAGAGGATATACTAGAGCACTGGAATACCACGATTGTCAATGACAAAATTGAAAAGAAACGATAGTGGTACGGCCAACAAGATCGACCAGAGCGCCACAGTACGGTACGCCAGCACGGGCGACAGGTGGCCGCCAACGTGGCTGACACGAGTCGTATGGGCCCATAAAACACCTACTAACATCAGCACGGGTGATAGGAGTACTCATGATTGACGAGAGCGCTGCAATACGGTACGCCAACACAGGCGGACAGGAGACCGACAATGCGACTGACGTGAGCCATATGCATAGACCGAAAATGACACACTAACCTCGAAATCGGCGACAAGAGTCCACCAACATGATGGATGAGAGTGGCCAGTACGGCCGACAAGCGCCAACGCACAGAGACGAAACGGATAGATTAGAACTATGGGATAGGACGTATTACGAAGGACCTGCTGACATAAGCCTCGCATTTGCTGCAATGTCGAAGTCCTGACGAAATCTCCAAGTACACTACCGTGGCTTTCTTGTCCTGCTTAAGTGCCCCGAATCTTCGTCTTTGTGGTCGATACTCGCTTGGATGAGGAAGACCTCAAGGTTCTTCGTAAGGCCACTCCTGCCAGTCCCGGTTACATCCCACCGTGTGCCCTCGTCGGGCTTATCACTCTCGGTACCACGGTATGCCATCCGTCGAGGACAGCGGACAATAGCTGACGCGTTACAGACTCAGGTCCACGAACTCGGTTACGTTGAACGCAGTAAATCCTATGTCTTCCACGGTGGTACGGAGTATGCTTCGAATGAATTCAAGACATGCTTGGCTTGAGCACTCTGGCTCGTGCTGCTCCTCGCCCTGGTCTGCTCATGCCTCAGCAAGCACTCGGCGCTGCCCGATTTTTACTCCCGATGCAATGGGTGGAGTTCCAGCTTACCAGAGTACTTGTATTCCTCCAGTGCGATCCTTAACCTATCGTGAATGACAAGCTTCCGTTGCGGTAAATTGCAGTCGCTTTGAGTGTCGCAGTTGGATTGCTGGCGGTGAGTATACGTGTTTTTCTGTGCTGTAACCTCTCGCTGACCCCCGAAGGCGACATATCCCAATACAGGCGCTTGCATCGTACTGTTTTCTGGTGGTCCTGCTACTGAGGGTCCTGGAATGGTGGTCGGCAACGATTTGTTCCCTCCCATCACAACATCGAACGAGATAATGTTAAGCGTTACAAGCGTGCTGTGAAGGTAAGGTGACCGTCGCAAGAAGACTTCCCTTCTCAGCGGCCTCTTAATTCTACGAAGGTTTCGCGAAACGGGCCTCTAACAACGGACATGTAGTCGACCTCTTCTCTGGCTGTTCAGATCAAGTTGGATCGCTGGAGATGAAGTCCCTACCCAATTCCACGAACGGCGTCGGTTTTATCCGCTTCGTTTTTGACCTCCATCTTCCAGCAGAGGTTCCTTCGTATTTTCAACAAGGACAACCAAGACTTCTTGGAGATGGGCCTCGATGCTACGTTTGGCTTACAGGTATTTTCTTTCCTTTCAATCAATTTTACTCATGTGGCCGATGGACAACCAAGGTGCTGAAAGTCTCTGGATTCATCGTGCATACCATCTCGGCAGGAAGGAATCCGCTTGTGTTGGAGAGACGCAAATCAGTATCGGGAGGGCCTCTGCGTAGAGACTGAGCGCCGCCACTGTGGACATCAGCAGCTGTGGACTTCGAACTGGGTACTGAGGCCGGGAGAGCTCTTCAGCCTGGCTTTCGGGTCGACTCAGTTCGTGACTCACTCTTCTGCACAGCAGCGTTTGCGTGTCACAGCTACTGCACGTAACTTTGCTGAGGCCGAGCATTGCTGCTTCGTTCGATCGATCCTTCTTTGGGACACCCTGTCGAAGCATTTACCGGTTATGAACACGCCACTATCAGCTGCTAGCAGGTCACACCCACCGCATTTACTCGATGAGAATGGTTGGAACCCAAAACGCTCACAACCAAACCACCAGCAGCACGGACGGAAGTGTCTGTAGTTGGCTGGTGGACATGCTGGTGCATCCCGAGGTCAGTGGATCGGTCTTTTTTTTTTGCACTTCT
Source organism: Pisolithus microcarpus (assembly GCA_024613185.1). Lineage (NCBI taxonomy): Eukaryota > Fungi > Basidiomycota > Agaricomycetes > Boletales > Pisolithaceae > Pisolithus > Pisolithus microcarpus. The sequence goes on along the minus strand of JANFAI010000002.1, from coordinate 3,987,308 downwards.
GCTCGAGTACTACATGACCGCATTGATAACCCCTCGTGCAGGAAACCTTGGTGCTGATTCACGCCGGCCGTAATAAAACGGGCGAAGTGGCCATCACCACGCTTGACTTCCCTGACAATGAGACAACGACGTTTTGGGTTGGTACCAAAGAAGGTAACGTGTACCAGGCGAACAGGTACGACCGTGCTGGTGCGAAGGCTGGACTCGACCAGCAGGACATCTATAAGGGGCATGCTGGCCGTGTTATGAGACTGCGTTTCCATCCCCTCGCGGGCCCTGTTGATTTTTCGGATCTATTCCTTGCGGCGAGCGTGGATCGGACGGTGAAGCTTTGGCGAGCCAAGAGTCTTGCAAAGCCATCAACGACAGCACGTACCATTCCCCCAGTATATTCTTTTGATGAGGTGGACGATTATGTCTACGATGCGAAATGGCATCTTGCGCATCCCGCGGTATTTGGTACTGCCGACGGTTCGGGAAAGTTCGATTCATGGAATTCAAACAACGACACGGAGGTACGCATGATATTCTACTTAGAAATGCAACGATATTGTGAACTATCCCTACGGTACCCCAGGTTTCCGCCGTGACTACCAACGTTGGAACGGGTCGCGCAATCAACAAACTTGAATGGGACCGCAAGGACGGCCGGCGTGCTGCGCTTGGTTGTAGCGATGGAAAGCTTTACACTTACGATATCGGCGACATAGTAATACCCGGGGAATCCGAGTGGACAGGCCTGCAGAAGACTAGTTGCGGAGATGGTCAGCAATAGCGGTCAGACGAATGAAGTGGTGGTCGGAGACGCGACACGGATCATCGCTGGGTGTTGACAGGAAGTCTGTTGTATCGATAAGAAGTTGGTAGTGTACTAGTACATCGGGACAAGTTCTGCCAATCATTGTCTGCAGGCGCAATGATAGGCTACGACTAGTAACGACAGTAAGGTTCAATGAAGCCGAGACTGTTGTGTGAGGTAACCTGAGATGGTGAATATGGATTGCATTATATTTCCATTCTGCCAGCTAGTAGTGGCTAGTAGTATCATACATAATGTACTTCGACACATTGTCTATTGTACTGCTGTGACACGCTGTGACACTGTACATTGCTGAACACTGTACCACTGTGCCGACTGTGTGCTGTGATGCGCTGTGATGTGCTGTGACCCGCTGTGCCCTAATACGGCTGTGAAACCGTGGCACTGTGGCAATGCTGTGACCCTGTACACCACTGTGAACTGTCACACTGTAGTCATGTGCCACTGTAACCATACTGGGAAGGACTGTGGTGGCTGTGGAACTGTGTGAAAATGACTGATTTGCTGATGAACGTAGTGGGCGATGAAGGAGCGTTTTCATTGCCTCGGACACCCGGCAGGCCGACCGTAGTAAGTCGGGCTAAGATATTATTTCCAGCTAAATTCAAAACGTTAGACCGCTTTCGAATGCTGTGTTCACCTTGGATCTTGGTTTACACTGATTTACGAGTACAAATAGAACTTAGCCAAACTGGGATTGTTTGCTCCCAGGTTTCGTGGCAATCGATGGTGCGTAATCAGCCAGAGAAAGTATGTATATCGAAAGGATTAGCAGAACGATTACTGGGGCTCAAGTGACTCACTACCGTACTTTTGTAACATCTTTTCCAGGCTGTCCAGAATGACCATGGCTGAAGTCCAGAGGATCCGTGTTGAGCTTCTAGCTTGGACTTGCATAGCATACACAATACTACGACCACCATGACCAACACTGTTAACCATAATTGCGGGCTAGTTGCACGACAGCAGGACCATCCTCACCTCTTGTCAACATTGCCATCGGCCTCCAATTGAAGTCTGGCCATATGCTAACAGCAACTGTCATGTACAAATTTGAGGCAATAACCCTGGGGTTGAGAGTAGTAGTAAACATTGGGTATTTCCCCTAACTCAGAACAATCTGTGAGCTCTCAAGCAAGTCATGACTGCATGCATATGAGGAACGCCAAACAGTGTCTGGAAGGGTCTTGCACAAGCTACGAACGGCCATCCAGGGGAATTCCACACCAAAAATGAAGGAGAGTGATCTGACCTCGTCGCCTGAAAGCGTGGGAAAGGATGGAGTATGCGTTGCTTGTTTCTACTTTCGCTCCGGGTCAGTAGCGCTGATGGGAAAGGCTATGAGCACGTTGCTATCATGAGTTCAGTACTAAGATGATGAAATATACATGGTACATGGTAACTTACCTGGAAGAGCACTGGGTTGAGCCCCACCTCCATGCATACCTATTTCGCCGCAGGTCAGTATCATGGATGGGAAAGGCTATGAGCACATCTCTGGCATGACTTCAGTACTAAGATGATGAAATGTATGTGGTAGCTTACCTGGCAGAGCACTGGGTCGAGTCCTACCATGCAGCTGTCCTTGCTCAACCACCCCCCGACATGTCACGTGATGGACCGGCGGCTTTCTGAATAGGGAAGGTCACTTAGTCAGCGAGTGGTTTTTTTTCCTAGCGCATCGCGAGCTGCCGTGACCACCACTCACGTGTGAGTGCAGACGGCGACAATGGTGAGTAGTGACCGCCGAAGACGATGACCGGCACCCGGAAGATGATGAGAACGAGTCCGGTAGCCAACGATATTGCATATGCTGCCACTGCAGCCCTGCCTGTGATACACATCACGTGGCCTGCTGCCTCAGCCACTCGGCCCACTCGGCCCACTCCCCACCGCTTCATCTCAATGGGTCACTGGTCACCAGTCACCCCACATCTTGATGATGACAGTCCACTTCTTGACAGTAGATTGATTTTGGTATAGCTTTGGTATAGCAGTATAATGTAGTACAACAAATTTATATGTACTTAGTATCTATGGACTGAAGCTCAAATCAACACAAAATGTAGATTGATAACATTCAGGAATTCCCCAGTGTGTGGATATCAACATTCCAATATGAATTTGGGTGGGATTGGGGCATAAAGCTTAGTACTTGGCCTTCGTCACGAAGGCAATCCGAGCCCACATACTGTACATTACCAAAACAGGAAATGCTTTGCCGCAAATTCATCACGTGACATGTTGGGGGGTGGTTGAGCAAGGACACTTCTACCACACATACCTAGCACATGAGAGACACCCATACACACTGTCTGCTTACATGTACTAGTCACATGACCAACGTCACGTTGGACATTTCGAGTCGCACATAAGTTCAATGCCATTTGTTGTTTGTTGTTTGCCACTTTCCATGGTATCTGTTACAATGTTCACAGTGGCTTGTTCCACACTGAGTGTTACTCTACAGGTCTAATTTAGCAATCAATGGGTCTGCCTACATCACTATATTCATTCACAGTATTTTATCTGTATCACCTGAATTCATTTGGTGTTATTTGGTCATCCTCTCCTTGGCTGTAATTTGTGTCTGAGCCAGTGCAAATTTCTTGTACTAAGTATTTGTTTATCAGCAATGGAAGTGGTGACATCATTCCTGTTGGAGCCACAAATACAGCTTGTGCTTTGGTAGTTTCCATGCCCTCTTCTCCCTTGCAGTTTCCTGTGATATGGTCCATTGTGATGGATTTCACTGGAATATGATGGTGCCTTCAAGGTGTGGGTGGATACATGACAGAGTGACAGCTAAGAATTTATACTATGTACCCAGAGGCCTTGAAGAATCCCAGCATAAGAGTGCATATGGTAACTTTGGGTAGCAAGCCTTACCCGACCACTTCTTTGGCAGGGAAATTTGGGTGATTAGTAAGAATGGTTGGAACTTGAAGATTGGCTACCTGCCACCACACTGATATCAGGTACTCGCTATCTCTTCATATCAGCCATGGACAAAGGAGAAGTGCATCGAGAGCTCGTTTGCAAAAGGGCTTTAATTCTCATTCCCATCCTTGTCAAGTTAGTGGTTGACCTTGTCTCCAAAGGGATCCCCAAAGATCCCCAGCCATACCACACTTCTGCCCTCTCTGGAGAAGCATGGCTGGTGGAACTCATCCTGGGTCACCTGGACCATATACGTTGCAAGTTGGGTATGAGTGCATGGGTTTTCAAAGAAATCACCCTCAATCTCCAAAACCATGGCCACCGGTCCTCAAAGCATGTTTCCCTTGAAGAACAGCTTGCAATCTTTCTGTACACCTGCATCACCAGACTACCTACCAGACATGTAGGTGAGCATTTCCAGAGATCCAATGATATGGTCTCCAGGTATGTCACATCCACTCGTTTACTGCTTATCTCTGATACACCTAATTAGATACTTTTGGAAAATGGTGTCAATCTTCTCATCTGAACTGTTCTATTCAAAGTACATATCGCTCCCATTCACCTCTTCAGCCACTATGCTCCACCCATATATCCAGGAGAACTCCTGATTCTGGCTGTACTTCAAAGACGTCATTGGTGCCATTGATGGCAGCCACATCCCTGCCACCCCCCCACTCTGTGACTGTGCAGCATACTGTAACTGAAAGGGATCCATGTCTCAAAACTGCCTGTTTGCATGTGACTTTGGGATGAGATTCAGTTATGTATTAACTGGCTGGGAGGGCTCAGCTATGGATGCCAGGATTTTCCAGGAAGCATGTGTGTCAAGTCTTGATATCCCACATGGTAAGTATTTCCTTGGTGATGCGGGTTTTCCCTTGTCACCAGGAGTCCTTGTACCATACTGTCACACATGCTATCACCTGGCAGAGTGGTGCCAGGCATTGTTAAAGTACACATCCATATGATATGTGTTTTTTAACTTAATCTCGTTTTATAGGCCTGCAAATAAAGAAGAACTATTTAACTTGCAGCATGCATCTGCACAGAATGTTGTCAAGCACATCTTTGGTGTCATCAAGCATCGCTTCAGAATTCTTCTTCTCCCTCTGGAGCATCCCATTGAAATCCAAGCACTCATTCCTGTAGCACTCTGTGTGGTCTACAACATTATTAGGTCACTTGACAAGGAGTCTGACTCTGACAGTGAAATGGGGGACTCAACCTCTTCCATAGTACAGGAGGGTAACAGAGATGGTGAAGGTGCAGGGGTTGATGATGAGGATGATGACAAGGTAGGAGACATCATGCCCTTAGGAGATGAGGAAGGTGAGCTCAGAGCCCTCAATCAAGAACCTTCAAGCAAGGCCCTCCAAGATTCTATCACTGAAGAAATGTGGCATGACTATCAGAATCACCTGTGCAGTGCACATTAATCTTTTAGCACTTTTTTTTGTATTGTCATACATCATTTTCAATCTGACTTGCAATGATGATATTCTGCATGCACAATCCAGATGAATTACAAAACTAAAAAAAACAACATGATGGCTACAACATAAAATCACAGGGTACAAGCTGCATGTTACAAAGACAAGTCTGGATCCAGTTCCTGCAAAGATGCTTATTGTGTGACATGATATACAGATCAATGGTGCCTGGGTCCATCTGAAATGCTTCCATCAGGGCTGACTGGACTTCCACAGGGAGGTTGGCATCTTGCTCCTTGAGCAACTCCATAGCAGTGTGCATTTGTTTGCTATGCTGTTCCTGGATGGTGACTGCAGACAAGGAACTGATTATGGATCCAAGATATGATAGTGAACCCTGTACACCAACAAGAATGGAAGGCATTGACTGTTCTTTATTCTTCTTGGCCTTCTTCAAAGAGCAATCCATGTTGGCCTGGAATGGAAGCAACTGAAGAGCCACCTGTGCTGATGGAAACTGTGACCCCTCCATTGGAATACCAATGTTGGTTGCTGCATAAGCATGCTTCCTACCCCCCTGCATGGAACTTGTGGTTGAGGGTGCATAGAAATTAGGGTATGTCATGGGGGTGGGTGGGGTTGGCACTGTAAAATTGGATGGGAATTGCTGAGGTGAGAACATGAGGGGCTGGGTAGGAAGTACTTCCTTGTTGATAGGCAATTTGTCAGTCATGTCACCTGTGATGACACTGGAAGAACCTTCAATCTGAGGGGCTGCGAAGTGTAAAGGAATGGTGGAAGGAGGTGGTGTAACTACCAGGTTGCTGGAGGTATTGCTGGAGGCATGCATGGACAGGCTGTGCCCTGGGATGTTGGTTGCAGAGGCTACGGTTGCAGCCATGGTTGCAGCTGTGGTGGTGGGATGATATGTGTGCATACCACAAGCTTGGTTGTTCAGAAACAGTACCTCCATTCCTTCAAGCAGGGACCACCCACTAGTTTTGAAGAGGCAGATTGAATTCCTGGGTTGACTCTATCATTGGAGGTCATTAGTACTGAGAGACCAAATAAAAGAGACATTGTACCCCAATCCACTCCTGGTAATCCTTTTCCTTGTCCTCTGTAGCAATATTTGTCCCATTCACATTGTCCCAGTGCTTCCCAGAATGAGCATGCCATAAATTGATATCCCTCAGCACTGTTTTAAGCTATATTGACAATGATCAATCAGTGTATGGATCTGAGAGAAATGAATAAGTACTTATGCTGGTAACCTTTCCTTTACACATCTCAGCAGTCTTCATTGGTCCCTTTTGGTTCAGAAACTTCTCAGCTAGGTGGTCAGCAGCAGCGTTCCAGATTGCTGGCTTGAAGGACCTGTCGCCCATCTTGCCACTGATCTTCTGTTCAGTGAGGAAGGAGATGAGAGCCTCTTTCTCCTCCTCAGTCCAGTGTGCATGATCTTTATTGGGAGGCATGTTTTCAGTAATGTACTCAATGCACACTTGCCCAACAACAGATGCAAGTGCAGCGATAATCAGGAGGTAGGGTTCTAGGGGGTCAGTATCCATTGTTGTTGGAGCAGTTCAAAATCCAAACTCCATCACACAGCATGGGCCGTGGTTTGCCAGGGACTACAAACAAAATAAAATACTGTGGCTGGCTAGCATCTACCCAAAGTTACCATATGCACTCTAATGCTCTGGCATGTGCAGATGATTGACATCAAGGACAAGTCATATGGGTGGCAGTGGAAGTACAATTTGATGGAGGAAAATGCTTTTTCAATTGGGTTATAGTCAGGTGAATATGGGGGGGGGGGGGGTAGATGAGCTTGCATACTACAAAATGTTAGCAGTAATTTTGGTAAAATGTGCATAGAGGACTTACATCAGCAAAACAGCACTTGTCTTGACAGAGATGTACAGATCTGTACAGACACTACAGAAGGTACCTAGTAATACAGAGCTGTACAGAGAAATAGGGGAACAAGATCTCAACAATGTCCATTTAAGTGTAGGCTAAAATTTTTATGGGGTAATCAGCATGTGGCTGATTACTTGTGGGAAACTAATTGTGTGTTCAACAACAGCTGATTAGCTAGCATGACTAGTGACTACAAATTCTAACTAGGGCTACTTCCAGCATCCTCACCAGCAATCCCCACAATGTGACTTTTGATTTTTGGGTTTTCCCCAAACAAATGAAAACAGCTGTAATAAAGTCTGCATCAAGGTTCCTCAAAAAGATGTGATTGGGTTTGACAGTTGCACTTCCAAGACCACTGGTGACTGGAGTGAGGCAAAGGCATGTCTTGTAAGAGACACCCATACACTGATACACATTGTCTGATTACATGCACTAGTCACATGACCAACCTCATGTCAGACATTTTGAGCACTAAGTTGTCATTTGTCATTTGTCACCTGTCATTTGTTGCTGCCATCAATTCATTTGTTGCTTGACACATTTCAGGAGCCAGAGCACAAAGGAGGCATGGTGCTCCCATGACATTGAGTGAGCTCTGGGCCAGTCTTGTGAGTCAGGCTATGCTGTTGCTGTCTTTCTCTCAAGTCTTTGTTCTGGCACATACCTTAGTCAGAGGAAGCAAGCTGCTTATCCTGGATTGTGGTTACTTGGTAGAAAACTCCATGCACATTCCTCCCAGCCAATGCAGCCAGTATGACTGGCCCTTCCATCTAAAAATAACTCTGCCCAGCCTTGTGGTTCCCCAATGTCTTCCAATCACTGGCACTATTTCTCATCCGTTCCAGCTCATTCACCATCAGTTTGATGCTTCCATTCATCCTTGACATAACTTTTTGTGGACCATCTTGGGTGATTTTCAAGTCTCTGGCATCACTTGAGCTGTTCTGACATTCTGCTGTGCATTTCAAGTCATCTTCAAGCTGTCATTGTGGCATGCCAGCCCGATTGAGGTGTCTTTCACCTGCTTGGACCACCTTCATGCACACCCAGTGCCAGCCTGCTCCCCCTCAAGCAGTGCCCTTCATGCATCAGGTATGTCCCACTTCATGTAGCCATTCAATTCATCTGCATGCCCAGCTAGTGTGTTTGGTATGCCCTTGCCATTCTCTTCCTCCTGGCCATGGGCTGTTGGCCATCATAGGGTGCCACCTGGATCATATACAGTAAGTCATGGCTCCTTGGCATTGCTGCCCTGGACATCTGTGATGCCACTAGTACTGCTTGCATTTGGGATATCTGCACCTGTACTACCTCCATAGCAATATGACTTGATTTTTATGAGCCTTGGCTGTTTGTCATTCAAGTTCATGGGGCTGCTGCTCATGTGCAGTGCTTGCTCCTCCTCAAGTGGCATTAATCTTGGGGCACTAGGCAAACCATTAATCATGCTTCCATCACACAGTGGCAGGTCTTCATGGGCCATCTTGTTGCTCATGTCAACTCCACTGGCATGCCCTGCTGGCTAGCTTGGCCTTCCTACCAACATCCTCAACCTCATCTGGCATCTTCAGGCCATCCCACCCATTTAGCACCTCCATGTGTTCTCTTTCAAGTGGCTTTCCTGCCCTCAAACTTGGCTGCTCACCTCAATGCTTTATAATAAAACCTGTTGGGCTGCTCCTACTGCTGCCTCAACTTCCATTGCCAATCAATTCTTCAACTGGCCTCTCAGTAGGGTAGGGTCTCAAAATCTAGTATTTCTCTCTGCTCAGTCTGTCAAAGTTGAATGATATATTCAGCCTTCAAACCTAGAGGACAAGTTGTAAGAGAATACCTAGTCATCCCTTCATGGCTGCAACTTTGAGTAATTTCCTGCCATTTTCCCACTATGATTCCACTTCTTTTCCCTCTGAATTCTGCAGCTTTCCATATGGTTTTATCCATGATAAAACAATGCCTGCTTCTTCTGTTTGTTTTTGTACACATGTTTTCTCAAGGAAAATCATGATATATTTTGTGGAAACATTCTGTATGTTCCTGCTTGGTAAATTTAAAATATATTGTTTGGTTGTTTTCAAGAGAGAAATATTTGATATTTTGCTTGCTATACTGACTGAGAATATCTTGGTGTTTCCTAGATGTTCTTGCAGAAAATGCACAACATTTCCACTGGATATTTTAGAGGAAAAAAAAAAACATGATAATTCAGTGTTTTGTCAAATGATACTTTGTGAGATCCTCAGAGTTTCTTGTGCATGAATAATTGGCTATTATATCTGAAAAAAGGTAATGGAAATGGAAGAAACAAACAGTGTATTTCCCTGACTATTCTGTAAAAGAAAATCTAGGAAATTGAGTCAAAATATTTAAACTGAAGGACATGGATAATATCATCAACTCATGTCTATGGATAGATCAGACAAAGAAAATGAAACATTATTTTAGAGTTTTTCTTTCAATAATATTGATAAAAAAACAGTATCTCTTCCTTCAATTTTTTCACCATGTTTTCCCAAGAAAAATTGTGCAATGCTTGCAGTGTCTTCAGCCATGGCATTCCTAAAAGGATCGATTCGCGTCGAAGCGGGATTACGTAGGCTTTGATGTGCATTACTCAATCTTGGATTTTGGCATGAAGAGTGACCTTTCATTTAATTTGAAAACCTTCTCCTCCGTTATAGGCAGTAACCCCGAGCGGGTACTCGATCGGGTAGGTTTTGAGTTTATACTTTTCGACCACGCGGGGGTCGATCGAATTGATCTCCACGCCGGAGTCAATCATAGTCGGGATTGCCACGTTTTCTCTGTCAACCAAATAAAGAGAGCCGGCAGGGGAGTTGGCACACATATCATCTTCATTCAGGATACTAGTACAAGTAGATCTTAGTGACAGAATTTCGGCGTTAGGGCGTACCACAGTGGCGGTGGTTTGCCCGATTAAAAATCCTTCAGAGCCCGTTCAGAAACCGAAGATTTCATGGGAAACCAGTGTGTGTAGTTATTTGGATTGTTGGCACCATGGCGGAGCCAACCGGCTGAGTCTGAAGTTCAAACCTTGTTCTCCCGACTCATGGATCATCGATTAGAGCACCGTGATCTCAGGCGTATCTGGGCAGTCCTAGCATCGCTAGTGGCACTGATCATTCAGTCCTCGATACCTCTCCCAATGCCCCCGAAGAGCGACAATGATCCCAAGGTGGTAGCGCGATGGATCCCAGAGGAGGAAGAAGCACTAGTCAACTTCCTCCACCAGCACCGTGCAGAGGCTTCGGATGGGACAGGTAACTTCAAGCTCCAGACATACAATCAACTAGCGGCCACTATTGCACCATACCGAAAATCTGGTACTGCTGCAAAGACCACATTACAATGCAAGAATAAGTGGAAGGCGGTACATCGTGTACCATCTAATATTCTAGGCCATTTTACTGATCAATACCCGATATCTAGCTAAGGCATGTATATTCTGAGATAGAAAGGTATCGCAATACATCTGGGTTTCACTGGGACAGTGTGGGAGGTGCTGGTATCGTAGGTTCTGATGCACAGCGGGTTTGGGAAGGATACACGCAGGTAAGGTATATCTTTTAGCGCATCATGTCCATCTGACTGACAGCCCTACCTAGATTCATAAAGTTCTTCGCCCGTACAGGAACGAGGGCTGGCCACTTTACGACTTGATGCAGGAGATCATGCCGAACGGCATAGCTAGCGGTCAGCACGCATTTGATGCAAGCGTTGCCATCCCCACTACCCCTGCTACCCCCCCCGCATCCAGCTCTATGTCTTCCATGCAGCTCGAAGGCAATATCTCCATCGAACCCCAACAGGCCCCCTCATCACTAAACTCCACCAACCTCGCCTCGCAAACACTCTTTACTCCTAGCCACGTCGCGAGTGGTGGTATCACCACAGGAAACACTGTCACGACTAGCACCACCAACATGCAGCCTCCACCTCCCCGTTCCAATGTGTCAAGTCGAGGGAAACGTCCCCTCACTGAAATGAGCGACCACGATTCGACCATGGCATCCAACTTCCTCGAACTACCCTACGCTCCAACAATTTCGTCTACTAATACAGGGCCTTCTTTGAAGAAAAGGAAGGGGGGGAACACAGCTCAGTCCGTCGTTGGGATGACAATGCCCGATGCGATGGTGGTGGCTGCTGCTTCTCACAACTCTCACTCACAGGTAGCACCACCAGTAGAGCCTCCCAACCCTTTGTTGGTGAGCCTCGTTGGTGCTGTTAATCATTTGGCAGGTTCGGTTGACCGCTCTATGCAACCACCCGAGGAGCGCTTAAGTACGAAGAAGCAGCAGGCTATTCGTATCCTGGAGGAGCATGGCGACCTGCCGATTCAACAGCGAATCCTACTTCTGCATCTCATTGGGGAGAATGATTACATTGCGGACGTCTTAGCTGTAGTCAATGAGGAGCACCGACTTGCGTATATCATGGATTTACTTCAAAAACATGGGACCTCAGCATCTCATTCCGGCACCTAATTCCAACAAGGACCATGTTGTTTAGCTACAATTGTTTTTCTAGCGTTTTGTATCGAATTCAGACCGGTTCTTGCGAAACTCACTGTCAGTATTGAGAGTGTCAAAGAAAGCATCATTACTACGAAGGTACAGAAAATTTTAATCGTTATCTATGTCGTCGTCGCCATCCATTTCGATATCCGCGCCCTCATCCTCTGATTCACGCTCAATAAAAGAATAATCTCCCTCCCTGATGATACGCTGATAGTCGTCCCACATCGCCTGTGCAATGCGGTTGTGCATTGTAGTAGCCTCAACGTCCACATCATCCGGATTTTCTTCTGGCCTTCCTACCCCAGTAGGATCGTCATCATCAATTACATCTCCACCACTAGAAAATCTTGTATCGTTTCCTGGGACCGGGCCTTCAATAGGATCGTGAGAGCGTATGAAATTGTGGACGGCGCACAGCGCACTAGGGATGCGGGCTTGAGTTGCTAGGTCGTATTCAGGAGCCAGAAGTAGAATGCGGAATTGACGTTTGAGCACGCCGAAGATACGTTCGATGGCGTTTCGTGTGGATGTGTGTCGTAAATTGAATAATTCTTCTTTGTTGGTAGGCCTAGAAACCCGATCAGATGATGCAGACCAGCTACATACGTTGCCAGTTCTTACCTCTGTTGCGCACGCCACCACTCAGCGAGATGGTACCGGATGTTCCGGTAGGGAACGAGGAGTTCAGGTCGAAGAGGGAAACCAGCGTCCGCAAGGAAAAATTTTCCTCGGGGAATGCGGAGGCCTTTGGTGCACGCATCTTGGTAAATGTGTGCATCCGTGGCCGAGCCTTCCCATCCAGTCAGAGCATAGGTGAACAAGAGGTCGAAATCGCATGCAAAAAGACAATTTTGTGACGTGAATCCCTTGCGGTTTCTGTGAGCACCACGTTCGAAGGCACCAGGGGCGGCATGGATGTGGCTGCCATCCAAGGCACCAATGACGCCCTTGAAAAACAGCCAGAATCGAGGATTGTGTTGAATGCAAGTGTGAACCTTGTCATCGTCGGGGAGATGGATGTATTTGGTGTAAAACGGCGAGGACGAGAATGTATTTAGCATTTTGTGGAAATAACTGTGAAAGTTCACTACAAGACGCAGTCAGTAGGGTGACAACTTACCGTGATATGGTTGCATTTGAGCGCTGGAACCGTTCACCAACGTGCCGGATGCTTAGTCCAGTGACAACCATATATAAAAAGATGGCGACTTGTTCCTCGAGTGAGATGAATTTTGAGTTATCCAGGCCCTGGGCACACAGCTCTTCTATGAGTTCTGCAAAGAGAGACGCATGCATTCCTAGCTCGCATCGAATCCGGTCGGGGTGCCCCACGAGAAGCTCGATAACCCATGCTTCACCTGAAAGTGCCGACGTATGGTATGGTTCCGGTTCCTTCCTTCGACGTCCTGGGGGCTCTGGGGGTTGGATAATGACCACTGTTGCACACACAATGATGCTGAAAATCAGTGCCATGAGATGGAGGACTCGCTGACGGACTTCAGGTCGACGATGGTCCATATCAGAGATGAGACCGATCATCAGCACTTTCGGCAAGCAGGAATATTTAATTCTCAGACATAATCTCCACTGTACTCTAAGCGACAGTCATGTAGGTTTTTTGGTTACCTTTGGTTTCTGAACGGGCTCTCAAGGTTTTCTCTGAAACCTCAAACACCTTTTCTCCAGACTGTTCTCCGGATTGTTTGTGGAGGATTTCTTCGGCTACCTTGGGGTCTAGTTCATAGGTACCGCGTTCGGTATGTTTGATGTTAAACTTGGGAACATGTCGATCCTTCTCCTGGCATTCCCTCTTCATGTGACCTTCCTTGCCGCAGTTGTAGCAAGTGATGGATCGGACATTGGATCGGCGACATGGGGTGCGTCAGGCCTGATCGACGTCCATAGCATTGGGGTCGCGGGCAGGGTTTGCACGGGGAAAAGTGAACGGGTTAGGATGGTGTGGAGCGTTAGGTCCCTTGTTGTAGATGTCCTTCGAGATCTGTGACGTGTATACTTCTCCTGCTGCCTTCACCCATTCACTGACGTTGGTGGGTGGATGCTGCCGATCCAGGATACGATCTCGGAGATTGCGGGATAAACCTTGAGCGAATAGAATGCCACCTTCGATAGAAGTCGGCAAAAGTCCGGCCTGATTGAAAAGACCCAGGAACTCGGCGGTATAGTTCTCGAGTGGGCGATCGCCCTGAGAAAGGGCTTTGAGTTTGATGACCACTTGGGCTTTTTGATCTCCAGCTTCGAAAGTCGCGTATAAGGTTTCTTTGAAGCTGTTCCATGTGTCCGGGTAAGTTTCTTCCCAGCCATCGACGTACTTGGCAATATAATTGGATGCGAAGGCTCCGGCTACTCCTGTGGTCATATAGGATAGCGCCAGCCCAATCTTCACATGATCGCTCTGGTAGACGTGAGCATTCAATGCGAGATAGGCAGCAACTTGATTAAGCCAGGGGCGGAGTTCGCCTTGCTTGCCGGCAAACGTCGAGGGTTTGTTAACGTTAAATTCTCGGCCTCCATTGACACCACTCGATCGCAGACGATCATCTTCTGGATGATAGAACCGGTGCCAATAGTCAGCCTGCTCTCGAGTGAGCTGCTGCTGGAGTCTAGTGTTGCCACAGCTCGGCTAATGTTGAGCTGACTCCGGCTATTGATGACTAACATGATGGCTGGGCTAACCGAGCTAGTTCAAATACGGCATACAGCTCGGCGCGGCTCCACAGCCCCACTTACCGGCTCACAGCCAAGCTGTACACGTGGTAGCTAAAGCCAGCTCGAAGTCGGCTCGAAGTCAGCTCAAGTTCACTTGCAAACTTCTTACATGCTGTACAATATCATTTACTTTTGTACAACACCAAATTGTAGCTAACGAGACTGTAAACATCGATGATACATTTGTACTGACTACTGAAGGAATTGTCAGCACTCAGTAGGGAGAAGAATATATGGAAATTAACTCACAATGGGAGTTCACGCTGCTATCATGGGCGACTTGACAGCAAAAGATGTGGGACCACAGCTAAGCAATGTGTGAACTCGACAACGCCTCAGTGGGGCGGGAGATAGGCACTGGGCCGCAGAAGGGTCGAGATCGTTACGATCAGCTTGAGAGAGGTCCTGCCTAATTATCTGAACCTCATCAACGGAGAGGTGACTCTGGTCGCTAGCATTGCGCAGCAACGAACGGATGTAACCATAGTTGGGGGTCTTGGAAAAGGAAAGGGCACGAATGTAGAGAAGCATCGAGGATAGTTCGGGGGAGTCTGCACACAATTGCTCCATCGGTATCATTCACTTGTGCTCAAGTATCACCGAGTATGCCGTGTGCTTGAAACCCCTGGACTTGCGTCTGGGCTGCAGCCAGGGGAGAGTACCACATGTCAAGTAAATTAAAAGATAAACAAGTGACTCAAGGTCATCGCGTCAGCTTAATTTGGCACCAAGATGACTATTGATAGATGCAAAAGCGGGCGTACCAGCCAGTACACCGGACATTTGGCAGAAGGGCACATGAACTCCAGTTTCAGGGTGACGAAATTGCGTGGAACCACCGAAGTCAGTAACAAAGATTGTGAGAGACTGATGAAGGCCCACGAGTATGTTTTGTGGTTGGATGTCACCATGAACATAGCCACAGGAATGAATATAATGAACTCGTGAGAGCTGAGGATAGATCAGTAAATGCGAGCACTACATGCGATTACTTACCAGCTGGTTACCAACATAATGAACTGTGAGCAGGTCGAATTTTCCTCGAAATCCAAGAAGGTTGTGCAAAGAAGGACCAAGGAGGTCCAGGACCATGGCATCAAAGCTGGACTCTCGGCCGAACCAGTGAACTTGTGGAATGCCGACCACGGTCGCTGAACACAGTTGCTTCAGGATATAGTATTCTCGTTCAACGGATGAGATTCTCTCTTCAGAGCAAGCCTCTAGTTTGATTGCATATATCTGACGGTTGATGATGTTGACTGCTTTGTAGACAGTTGCTGAGGTATCCACTTAGATCTTCTAACCATAAACAAAAATGTTGTGCTGACATACCATAAGCCCCCGAACTGAGCGGCTCTTGAAGACTGTATCTTCCGTCCACTCGAAGGGGGACACCGCTGTGGTCCCGGCTAACCTGACAACCCATCCAAAGTACACTCAATGGTTGAGAAGAAGCCTGTGAGAGGTGAGTGGATCGGGTGAGTTGCGCCGTCAAATCGGGTGCTCTGGCACCTCCTGCATTTAGAATCTGGGCTCCAATACGACGTCGGCCTATCATAGCTGTTGGGTCTAGGCTTTCTGCCACCTAGCATGCGGTCTGGCAGATAGCGTTCCTTGTCATTCTCGTGCTAACTCACTGCTTAGTGCTACCAACAGAGATGCCCCCAACTGCCATCATCGGTGGGGACTCCTACTCGTCCTACTCTTGGATCACGCAAAGCTATGCGGCGATGTCACGTACTGCAACGCCCAACGCCTCATTACCATCCAGTCGCTCAAACTCGAATGTGACTTGTCGCACGCCCACCCAGACGCCCCGGACTCTGTCAAAAACCACGACAGTCTCGCCAGGGACCGAGACAACGAGTCGCCTTGCCATAGAAGCTCCGCCCTCAAAACCTACCGCCTGCGATAAGATACTTCATGCAGTCAAGAAAGAAGACCCGGATACCAATAGTTGTGACTGTGAGTATCTGGATACTACAGCCCTTGTGTGGAGTAGTTCTCATTATTATTCACTTTAAGTCCCAAAGATCATCATGGATAAGTTGCACGATCACTACACTACAATGCACTTGGACTCTCATTCTCCGGCCCTGGTAAGTCATTGTACATACAGCAACATGAGATCGGGCTAATCATATGTCACCTTGCAGAAACTATCTCATGTTACACTGGAGCAGTTCCACATCACTATGGATGTGCTTGAGCATTGTACGAGAGTCATTGGAAAGCCATGGTAAGCGCTCTTCTGTTTGCTACTTAGAGCAGTACTAAACAAAGAGCAGCTTCGCTTACCTAGCTGAGGCCAAGGACCTTATCATCCGATGGCCATCTGCCATTCACGAAGCCCCAATCAACACTGTCGATAGTATCTTTTTGCAGGAGGTAGTTATGTTGAACTACCCTCTGAATCTTGTCAGCATGACCCTGGGCCACAATACGGAACTGAAAACTACGGGTGGCGGTAGGGCTGTACCTGACATCTGCGTCAAGTTCTATTCAAAGGGCCCCATTGTTAAGTTCGGGCCGACTCCGACAATCTACGACGCTCACAGAGGCCGGGGGACGCAGGCGAAGGTAGGCCGACGTTAGCCGAGGGTTGGCCAACACGGGCCGACAGAGAGCGACGATGGCCGAAGGGTGGCCGACGGTCGCGACAGAGGTACAGGAGAGGGCGTCGGGTTCAGCTCGTGCGCTGCCCCCTTGTACGAGCCCAGCCCTCGGATTTCGGAGGTATAGAAGAGTCGGTACGAAGCCGACAAACTTTAGGGGAGGCCGGTCGAGGACCGCAGAGGGTGAACTAAGGCGATATTCGTACTGAGGAACTCTGCCTAAGTACATCGGGATTATATACGGTAAATGCGCCATCGAGGCAGTACAGTATCGGAAGGACGGAACTGACAAACAGGGTATCATAAATTTTCCAGGGGGACAGACGTCAGAAAACTTCACGTAGAATGTAAGTCAAGCGGCGGAGGAGAGGGTCGGGATAAAGGAACCGAGCATAAAAGGAAAGGTGCGGGCGGTATGACTTCGGGGCGCTCAACCGATAGCCAATCAGATAGTGGGCCGAAAGCCTAAAGTGGCAACGACCCTGCGGTACGCCATGCGGTACGGTTGCTGCGCCGTGCTTAGGCCGGGCCGTGACATCCAACAGGAGAATCAACCCTTATAGGGAGGTCACCTGATCAAGGCGTGATGCCGAGTAACGTTGGTGGTGGTCACGTGGTAAGACCGACTGATGCCGAGGAGTGCCGACCGATGCCGACCACAGGGAGGCAGGCGGATGCGTCGGCCGCGCGATATGCATGGCGGCCATTGTCAGGTAGGGGCGGTAACTGGTCGGGTGTACCAGGAAGTGGGTCTAGGGTCGTTGGGGTGGCCTGGGGGAACGGAGGAGGGCCAGAACGAGGCACGGGTATGACACCCATTCCCAAGGTCGCATACCCGGTTATTTGTCAAATCTCATTTACAGAGTCTTCTGATGATGCTTTCGATGTAATTGAAAGCATCATGGAAGCTAATCCCTCCGTTCAGATGGCTATGTTACTAGACGTCAAGGAGTCCCCAGATTTCTCCTGGCCATCATCCCAAAGCGAGACCTGGAAATTGCTCTCTCAAGACTTAACTCCACTATCACTGCAGGAGTTCATTACCGCCTCCAACCCAATGGGCTGGGCAACTACCTTCACTGAGCCGATCACAGTTTCCCATCATGTTTGGTGCTCGATCGTAAGTGTCAACTATTACGTTTGGTTGAGGGACTCCACCGGCACGTTGGACATCCGTGCTACCAGCAAACACACTGCACATGGGGTACGCACATTTTCTACGATCATCCTTTTGTCTTAATCATTTTCCCTCCTAGTCTATGCCTGGCAATACCGGGATGGACGCTGTGCAGAACATGATTGTTCAGGGTCTGGACCTCATCAGGAAATCCCTTATCGTGTTTTGCGAGGATGCGATGCAAGTATCAATGGTTATGGCTGACCTTGTTCCACTGGAGAACCATATATCCCGCTTCCCAACAACTTTCGACTCTTTTGCTGATGACTTGAAGAGAGGTGCATTGTTGACCGCCCACTCTCGCTACATAACTTGGTTTGACAACTCTTTCCAGGGCATGAAGTGCTCTCACGATGATGAAGAATATGCGATGCCTGCTGGGAGCGAAGATTCCCCTGCCGACAACTGCTCTGCTGGTGATTCGATTGATCACCCTCACTCTGATCACAATGAAGGTTGTTGTGTGTCTCGAAGGCTTGCAAAATCTGGTGCAGGTGTTTAGCTGCTAGTGTTGTATATGCCCAAATTTGTACGACTACAATTACGTCGGCTCTCATAGTGTGGCCCCCGAGGCTTGTGATTATGTAAAATTGGAACTCGTGCAGCCAGCCTCCCATATTACTTGAGTCAATCGCTAACCTTCATATTAGACAACGATCCAGTGACCCTCAGCCGGTTCCCTGATGCCTGGCTACTGCCAGCATGCAGGGAATACCCTGTTTTTGTGCCCGAGTCGGCAGTCTGACGATTCGAGTTTTGGGGCACCCAGCACCCTGCGATAAAAGAAGGTAATGTCGACTTCCCTCTGACTTGCTGAGATCTGACCCAAAGTTGGAATCGTTTTACAGAAACGTTCCTCCGATGGTCGCTCAGCAACGTACCCGTAAGCAAAACTCAATCGACCCCCCTCCCAGAGTCAGTCCTCTCCCTTCCCAGTCTCCTCTGCCTTTGACAGTGGAGGTAACTCAATGGGAAGCTTCATTCTCTCCTGTGCCCGAGGTGCCTGTCGCAAGCGAACCTCAACAACATGACAATCCCAACATTCAGCCTGCTCGTGCTCGATGTCTCCCTCGCCGCTATGAAGATGCTTCAAATCTCATGGCTGATACTCCTACCACTGCTACACCTGCCAGCGATTCATTGCCTACCCTCCATGATGCTGTAAATGACGAAGAAACTTTCGACATCAATGACATTAGTGCTGATGAAGAAGAGCCGATTTCCAGGTCCCGAGGATGCCGGGTGCTCGATGATAGGCAGTCACCATTGAACACCACGACGTCTGACCCACTGATGACTACCCAGACTTCGCAAAATCGACAGGTCACTACTGCTGACGTCCTGTTCTTTTTTACCAAGTGTAAAGGTAAAGATACGGTGTGCAATGAGTGCCAGTGAGTGGCTGCTAAGATGGCAAACAAATACTCATGTTCCCATTTACTTTGCAGAAAGCAGAAGGATGCGAACACTGCCCAATTTCCCAAAGACAGGAACTACACATACTGTGAATCGACTTCAAACTGGAGTCTACATGCACATGTCAAACGATATCATCTCGATCTTTATCTGGCCGAAGCGCAGAAGAACACCTGGTCAATATATCTGGAGAACGTCAAGGAGGCATTCAAAGCCAGATATAACCACTCGACACTTCGTCAGGCTCTAAGTATGCCCAACGTTATGATTCGCACACTCCCCCCTCTGTCCCAGTCATGTCATGTGGACCCGTCCATGGCTTCACAACTGGAGAGTGGCTTACCACCCTTTTCTCTTGCTGCAATGCATAGGTATCTGGTGAGGTTTATTGTTACTGATGATCAGGTAAGTCTGCAATGCTACCGATGTTGTCCATGAATTCACCGAGCAAATGTTTGTAGTCAATCAATGTTGTTGAGTGCCCGGAGTTCCGATCTCTCCTCCTCCTTCTCCGTCAGGACCTGAAGGATTGTCAAATCCCTCGCAGAACAAAGATATGCAAACTAATCATTGAAGCTTGGCGGCAGTATTTTCTCGTGTTGAAAGACGACCTTGCGGCGAGTTGTGAACGTCATTACCCTTACCTTGAACTAACAATTACTACAGAAAGCCGAGGGGCGGGTGTCACTCACCAGTGACATCTGGTCAGACGAGAATTATCGACCTTTCCTTGCTATCACCGCCCACTGGATCTCAAAGGGCGACCAGCCCGGAACTCTCAAGATGAAAGCAGGCCTGGTTGCATTCCACCACATTCCAGGGAACCACACGGGCGTCAATCTTGCAGAAACTACTCTTCGTCTCCTGGATCGGGCCAGCATTACTGAGAAGGCGAGTACCCGTGCTGACCCAAAAACATCGTCCTTTCATATCATTAAAATAACCTCTTCCTGCTAATAGATCGGCCACTTCACTCTCGACAATGCCCGCAACAATGATACCGCCATGCGAGAGCTATCTCGTCTCCTCACTCTCCGTGGGATTGACTTCGACCCGGTTGATTGCCACATAATCTGTTTCCCCCACATCCTCAATATTTGTTCTGGTCACGTTACTGACGAGTACACGGCGGTCGATTTTGCTTCCATTAGCGAGGCTTGGGTTGATGCTCTCGACGGCAACAAAGTCATCGACAAAGATGCCTACATTGAGGCTCTCCAGCGCGACCCTATTGCTCTTGGCCGTGACATCATCCATGCTGTTCATGCTTCTAGCCTACATTGTGAGGCCTTCACAGACATTCTCAAGACGGGCAATGACAAGGGATGGTTCGTTGATGAAGGCAACAACCCGGTTACCCTACCTGTTGTAGAACTTCTCCGTGATGTGAGGACACGCTGGGATTCTGTGTACTGCATGATCAATCGTCTACGCACTCTGAAACAGGTAACGGACTCAGTCATTTTATGCCTTCTCATTTTTAAGAGTTGTCAGGCCCTAGACTACTTCTTCCTGGCAGCACCGCATAGGGACATCGCCGACAAGCAATTAGACGACATGGACTGGCAGGTTTTACAAGATATGGAAGTAGTTCTTGAGGTAAGTATTCAGTGGCCTACGACTTGCGATCGGGGCACCAATTGTGTCCACTGATGACATTAAGATACCTCACTCTGCTCAACAATGCATGTCGGGCGAGAGCTTTCCACTGCTTTCATGTGCAGTGCCATCGTTCGAAACCTTCATGGCTCAGTGGGAGCAACTCTCTCTGAACGAACCTCGCTTTGCCCCATACATCGAAATCGGCCTTCGTCATGCAAGATCTTACTACCAGCATATGGGAGAGACCAATGCATATGCAATTGCGATGCGTAAGTGTTTGACAAAAGCTTGTATGTACGGTGAGACACGCTAACATACACCAGTCGTGGATCTGACTATCTGCTTCACTTGGATCGAATTAAACTGGGAGGAATTTGAGGTCCACGAGGTGAAGAGGGCTGTTCTGAACATGGTACGCCCAAGTTTCATCATCATTGCTAATGGCCTTAATGCTAACACCTAATGCCAGATGACACAGTTGAGAATGACAGTTAACACACAACCTGACTTACACCAGCCGAATGAACTCCCGCAGCCGCAAGTTCCCGGGTCTTCCAACCTTCAAGCTGCTTTCGTCCCCACCAAACTTGCCGCTCGATACAATTTACCAACCATGCACGCGCAACGACCAGTGAGCAATGTCCAGACTGCTGAACAAGAACTCGCATCCTATGTGACAGCATCCTGTTCCCCTGAAGGAACGGATCCACTTTCATTCTGGGCAGTAAGTATACAACTGTAGGTTCACATCCATGCACTTAGTTTTTGCAGGTGTCCTGGTCGACGTACCTGACACTATATCGTATCGCGATGGATTATCTGCCAATCCAGGCGTCGGCAGTTCCTTGTGAATGCGTTTTTTCATCATCCACCGAGACGATGACCAAGTGGCGCAATCGAATCAGCCCTATATTAATGGAAGCACTCCAGATGCTTAAGTTCTTTTTCAAGAAAGAACAGCTGAACTTCACGAGGGGATGGCCATCAGGAAAATTTTAATGAAATGATAATGTTATATAAGACTTTATCTACCCTGTAAAGCCCTATAAGGTATATCATAATGATATACACATTGGTAATGCTATATATTCTCTGGGAGCCTTGGCAGCATAGGTCAAAAGTTATCATTTAGGTAGAGTGGATCATATGTATCAGAATGTGAACAGTAGATCATATATGTCTTTCATTATCAGACATTACCAACAATTGTCATTGACACCACCAACAGCTTAAAAATAAAATTTGCTATAGCAACCTTCAATTGGACTTATCAATCATGATATTACCAGAAAGCAATTCCATTCCATATTGTTTACATAATCAGTACCTACTCAGTACACTACCTACTAAGTATGAAATACTTAAACCTCCAAAAAAGCGAAAATTAAACAGGGAAAGACACTCACAGATGACTTCACACAAGGGTACACTTACCTGGATATGAACCCTAAGACTTAGAGTCTTAGAGTGACTCTTGCCCTGAGGTAGAACTCAGAGACAAGAGTGAAGAAGAGAGAGAAGGGGAGAGAGGATGAGTTTATATAACATGTACTATACAGTCATTACAAAGACATTCCCACACTTGTGGCTGGGGAAGAGTTGTTCAAATGATCATAAAATGATATAGATGGCAAGACTAGATATTGATGATCAAAGTGAAATCAGACTGAAAAGAATATTGTCATTCATATCACGACGATATTATCTGATGAGCAATTATAATGTACTGTCAATTACATGACATTATTATATATGACATATCAGCTCTTGTCATCATGATATCATGATGATAAAAGTATTGTAATTCTTATATCAGGCCTATATGCAGTTGACCAGATAGTAAAATGTCTGCCAGGTTATCTAATGCATTATCTGACTGTTATCATTATGATTTGTGGATGATCATGCCTTATACACCATTATCCAATTCATATCAGACAGATAACTACTTAACATAATTATCTGGGAATACCAGCACTTCAAACCTCCCCTGATGTGGGTCACTTCTCAAGCACAGATGTTGGTCAACGTTGACGACGATGACATACTTGCTTCAATTGTGGAGAGTAGCCTCGCTACTGATGCTGCTGGTTTGCAGGGAGCACTGAACGATGTCATATACTTCATTGGTGAGGAGGAGGGTGATGAACTTGCAGAGGTACCTCAATTATTTTGACGCTTACACCCACATACCATCGTTACTCGTTCTGCATGTCATTAGCACCCTTAGCAAAAGGTTGCTAATAAATCACTCTTTTTTTTGCTCGGAGCTGTGTTTGTACAGCAAATACCGGCATTGAGTTTAGCAAAGGGTGAATGTTCATCTACTCCGTAGTTTTACTGGCAGAGATTTAATTTGGCACTGGGAGTCCTTCACAAGTGTTCGTCCTAAGTCTGTTTATGTCAAACTAACTCATGATAGGTAGTTCCGCAGTTGCATTTCGACTTGTACAATGCTATGTACTATTAGCATGTAGAAATATACCAGAGGCACCTGCTAACCCGCCCTCGCACCACCACCACTGCTTGCCCACCTGCTAATAAAGTGACTGAGCCTTCACTGAGGCGTCAATTTCATTGTGACGGTGGACATCCACAGTGAATGGTGAGACGAGAGTGCTGAGCATCGTTGAATGGCTAAAGCCGACTGCGAGCTGACCAAGTGACTTAGTAAGCGAGGTGGAGCCGCGGTGTCAATTAGCCATGGCCCGGCTACTTGGTAACTATGGGGCATCTCGGCTATGGCTAAAGCTGGTTGACAGCTGAAGTTGTGGCAACACTACCGATGGTAGGTTGAGAGGCAGGAGCGCTCGGCTGCTCGGACTGCCCAGGAATGGGATTAGATTCGGTTTGAGGAACCGCGCTACTTTGACCTTCTACTGACGCCATAGTGGTGAAGCCTGAAGCAAAACGTT
This sequence comes from Pisolithus microcarpus, assembly GCA_024613185.1. Lineage (NCBI taxonomy): Eukaryota > Fungi > Basidiomycota > Agaricomycetes > Boletales > Pisolithaceae > Pisolithus > Pisolithus microcarpus. The sequence goes on along the minus strand of JANFAI010000002.1, from coordinate 3,963,193 downwards.
CTACTTCTTCTTCATACCGGGGTTCGGGGATTTCGACGTCCTGATCACCAAGGGCTGATCCTAACTCAGAAGGCAAATCCGGTTCCTGATCGGTATCTGAAACGTCTCCCTCGGTGGGGTTCCTTGTTTGCAGAAATGCGGGGTTCGATAAAGGGGTCGGAACGTAATACAGGGGAAAGGCAGATCAAGATCCGGTTCTTTGTTCCGAAGCGTGTCATCGTTTATGGGTTACGCTGAAAGGGGAAGGGGGCAGCGGAGGCGGTGGCCGATCTGCACGCTCCTTTCCTTGTCACGGAGGAACCAGGGGTGTTCCTCGTGGGGATGATGTCTTGTCAGATGGGGGCGCCTAGACCTCGGGCCTGGCTAGAGGCTCGCAGAGATGGAGTATAACGAGGTAAGGTAGAGACGCAGTGATGAGGACAATACTCGGACTAGGTACCGGGTGGCTGCCTAGTTAGATCCAAGTAGGGTGTCGGTTCGACTTGACCTAGCGACGTGCACAGACAACGATCACGTAGAGAGTCAATAGGGGTGCTTTGCTTTCGCTACACATGCCAGACAGCGTGCGGGCGGAAGCTAGGCAGAAGATGGTTAAGGGAGAGCTTTTAGCTTTTGTTAGACCACGACTCAAGTCACGTTGTCTGGCACGGACTTTCGTCACAGCCTAACACTTCCATGTGTTTGACATTCTTGTAAACCAGGCTTCCTGCATGTCAAGAGACATAATGAAGGGACAGTTATCGTACCATAAATTACACCACCTATCTTGAGCCATACCAGTAATCCTAAAACCTACTACTCCGAGTTCATTACCGTCAGCGAACTGACACACCATAGCCGGCATCCGTATTGAACCGCAAAACTTGAAAGGTACGTCTCAGGAAGAAATGAGAAGTACGATCGGTGGTATGGCAAACTTCCAAGCAGGGTAGAAAAGAAGTGCAAGTATAGTTGACAATAGGGAAGAAGTGGAATCGGTGCGAGATCACGCCGGGTTGGGGCTGCAACACCGAGAACAGCACTTGAGCGTCACTTCCAAGAAGGCGGTACAAGTGACGTAGGAGATGGTTCGAAGCGTCGCGGTATAGAGCCAACAGAGGAACTTGGCAGCACAAGCACCCTCGTAAAGAACACAAGTCACACCCACAGCCGAAGACCACGAGAGCGTCATGCAAAGTTGGTCAAATACTGGACGAGGGAGACTAGTGGAATCATATCCGAACGCGGGAGGCGGAGGGACTTTGTGGCAGTTCTGCTGTAGAAGGGCAGTGAAGCAGAGATTGGACCAAGAGCGATGCGCTGTTGGAGGATGGTCCCGTCCTACTGTCAAAACCACTTTCTAGTTGTATCTGAAAGAGGTCCGAGCCGTTCGTCAGGAAGAAGCCCCATCGTAAAATGTAGTAGCTGCTTGTATCTCGAGGCACGAGTATGATTTAAACTAAGATGATGGTATGAAAGCAGTGTCGTTGCGTGCAGACGGAATATGTAGGTGAACGACACCAATGCACAAGTAACTGGATTAGTCGCCATGTCCTAATTACGTGCCAGAGGGTCTTCTGTTTAATGCGAAAACCACTGGATTTACAGTCGAAGCTACCTTGACCCGGATCGGGAGCTTGGTGTCCGTCGTCTCTTCATCGATCATTCGATCATCTGTCATCGCGTCCTTGATGGCGTTGCATCGATCCCGCGTAAACCAAATTACCACCGCCGCCACTGCAGGGCAAGCAACAGAGTACTTCCGACACGCGACTATGCCTACGGCATGTACCACAAACTCAGGACCGTCACTTAGATTTGGGTTACCAGAAAATAGGTGTCAAGTTGTTTAGGACAAGGCATTGGACTGTGTAGCTGTGTCATCATGTTTTGAGGAACCAGAAGCCCCATCACCAACGCGTTCTCGTGTCATGACACATTTTTGGATGAAATCTGGTGATAGATGTTACCGTGCTCATCAAGACTGGCGGCTAGGAGTCGTACCTACTACCCAGTCTGCATTTGTCTTGCCTCCTTGGGTATCCTCGTCTGATGTCTTCATCATATTGCAGAGAATCTCCATGGCTTCAACTGTACGTCCTTCATGATAGAGGGATTCACATAGACGCCACTTGACAATAATGTCCGGCTGATCAAAACTCCATCCAAATATCTCCATGGATGGTTAGATTAATAGATAGTAATGGCAGAGGACTTACGAGGGATATCGTCATGAGGGGAGGATACTGTTTGTTCTTTGGAGCTAGGTTCTTCACGCGTTCGATCAATGGTATCGCACGTCCATAATCCCCCTTCTTCATGTGCATAACTGCTAGGAGCTGTGGAGTGTATCAGCGGCGATAGTTATAGGTCTACATCATGCGAAGCACGTACCCGTGCGTAAAGGTAGGTGGCATCGTTATCGCTGTCATCATTTGCTCTCGCAGCAAACAGTTCTACGCGTTTTATTGCGTCGTCTTGGTTTCCGGATTCAAACACGAGAATCGACTGAGCAAAAAAAACAAAGGTTAATTGTGAGAATGGTCCAGGTCACCTCATGCACCTTCAGTAGCAAGAGCAATCTGATGTCGTCCGGCTCACAATCATGAAAGGCAAGGTTGAATATGCGTAGTGCACCCTCTCGATCACCCTGGCCAAGTAGGGTAACCGCCATCGCGATATACCCAATAGGTGACGGCCGAACCCGGAGGGACTTGAGATGCTTGCATGTGAGCATGTGTGTGACGCAGCGAGAAAGCACACTCACCTCCTTGCCGTCCTCCATCGCGAGCGCCACGTGTTTCAAGCGTGAACATAGAATAGCACGGCATGCTAGCAGGTGGTGGCCAGGACTCGAAGTGCTCTTGATCTCCTCTGATAGCAATGCTTCCGTGTTCGTTGGAATGCCCTGTGTCCATGATTTGAAGGTCCGGCCAATCACTTGTATGAGCGGAAGGTGAGCAACAAGAGGCTGTCGACAGATTAGAAAGTTAAGTAGCGCAATGACGAAGCTCGCTTACACCACAGACGAAATACTTCGAGGGAAGGACGTCTCTGAGATCGTGAACTGTGATATTGTTGCCAACTCCGCATGCGAGATACCCCCCACTTGGGGAGAGAGCAACGCACCCGACCACTGTGCTGTGTGTGATGAGGCTACCAATTTGCTTCCAGGACATGCAATCCCATAGCGAAACAGACGAGCCTGCGGAACATGCAATGAATCTGCCGTTGGACACTATAGATCCGGCATGAATCGGCCATTCCGAAGACGAAGAGTCGGAGATGTTGACAGACGTGATTGTGCCTTGGCTTGCTATGAACAGTTGCTGGCCATCAGATGACCAGGCGAATGGAGTTGATGAGTTGGTCGAACCCCGAGTACCTGAATCGAACAAGACCTTTCCATCGTGGGTGCCGTAGATGCGGACACCGTCATAATACGAGGCGGTAGCAAAGCGACTGCTGTCTGGGGAGAACTTGACACCGACAACGTATCTGTGTGAGATGGGAGGAAGCGTTTCGGTACCGGAAGCGGTGCCAGATAGCCGGACGTTGTCTGTGTCGTTGTAACTCGCAGCGACTACTTTGGTACAGTCGCTCGAAATATCAACGGCGTACACGGAATGCCTGTACCCGGTGTGGCGCACTGCTTCGTTCGTGAGTGCGTTCCAGACGATCGCCTTATTTCCGTAGTCTCCAGACACGACCCACTGCCCATCTCGCGAAACAGCGATGGAGTACACACGTCTGTCTGCTTGCATGGTTGGACCTTGTTGTTGTCTGTCTTCGATGCTCCATCAACGAATGTCACCGTTGCGATGTCCTCCTAGGACTTGACTTTCGTCAACAAAGGCGACTGCCGTTATCTCACTCTGTGATACAATCTCGATTTGTTTCGCAACTTAACCACCACAGCAACTGTCAGTAAAGGTGCCTTGGCTCGCTGACTGCTGGCACGCACCCATCTTCTAGCAAACTCACTAACACACTTCGCTCTGGAGTGGAGTTTAGAAGGGGGAAAAGGAACGACACATTGTATTCATGGCTCCCGTTATATGATTCTGCACGTTCCTCACAACCATCGACAGGGACTTGTTCACACGATCAAAGTTCTTCACTATCAAGGTATCAATGAAGACTTGACAGTGCAGCATTGTCATTTCGGTAGTAATCTTAGTGCCTGATTATACCGCTCGACAAGCTCCAGTGCTTTCGTCTACACAAGATCACGCATGAAGGGAGGGTTAGCAGAAGCGTGTTGAACGCGTTGTGTATTGGCCCATACCGGAAAAGCATCCAGCGTATGTATCAATTCCTTTTACCCTACACTCGGTCCAGCTTGACTCTGCTTCCCCCTGTCCTCACGGTTGCCGATACCCTCAGACTTCTACTTTCTCTCCAAACCCTGCCCACAAAATCAAGGCTGCATACACTGATAAAACACATCTAGCTCGCACCCCTCCACTTAGTCGGCAGGCTCGTCGACGTGTGCACCATCCCTGTGAGATGGGAGGAGGAGGTGTGATGCAACAAATGGCGACATCATGCCCAACTAACATCTCACCTAGCAAGGCATGCATCAGTTTGAGTGCTCCGACGCCCCGCAGTTCGATGGCCCCACATGCGAGGTAGAACTCCCCTTCGCTGCATGTACCCGTGAAACGTTCATGGTCTTTTCACCCTATCCAAATTTGAAGTTGTGTGCCCTTTCTGTCCCGGTCTGCATGTCACGAGCCAAGAGCACCTTCATCAGTTCCCACTTATACAGCACCCCCAACAACGGGATCCTGATCAACGCCCGGATCACATGAGTGCAGTTTAGACGGAGGCTGTATTAGAAACATGAGGACATGGCCCACCTTGTGGAGAAGGGTCTCGGGGGCTGTGAGGTCTTACAGACAGTACGCTGGTAGTTTCACTATTTTACTGGATTATCACCTTCCGATGCACCAAAGAGATGAGACAACAACTTACTTCTCTCACTTTCAGCCATCAAATGTCCGACATTTTCCTTTTCTCACCCCTTCCATCATTGCCGCCTGATGGCTAGCTGAAATCTTGTATCTCACCATCTTTTTACGCTGCTCTCACTGTTCGCAAAAGTCTTCAGATAAATGGCATCAGAGTCATGCATTGCAAGGGTCGTCGTGATCCCGGCCTGGCGGACACATGCAAGGCACATGCGTCGTGCTGGGATTTCGCCCATTTACTGCCATATACAGGGAACATTGGATCCATACTCGAACTTGTACGCATGAGACCTTGGTTTTACGGGCAGGATTCGGAGAAGAGGTGGAGATCTGAGGGGATGGACGAGTGTGAGGATACGGGGGTAGCCTAGATTTTGGCTGGACCGAGTGTAGGGTAGAGGGCATCGATACATGTGCTGGATACATCTTCTGGGATGGCCAATACATCACAACGCCCTCAACAAGTTTCTGCTAACCCTTGTCTCATGCACGATCTCGTGCAGATGAAATCGCCGGAGCTTATGGGAGCGTATAATCAGGTGCCGAGATCGTTACTGAAATGAGAGTGCTGCACTGCCGAATCTTCACCGATATTCTGATGTGAAGAACACGGCATGATTTGGGTCGTATGAACGGATCCATATCGATAGCTTGAGGAATGTGCAGAATCCTATAAAGGAGGCCATGAATAACTCCACAATGTGTCGTTCCTCTCCTGTCTATACTCCAGGCTGGGGAGCGTTGGTGGGCTTGCTAGAGACGATGACGGGCGCATACCGGCAGTCAGAGAGGCTGGGGTAGTTCTATTGACAGCTCGCTGTGGTGGTTAAGTTGCGAAACATACCTTGATTGAAACTGATAATATACCGTATTGGCGGTTGCCTTTGCGGACGAGAGCCAAGTCGTCGGAGGATATTTCGACGGTGACATTTGTCGATGGAGGATCGAGGCGGACAGGAACAGGGCCAAACCCTGACAGCAGGTGACCCAATCTTGTCCATCGCCGTTTCGCAGGATGGGCTGTGGATCGTGTCTGAAGATGGCGGAAATAAGGCGACCATCTAGAATATGGCCACTCCTGAAAAAGTGCTCGACACAAAACACCAGAGTCGATGGAATAGGTGGACGACACCAATGCACGCACAGCCACAAGTAATCGGATTAGTCAGCATGAAGCTATATCGACCCGGTTCAGGAGCTCGGCGTCTGTCGTCTCTTCGTCGATCGCCTTTGATGGCGTTGCGTCGATCCCACATGAACCGAATTGCCGCCGCCGCTACCACAACGGCCTGGCAAGCAACAGAATACTTCCGACACGCGACTACGCCTACGGCTTGTACTCAAGACCGTCACTTAGATTTGGGTTACCAGAAAATAGGTGTCAAATTGTTTAGGACAAGGTATTGGGACGTTGAATGCGGGTACTGGACCAAGACGAGTGGGAGTGGTTGCAACCTTGGCGAAGGTGTTTTCTCCGGCAATGGCTACGCATATCATTTTCCAATGAAGGGATTGTCGCCATCCCTAGATCGTTGGTGCTGCTTCGTCAGAAGCCCAACCCCCGGCGCTCCAGTGCCCCTAGCTTGACGGTAATAAACGTGCTTTTCGCGGACACGACAATCCGACGGTGCATGCCCGCATTCCTAGTCAAGGCACCGTCTAATGCTGAAGCCGTCGCAATGCAGGTGAAAATTGGGATCACGGAGCATATATATTCTTAGGCGTGTAAGTGTAAGAAGACAGCGTTGTGGTGGTTCTATGGATATCTCCTCCACGAACTATATTCTATCTGCCGCAATCCGTGCTACTGTTCCCGCAGTCACGCTCTGTCCAAGGCGTCAAATGTAAGATGCTACACCCCCTCCCCTACCGCAAGTGGTACTAACCGTTGTACTACATGTGCTCTCAGCTTGACGACATCCCGCCCAATGGATACTCATCCTGGTCCTTGTCCTACATATCTTTATTCGAGTACGTGAGCAATGCTGCATAGATTTTTCAGGAGGGTTATGCTAAGGTAAGTCGTCTGATGGTCCGTAGGTGAAATGGACATCCTGACGAGTACGGAAGTACAAAGGAACGCCCTTCAAAGTCTCGACCTTGAATCGCTATATAGTCTTTATCGGTCGTCAGTACCTCGAGGACATCAAAAAATCCACGGACGACGAGCTATCTTTGGTAGAGGCAGTTAATGATGTGGGCGTACTCGTGTTCCGATCGAAGAGGCGCTAATAAGAAGTGCGTCTATAGACTATCAAGATTGACTACTTGATTGGCCCTGCGATCAACGCTGACCCATACCACATCCCTCTTGCGCGAATACGTCTTTCCCGCAAACTTGGTCTTTATTACCCCGACATGAAAGACGAGGTACACATTGCATTCGAGGAGCTACTTCGTCTCAAGGACAATGGTGCCTTTGGCGAACATTTTGTCACGATCTATGCTGACTCTTCCGGCAGCGTGGAAGAGCGTCGTGGCGGTGGCAACCATACGACAGATCGTATGCAGAGCCAGAAATAGGGTCATCGTCGGTTTACCGCTTTGTAAGTCAGCTCTTCCGACTGCTGTGAGTTGCTAGATAGCGATATGTGATAGGTCGTGATCCTGACTGGATCGATCTCAATGCCCGTCACGCGGTCGATGTGGCTTTCGACGCAAATATCTTGAACATGTTCCCTAAATTCCTTGTGCCGTGAGTGACTGGCTTCCTCCAGCCCTGCCGTCCCGTACAGATTCACGTCTTGGCCAGGTTGGTGTCGAAAATATTACCTAACTCTGCCGCAGGCATCAAACGTGCCATGAAACACCTTGACCCCCTCATCAAGGAACGCTTCAGGTGTATGAAGGAGCATGGGGACGAATGGAATGACAAACTCGTGAGCAGGAGCCATTATCAACTTTGACTGATCACCTGATTATTCGAGGCAGAGTGACTTTTTGCAGTGGCTGATCGACGAGAAAGAGGAGTGTACCACCAGGCAGTTGACTCTGCGTGCGTTGACGCTGAGCTTTGCCTCGATACATGTAGGTCTTTCCCACCGTCAGGGGGTCACTATTCGAGTATTGATTGTTTCGAAACACCAAAACAGTCGACTACGAATGTGAGATTCCATTTGGTGTCCTGAAGACATGATCTAACGTTCTGGCAGACTTGCACATAAGCGTTATATAACTTGGCAGCCAATCCACAATATGTAGAGCCCCTTCGTGAGGAGGTCGACGCTGTTATTCGGGAACACGTGTGGACGAAAGAGGCGATGGTATTGATGCAGAAGGTTGACAGTTTTCTAGCGGAGAGTCTCCCCCTCGAAGGTGTTCTCACAAGTACGTTATGCGAACTCCCACCGTCATTATTAAGCTGACAGACTGCATCCATCGTTCAGCCGGCGTGCGAAGAAAGGCATTGAAGAATTTGACTCTATCAGACGGAACCTTCATTCCGAAGGGGACTCACCTATATGTTCCGACGTATGTCTTTCATCGCGATAGTGCCATCTACGAAAATCCCGGCATCTTCGATCCTTTGCGCTTCTTCCGACTTGGCGAAGATGGGAATGAAAGTGGCAGACATCAAATGGTGGCAATGAATCGAAACTATTTTCCATTTGGATATGGGAAGCATGCATGGTATGATGGATTGTGCTCACCTTGGAGTGTCACATATCAATGCTTACCTATTCTTCCACCCACCAACAGCCCTGGGGGGATCCTGGCAGCTGATGAGCCAAAAACCATGTTCGCGCATATCCTCACGTCATATGGTGTCAAGTTTAAGGATCGCGTCTCTCGGCCGGCAAGCATATACTGGGACTCGAATGTTATAGCAGATCCCGCTGCTAGGCCCTTGTTCCGGAAGAGAGCTCACAACTGATCCGGCGTACGAAACGTCTAAGTTGGTTTGAGATCACTACACGAAACAGACATACCATCCTTTGGATGAGCCAACTATGTTTCGTGTAATGGTGACTTCCTCTTCGTCAATTCAGTATACTCACTGCTATGTCGACAATTGTTCTTCTATTCACGTTGTATCTTTGTAACTAGCCCAAGGGTTTATGATGTTTTCACAAACGAGACGTCAATGTATGGGTTCGACTGGTGTTTGGTGGTTGGGGGGGCGACGGCGACGTCCAACGGGCGGGATTAACAAAACGCACAATAAGGGAGTAGTTAGTGAGGGTCCTCGACGATATGGTAGTGAGCTATGGCAAAGGAACGACGAGCTCACTGCGGTGTCTAGCTAGGTACTGCCCTGTAATAACATATCGACTGTCATGCTGCATTGTCTATTCCCGCAGGACCTGCAGCTGAACATGTTCGTAATAATCTCCTCTCGGTGTGAGAAGCTCGTCATGGGTGCCAGCTTCGCCGACACGGCCATCCTTGATGAAATAACTGCACGGGAACAAGTCGATACCCTAAAAGAGAAACACAGACCGACACGTACATGCAGTCTGCATTCTGGATAGTAGACAAACGGTGTGCAATGGCAATCGTCGTCCGGCCTCTTGCAGCCACGTCGAGTGCCTCTTGCACAGCCTTCTCTGAGGAGGAATCGAGAGCAGACGTTGCTTCGTCCAACAACAGAACCCTTGGATTGCGAAGAAGAGCTCTGGCGATGGCCATTCGTTCTGTGTCGATGTAGTCAATCACCCGTGGTTAATACGCAGGTGGAAAATGACGCCTACGCTTTTGACCACCTGAAAGCTGTGAGTGCCGCCAAGCGCAATCGCAACTCACTGCTTTTGACCACCAGAAAGGAGGAAACCATGTTCGCCGACCATAGTATCATAGCCTTGTGTCAACTTACAGATAAAGCCATCGGCATTGGACTTGATGCAGGCCTCCTTGATGAGTTTGAATTTTTCGTCTTCTGACGCGTGCTCATAGGATGTACCGATAAGGCCATAAGCAATGTTAGCTCTAATGGTCGTAGCGAACAGTACGGGTTCTTGAGAAACCAGGCCGATCTGGCTGCGGAGCCATTCTATATTCAGGTCGCGGAGATCAACCCCATCGAGCTTAACAGTACCGCTGAGAGGGTCATAGAAACGCTCGACAAGGGAAATAACGGTCGACTTTCCGGAGCCGGAAGCGCCAACAAGAGCCGTTCTTTTTCCAGCTTCGAAGGTGATGTCGATGCCTTTGAGAATCGGAACGTCGGCTCGAGCGGGATAGCTAAATCGCACGTCTTTCAGAGTTATCTTGCCAAAGACTTTTTCCAGTCTAAGACCATCAGAACTAGCAGAATCAATATCGGGCACGCGTTCGATGGTAGCGAATAACTGCGCGGCTGCCCCGCGGGCATTGATTAAAGCTGCGGATGGATTAGACAATTTGGTTCGTAACATGTCGCATACGCTTGCCTTGGGCGTCCGGTGCTATCTTGACCATAGCGTATGAGCCGGTGAGGATGGCCATGAAGACATTAACGACTCGACCAGCCGTGGCTGAAAGAGCAATGTGAATCTTTGTGGTCAGCTATGACACTGATAGGATTCACCATGACCCCCGTTGATCAGAGTGGTGCCGAAATCGAAAGCTATAAATGTATGTCATAGTAGGCAAAGGGAGACATGTGCAGACTCGTACCAAGTGCGTAGGCAGAATAAAGGAAGAAGAAGAGGACTCCCAGACCACACCCGTGCCAGATTGAAGACTTCCTGTTCAGAGTCTGCATCGAAAAGAGAACCCAACGCTTCCTGCGAACCGAAAGCCTGCGCAGTTCGGACAGTAGAAATGACTTCCTCGGCAATGGTACCACTCTCAGCGACATACTGAAGCGCTGCCCTTTCTCCGATGTATTTAGGACGGCAACACGGTAAGCTGGACGCAAGCGACGACTTACTGTGTATATTTTGCAACGAGCTTGTTCATAATAACGCTGGTTAGCACTGTGCATGGGAGGATAGATGACATGGCAAGAGCCAGACGCCAAGACTGGGTATACGCAAGAATAAAGCCGGCGAAGAAAGCACTGAGAAAGTTGATAACGAGTGCAACCTTCTCCGATATCCCTTGTTGGACTAAATCTATGCTGAATTAGTAAACGGAGAGAGACGGGGAGTCGCTTTAGACCTACGAGTATCCATATGGATGCGAGTAGCTACCTCGCCAGCCCCGACGTGATCAAAATATGCAATGTCTTGTCGGAGGATGGCTTGAAGGTATTTCTCACGAATGCGCTTCGCACCGACCTCGCCGGTGTACATCCATAGGAACATGTAGATCCAAGTACAAACAGCCACGCTAACACCTTGAACGAACGTTAGATACAATTCAGCCTATGACCAATGAGCAGCATACCAACGTAGGCCAGGTATGAAGCATTCTGACCAGCTGCCCTGCGGAGCTCTTGCGCCGCGGAATCAAAATTCTGCCCCGCAGATGAAATTTCAGTGTCGTTCCCATTACCTTGCTTGGCAAGGTTTCTTCAGCACCATATTTCCCGTGGGAACCGTCGGACGACTGAAACTTTTTCCTTTTCTGGCTCGCTTGTTGCCGGGAACACCTTCAACGCACGTTACACACTTACTGTCTGAAACCACAGCGTCCCATAATAAATATATATAGTCATTTCGCAGCCGTTATTCGTGCGTGGGTCAACATGTATTACACCGTCGCATAAATCACAATGCTTTTGAAACTGCTATGCGTGACCACCAAGCCACCGTCTCTCCATCCAATAGTAACAAACGATCGTCTTCAGCCAGAAGGTCCGCAGCATGAGTCGACTTGAATAACGTGTCTTCAAAATCTCTGAGCAGCCTGATCGTCTCTCGTCCTGAGCTCCTCGACAACGCAACATATAAGTTGAACAAGTTTAAACCGCCCGATGGCAGTTTGGCTATGTCAACAATCACATAGGGTAACGTCTGCCCTTGCGTGCGGTAGTCTGTGAACGCGTAGGCACTGGTCATTGGGAATTGATGCCGTTTGATGGTGCGCATGGCATCCGACCCTTCGGACGTCTTGTAATGGATGCGATGGCTTTTGCAGACAGGTTCCACGGGTATAACACATGCGTCCAGTCCGGGTAGCTGAGATGTCCGCGTGCGATCGAGTTTCACCAAAAGAAAGATAGGCAGGTACTTGAGGCGAACAATGCCATCGATAGGCGTCATGGGAGGTTCATCTGCATGTAACACAATGTCTATGATTGCCCCCCGCGCACCGTTCGTTATGTCCAGATCCGTTTCTACGTTTTGCGTGACCATAACCAACGTACCCAGTGATATTTCGATGGTATCTGGAAGGTCGTTGTTACGTCGGCAACCTTGGTAGTCGGACTTCCTTCCACCTCCTGCGTGCTGCCCCTTTGACCCTCGTGTTGCAAACGTGTATCGTTCAACTAAACTCAAAGGCTGTCCTCTAATGGAATCTTCCGCAGTACACTCGAAGACAACGCCTGGAGTGACATGGGCCTGTTTGTAAACAGCCGCGTGGTTCCATTCTTGCCGCACTGCGTGTCGTGGGGTCACAAGACAAGCGTGCACCCATGGTGGTGATGTGAAATCCGGAGGTGTTACTGAAGGATTCGTGAGTACCAGCGTACGGAGCATCTCCAAATGGTGCTGTTGCACACGGCCCATGCGCAAGTGATGAAGGAAATCCCACCAAACCTCATCTGTCACACGGATCTGCTGCTTCAGTGTGACCACCATCTGGAACTCTTTGTAAATGGCGTGGCCGACTTGAGACAGGGTGGAATCTCTTTGCGCATTGCCTGGCACATACAGTGGTTCTGATGCACCCACAGCCACAGGGGGGAACTGGTGAAAATCACCGCACATGATAACACTGACGCCACCAAAGGAGTCCGAGGATGGGATGCCACCCTCTGTCATCTTGGCTATGGCAATGTTGCGGGAGAGACGAGCCAAAAAAGTCTTTCCTAGCATAGACATTTCGTCAATGATCAGATATTCGTATGTTTGCCAGAATTGCTGCAACTTCGCCTTGCTCTGCGAACTCATTCCCCAGTCATCTCCCCGTGTGATCATCACTATCGTGTGGGTTGTCTTCCCATCTATCAAAGACACGGCGACGCCGGTGTATGCTGCTTTCAGAAGAAGATGTCCCGCGGCTTTGGAACGGAAATACTGAGTTATTGTTTGGATGACCCTCGACTTTCCTGTGCCCCCTTCGCCATGAAGAAGCATCCGTAAAGGGGGCAGGCTCTGTCCGCACAGTTTCTGATCGAGGTGCCACATCACAATGTCATATGCTCGGGCTTGATCTTCGTTTAGCATCGAGGGATGAGCAGCCGAAATTCCTGATTCGGTGGTGTCTGCCAGCATGTGCCAAGCGTCCAATGCACACACTTCACCTTCATCTATCAGAGTCACCATTGCCGCACCGTCGTTCACATGAACAGATGGGCCCTGCGCACAGTCGACATGTGGTGAATTTTGGTCCTGCACATCCCTAAGCATCAGCTCTTTCCACGTGATGAGATTTTGCAGGTCATTGGTGTCAGCTCTCCGTATGTTGAACAAGCTCGCATTGTCGGACTGCGCCAGGGAAATTGTCAAAGGGGTGACCTGAGGGCATGACATATTGTCCACAAAAATGCCTGCGTACTTCGCGGCCTCTAGTGCGTGAACAGCGTGCATTTGCTCAGCGTACGGAATTTGGGCCGCCAGGACGTCCAGAACTGTTTGTTCAGTGAGAATACCAGCATTTGATTCTACCGTACCCGCAAACGCATCATCTCTTGAAACGACGTCCTCAGTGCAGTCTTCCGTGGTGCCTGCACCATCGAATAGGGGATAACTTTCCTGTGACGCTTCAGCAGATGATTGACATTCATGAAAGTACTGAATGCCTGAGAGAATCCGCCGCACGTGGGTTGGTGCTTGAGAGATGAAGGTTTCGAACGCATGTTGCCAGGTCTCACTTTCCACCTTCAAATCTGTAGCGATACATCGCCACGGCTTCAAGAGAAGCAGCATTGACGCACAATAGAATGCAGATGGGAGTGGATCATCTTTGGCGGGGAAATACCTCCCTATGAAATTTGGCAGATTATGGTGTCCAGGCCTCCGGATAATCCTGTGCTTCTCCTGGAATCGTGGATGTGACTCGTTGTAATCCACACGTTCGTGGCGGGGACGTCCATGGCGAGGATGGGATGGGGGGTTGGGGGATTCTGTGGAAGTTGCGCTCGTCGGCGGGGTACGCAAGACCTTGTTGACCTTGTAGGTATTCGTGAAGTACTCGATAACGTTGTGGTTGCAAAGTGCACTACCACGGAATGCATAGTCGGTCACTTGACATTTCGCCAAAAGTTTTCCACTGGCATCCGCAACCAGTGTGACGGTATCCGTACTCTCCTCACTCTGGTCAATGGGTTAGCATTTATCTTCATTCTTCGTATGCTCTTTACCTCCTCGTCATTGCCGTTCATGGCCCCAAGACCACGTGGTTTATCTCCGGCAGCACCAACACTGTGCCATAGTGTTCACCTATCTTGGTGCACAATAGAAGATGAAACGTACCTCTGACCATCACCGATGTCTACCCTCAGATGTGCATATACGCCGAGTAAAGCGCTAACGAATGACGTCCAATAGATAGGTGTGTAATGGTGTGACCGATACGTGTCACCCCACCCCATGAGGTACGACATGACCATAGGCGCGGCTAACTCCTGCTCTCTGTTGATTGTGTGTACGAGACGAAAAAGCAGGAGGTGTTGTTGGTTGTGGAGATCATCGACGTACGCTGTGTGTGCGGTGTGGTACGCTAGACCTTTGGCAAGTATGGCAGAAAGATTGTGGTGTTTGCCTTGTTTCTTCGTTTGGTAGCTCGTTATGTAAAATGTGAGATTGGTCATCGCACAGGAGTTTGTTAACAGTTTCACATCGTTATTGCACCTGGCATTGATGCTCAATCCTGGTACCCATGCATTCAAGTATGAATGTAGGCGTTTCATCCCCCATTCCCCATTCTCCCAAATGTAATCTTCATCTGCTACAGGAAATGGCGCGCGTCGTTTACAAACGAGCTGACCGTTCTTACTAGTGATAAGACACCTTCTTGCTTCACAGGTATGTAGTTGCTTCGCTCGCACAACATGTCGCTCGAAATCTTGCAGCTGCGATTCGTAGTTCACTGAGCCCGGCGTTGGAGGACGTGAGTAGGCCACGTCGACTTCATTAGGAATCTTCCATATGGCCTCTGCGGATTCTAAGCCTGGTAGGTAGGCGCGCATGTTTGCCTGGATAAAGGTACGCGCGCGATCCTGGAATTCTGGTTGCGTCAACAGTGACTCCATTTCCTGCATCATAGGCGCGTCGCTTAACCACAGCAACATGTGTAGGTGCAATGACCCCCGACCCTGCGACTCCACCACACCGAAATATCCATTGACGAAGCCGAAGATTCCTTTGTGCAACATTACCTGGTGCGGGGTGACATGCACGCCGAAAAGTGTCTCAACAATTGTTTTTATCATGAAGTGAAAGAACCTCGCCGCCATGTATGGATCACTGGCTATATTGTGCGCTCGCATTTGCTTGTCGGGTCCTAAAGTTCTAAGAAAATTGTCCATGTCGATACGTTCTCCTGCAAAAACCTGTGCGATAGGATTGTGTAGGTCGCATGGATTAATGGTGATCCACAAACTCGGAGGGTTGAGCATGATCAACGTTGCCCAAATCTGACTTCGCAACTGATAGCGACTTTGATCTGTGCCTACGACGCGTCCCGCTGTGGAGTACAGGTGCTGGTGAAGTAATCGGATGGCAGGGTTGCTCACTGGTAAGTTGCACGCTTCTTCTTCCTGTGCTCGTTGCATACTCTGCAGAGTGATTGTGGACAGTACACGAGCATCACGTTGGAACGTTTGGCGTTGCATCTGCACCCGCACGGAACCTAATGCCTGTCGCCATTGGAGTATACCAAAGCACACGAAGGGGAAAGTTTCGTGTCTGCGAAACCGTCTATTGTTATAACGCAGTAACCATCGAATGTGATCACCGAAATCCAGCAGTACGGGTTGTTTTCTTTCGATACCTCCCTCGCCATATGGAAAAAGGCAGGGGTACACTTTTTCGAAGAAATTGGTTTCGGTACCAGGCTCTGGTTCATTAGGGACGTTGTACTTTTTTTGGGCCTGACCAAAATCACTGACAGGTTGACGACCATGTCTCACAGCATAGCCGCCTTCTTTTCCCTCGTCCCATAGGTTGGCTAATCCCCACGACATCATCTCGTTTGCTGTCATGGTCGACATTTCCGTGTCTATGGTTCCAGACACCTGAAGTGGTATAACATCCGGTGCTAGAACATGGCATCAGCAATTGTCATAGAGAATGTATGGTACATACATTCATCTTCTTCGGTATCAGCATTAATCGAGTTTGGTACGTCCGCAGATGGAACTATAGCGACACTGTTCTTGGTGGTGGGACTAGCATCAACCACAGGACTCACCTTTGTCATCATCAAGGGGAATATACCCCTCGCTTTCCTGCTCGATGATGCCCATATCTTCGCTCTGCCGGATGACGCTCGTGATTTCTATCAGCACATCATCCAGTGGCAGCGAATTCAAACGTTCGTCGCTTATTTCTATCCCGCCATAATACTTCGGATTGTTTGATTTCAACCACTTTAAAGCATCTCTGATGGCATCTCGTCAAATGCGGAATGTTGTCCGTATCCAGTTCTTGGGTAACCGGCCAACACCTACAAATGTGATTGAGATCACGGATGCAAGTACACTGGGTCGCTGAGGCATAAGATCTCCTTCAACCATGCCCGCGATGGCTGTCATGTTGTGGTCGAATGTGGTAACATTGCCCCTCATGGCATTTTGCAGGCCTGACAAGTCTCGTGTCCCATTATTGTGCTTTGGAAACAGTTTGAAGACATATACACGAGGATAGAGGTGAGCTATAAGCAGCTGTTCTGGAAATGTGAGCTGCTGTAGTACCCAGGGCTGGTTCCCGATCCAAAGTCCATTTGCCAAGGAGTATCGTGGGGGTTTGGCAGATACATGGCGTAAGTCGTCAGCGCAGTGGCGACAAATCGTGACGGTGCTTTGCAGGGCATTTGTTTCGACTGCTGTGAGATCTAGCAGCATACCGTCCACGAGTGTGTGCTGCACATGGGGGTTCGCAGGTCGCAGACGATGTTGATTAGGTATGTCTGTAACTTTCATATGGCGCAGACCATCTTCTTGGACACTACACTCTCGAGCACAGACACCACACGTCCCAAATGCAATAGTGTTGTTGCTGGTAGCGACGTGGAATGATCTGTAACATCCATGCAGTTCCTCTGTGGATGGCACATGTAAAAAGGTAGTAGGACATCAGCAAATCAGTCAAGTATTGTGCAGCGCTGTACAGCGCTGTACAGCGGCTACAGCGTGACAGCAAGGTCCCCCACTGTCCGGTTGCCCCACAGTTAGGTAACAGCGCTGTACAGCTCCATGTATAATATTAGAACTGTACCTTAACTGTGCCATGCTCTACAGTTGCGAAGGCTAATAAGCGCTGTCAGCTACTTCGGCTACCTGAAGCGCTGTCAGCTACTTCGGCTACCTGAAGCGCTGTCAGCTGCTGCACTGCAGCTCCACCCAGAAGCGCTGTCAACCACTGTACCACAGTCCCAGGCCGGGAAAACTGTCAATCACCGTACAGAGGCCTCTTGCTGTCAGGCACTGTACAGAGGCCTCTCGCTGTCAGGCACTGTACAGCAGCCCATACTGTCCATCGCTGTATGGTAGCCCCACACTCTCCATTTACTGTACAGCAACCCCGTACTGTCAATTACGATACAGAGGGCCTACACTGTCTACTACTGTATGAATAGACCTGAACTGTCTGATGCTGTCCACATTCTGAATGTAAATGATCACCGGAAGCTTGCTATTGCAATCGTGATTGTATAGACTGACACAAATTAGAGACGATACTAGTCTAGAATTACTTCCCAACCTCCCTGCTTCACCAGAACTGGATCTTTGGCGACAAAACCGGTCCTGCAAAACTAGTAAGATTACATCCACGAGCTCATATATGAACACTTACATTCCCATTTGTGCCCAGTCCTCCAACATGGCACTGAGTTTTGGGCCGTGGTACGTATCAAGAGCAACAGTATCCATTAAGGCAAGGAGCCTCTGGTACGAGTCTTCGAGTTCACCCACATTGAGTGATTCTGCCTTAGAGAAGCCATGCCGTTCGTATGTCAAAAGAACACTATGAACCTTTAGGGGGACACGATGGTTAGCATCTGAGCTGAATGATCAAATAACTCACGATAGCGGCAGCAAGGGCCAGAGCCTTGTACGGGACAAAGTGCTGAAACTCGACATACTGACGGAGGGATTTTACACTGTTGCTGTAGTAGACTCCGAGACAGATATTCTGTAGGGCAGGATGCGCAAAATTACTGGCTTTTCCCTAATAATTAACATGGTTGGTCAGCTACATAGGCTGGAAGAGATTGTACATACGAGACTGTCACACTCTCCTCGCAGGAATTTAGCTCCCTCAAGAAGCACAGTGGCCTTTTGCTTGACTGCATCAAGCCGCTCACGTTCGGTTGTAGCACTTTTGGGGGCAGACAAATTATATTCGATGGGAACAATCCGGACAGCAACCTTCTTGATTTCACTCCGGAATGTTTGCGTATCATTGAATAACTGTTGCAACCTCAAACAGTGAGAACTGGTAGTGCACAGCCACTTACCATCCGTGCCATAGACCTCTTGTACTGTGGGTAGAAGCCTATAGGAAAACGTTGAGAACGGACCACAAATGTATCACAAGGAATATATTTACCTGCCTCGAGCTCACTCTGGTCTTCCTGGTATTTGACCACCAGCTCAATTATTTCTTCACTACACTGACCATCAACAGCAGTCTCGAGCCTAAGGAAAGGTTCCTCAGTGGCAACGTAAAGCCGGATCCTTGCCTTGGCCTCGTCAAGTAGTTTGGTCCATAATGGAGGGTAGAACGCCAGTGTTGTCGGCTTCACAATGACAGTGTTCCGTGCACGCCCTAGACGTGCACTGCCCTTACCAGAGTTGGCCTTTGCATTGTCCACATCCATCAGCTCCTCTGCAGCCGATTGTCGGCCAGACAACATTGCATCGGGGCAGGTCTTCTTCGAGGGGCGGCGATCCTGAGACATGTGGCCACAATGTACATCGTTTAAATAGGTTGGCGAGGGAGATCTTCGACGACGATTTAGGCTATGATGCCGACCAAGCACATCGTAGTCAATTCCAGGCTAGTGGGTCATGGTAGTGGCGCCAGTAATCAACAATAATGTAGTATATACCTCTTGGTTAGCTTCGCGGGTCTCGTGGATACCATCCCTTCGGGCACCAACAGCTTGCCTACCTGGGGTATGATGGGACACGACAGGAGATGAACTACGCAATAAAACAGGTGTTGGTGTTCGGGAACGTTCCCGATTCTGGGAAACATTCAGCTGTGGCATGTTTGACCGGACCTGTTCTGACTGATGAGAGGTAGCCGCGAGACGTAAGGAAACGCCTCCCCGAGAAGAAGGAAGTCGGGGAAGGGCATGCTGCTCGCGCACAGACTGAGAATGCGAATTGCGTGGAAGCCGGGATGGCAAGCCTCCCTGAGAAGGAACACTCTGGACAGGATGCTGGCGCTGCTGAGTAGGATGCTTCGAAGTTGTGCCCGGTAGTGGCTGAGTCTGCGACAGTTCAGTAGTGGGTGAAGTCAGCGGAGACGGCATGTCATCACTCCGGCGAGTGTTGGCATCCAGTGCTGAAGAGAGTGAGAGAAAGATGGAAAAGTAAGTATGGCATGAGACGACATAAGGACCACCACCCGCCTCCAAAAAAGCCGAGGTGTGCATCTTGTTGAGCATTTGTCTCGTCAACAGAGCGGACCTCTGGGCTGGGCAAAGCATTCTGCTCGTTGTCACTCCAACGTTGCTCGGAGTACTGCTCAGTATCGGATCTATCAACTTGAGAGTTGTTGAATAGATCACCGCTATCTCGAACATCTTCACGGCCACCATTACCGCCGTTCGTGTCTGATTCTTGGGAGTTGTCTGCCTCGGGAACGGCAGATAGGTTACCACCACTACAACGATCTAACCTCTGTCTTCCAGCCACAGCTTTACCTCGGGATGTGTTTGGGAAAGAACCAATCCGACGACGATTCTCCATCAGCCCCGAGTCACAGCCCTGAGTCACAGAAGAAAGACCTGTGGTTCGGTGGTAAGAACGGGCACGAGCACCTTCTGAGATGACTCCAACGCACCTCCAGTGGAAACATGCACCGAACTGGTACGGCTCTGCTCATAATCTTGTAGGGATTGCGTACCAACGAAGGAGGGCTGCTGCGAGCCATCAGTCCGCAACCCAAAGCGGGAACTTGAACCCTCCGCCCCGCTAGACATATACGTGTGTTGGTCCTAGCAGAGTTAGGCCAGAGCGAATCATTGTTTTGGCATGTCAGCTTACCTGGGCTTGAGAAGTTGTACGTGCACTGCGCGGGGTCCTCCTTCCACGTCGAGTGGTAGGTGCCATGGGATTGACATGTTCGTCGTTGGAAAGTACAACCTGTGGCTTGTGATGCCTGTGCGGAGTCTCGACCGCCTTACCTACTTTCTCTAGTTGGGCGACAGCGCCTCCTTGGCCAGCAGTAGGTCGTGTCGATCGACGGGTAGGACTGCCAACGACTGTTTCTTTGGTTTGTGCATTGCCATGTCTAACCATACCGACACCGACGTTGAGGTGACCGACGGTGACCACAAGACAATGTTCAGCAATAGTCGAGCTACAAGATGACAAATAACGTACTAGAACTAATTCAATCAGCACGTGTTCGGACAGGACCGAGAACACGCTCAGACATTATCGGCCTTGAAAAGTCAGCGAACTGGAACACTACAGCAACATAAATCACTGCTAGCAGGTGCATGTTCAAACATCTCTCATCTTACCTAACACTCTTGGGGTGAGGACGGACAAAAAACTCCATCCACTGCAACGAATCTGCCGAGCAATGCAAAAGCCAGCCCCCCAGCATTGAGCGGTGGAGGATGAAGAACTTCAAGGACGGATGTTTCGTTACTTGCACAGTATCGAGGGGATGGTGTGAATCAGCCACTTTCTCAAGAGTCGGCGCTGTACGAGATTCGAATGTTGTGTGGCGGAGAGTGGTGTATGTTCATCCGAGGATGTAGAGCGACTGTTTGTCGCTGGAGGACGTGGATGGAGAGCCAGAAAGGCGATAATCAATGACGGCGGGAACGATAGATGAAGATGTCGTGTGTAGCGTGTGACACAGACTGGAAAAAATAATGCGTATAATTACAAACGGGCGAACCATGCGTGAGAGCGAACGAACATACCTTGCAGACAAAAGTTAGCATCCACGTCGTTCAACTCCGTTGCCATCAATACCAGCGCCATCCCCCTCGCCTTCGTTTTCAACCGTCACAATACAGATGCCCATACTTCTGCAGCTGCGCGTTAGACTCGAAGGGAGAGACTTAGGTAGGGCAGCGTGGATGGAGAATCGTGTTTGATGTAGGAGATCGAAGTGGCTGGATGGAATGAGGAGGTAGCGAAAGAGAGAGAAGAGGGTGGCCGGGAGGGATGTGAGTACGGGCGAGGGAAATGCGCGAGAAGGGAGTGGAGGAGGTGGTCGTAGAGGGGCAAAAGGGTTGTGCGGAGGTCGTGTGAAGAGGCTGGTCGCAGGTGAGGAGAGGAAGGAAGGGAAAAGAGGGGCACGCACTCGAGGAGAGCCAGAAAGGCTTCGTGATCTGCAGAATCGAAAGCATCTTGCCGGTGCCACACGACGTCTCCAGTTATGAAGAAGTCAGGACATGGACGCAGAGGGAATCCACTGTATTGGCAAATCGGATGAATATAGGGAGAAAACGAGTCGTCGCCACTGGTGGAGGGAGTCATGTAGGGATTGTCGATTTGGGGCAGGATGGGACGGTCTAAGCCATTGGATGACAATGTAAATGGCGACTCATGGCTATGCCATGGTTGAATTAGCTAGCGGAATCGAGTGCAGAGCGCAGATGGACTCGTATGAGTGACTCTGCATAAGACTGGTGCTGGCAGTGGTAGTACGGTCGCTGATGCTCCACAGACGATGGGAGAAAGACTCTCACCTGAAGCGTTTGACTCTCTTGACGACGCCGAGAACGTCGCAGACATACGCCTCAAGCCCCACGAAGGGAAACGGAGTGATCAGATGTACCCAACGACCTCACATGCGACACCGATAACACACGACCACCACGAGGCACAACCAAATAACACCAAATGAAGTCACGGGATCACAATGGGTTAGAGCGGCCGTCGCGTCCATTGCTACGGGTGATCGCCCCTCGGGCCTCATGAGTTTTTTGAGTGCATATGCTGCTGGTGAAACTCATCTGCATTTTCATTTTGCATGTGGAGGACAGACATTGAATTTTTTGCGCTTGATATGTGAGGCCCTTCCTACTGCTACTCTGCTACCTACGCTACACTGCCTATGAGCGTGGAGGATCGTAGTCCCAAGAACGTGTTTCGCATGATATAGAAAAAGGTGCGAACAAAAATTGCGGAGAGGAGAGTGATGGAATGCTGACCAAGTTGCACGAAAAAAAAGATAACGGTTACTGTAGTACAATAAAGCAGTGGTGCCATGTCCTCTCTCAGAAGTGGGAATATAATGCGGATGCCAGTCAGAAAATGCCACGTTATAGAGAATGAATGTAATAAAATATGTGCGGATGCCAGAACGTGAAAAAAAAAGTAGACGCGACGGTGCACGGTAGGGCCGAGAAATCTATCGACCGTAAGTCCGCGTATGTGGCGAAGGATATGCCGGCGAGCTCCGATGGTGGGATGCATGATGGTGGTGGTACGGATGCGGGTGCTGGCTGGCAGGAGTAGACGATGCTGCATAGAACTGTATGCCAGGAGGACCAGCATTTGAAAACGGCGCAGAAGGGACGGCACAAGTTCTGTCGCCTCTCAATGGCGGAAGCTGCAGTGATTGGTCCCTTTCCACAGGTGACACCTTCTTGTACGTGTGTGCAGACCCGCAGTTGGAAGAAGACAACTTCCTGGCCCAGATCGCATCGTGCAAATGGGGCAGTGAAGGCTGTCTTGTTGCAGCAAGGGTCACATGAGAGTCATGTGGACTCACAGAAGCTGACTGGAAATCCATAGGGACGTATGCGGTGGCTGCTGGACTGTGTATGATGGTGGCGGGACTTGCGGGGGTGGTTGGTAGCACCGCAATCTAGCCTTGCGGTTCCCCTTGGGCTGCTCCGAGTCACCGTTGATGGACGAGCCAGCGAGGGAGTAATAATACAAGCTCTGCGGAATTAATGAGATCGTGGTGCATACTACGACCAGAGAATGAATCATGCCTGAGGCACATTGACCGGACGGTCCACGCGGTAAGCGGCGACGAGGGTTTGCGGACGGCCTTCGATCACGTGCGATCTCGGTTGAGACTGCGCCGACTGCGCAGATCTCTGTGCATGCAGCGAAGAGGACAAGGACATTTTGGCAAGTGAATAGAGAGAATCGAGTGGCGAAGAACCAGAACTTGGGCAGTTGTGATAGCTGGTCTCAGGGATTTGCAGGGTCATACCTGTGGGACGCTTCAGGGGTGGCAACTCCTTGAAAGACACCGAGGTCGGAGAGAATGCATCGGTTGCGGAACGCTTTGTGCCCAGGTGGAGTCACGTGATACGTGGACGCAGGCGGATTCGTGAGTCGCATTGGGGAAGTGGAGCGTGCACGGTAAGACGTCGACTGGCATCTCCACCGATATGTGCGAGCGACAGACATGGACGTCATTGGTTGTGACTGTCGGCCGTGGCGCGAGGAGCGAGCACATACTCCGCGCCATTTTCTACTCTCCGTCTCCTTTGTGAGCACCAAGCCTTTCAGTAGATGGAGCCACGACGTGTACTGTTTGCCGGACACATGAAGCGAGAAGTCGACCGCTGTCAAGAACTCCTCTCCATTTTGTGGATCTCGCTGAGGTCGATACCGGACACCTCTGACCAGGTCTTGTTCGTGTATGTGTTGCTGTGACGCGTTCAGTACACGCGGCTAGACGCATCGAATAGGCACTCACTCGTCCAAGAACTTGTTGGCCATCATCAGTGCAGCGACTGCTATCCGGAACTCGCTCCCTGGCAGACCGTTCGTAAAGCGGTTGCGTTCCTTGAGAGGCCATATGTAGTGCAGCGACAGGACGATGACAGACTGGCCGACTTGCATCGTTTCGAGCAGCTTGTGCATGAACTAAACAAAGGCGGCAGACGGAGCGAGTTGGAGTGGCAAGGTGGTAGCCGGTATCTCTGGTGAGTAAGGGGGACTCGGTATTTGGTGTGACGATGAGATGTGGGGGGAAGGGGAGGGGGAGGAGAACCAGAGATAGCAGACCATTTCGCAGGTCTTTTCTGCGATGAAGCTAGCGGGCCGTTTGAGGGTGGAGTCGAACCAGTCGATGAGGTGAGGAGCGTCATCTGGTATGAATGGCTTGTGTTGGAACGGAGGGTCAAAGACATCAACATCGTCATCGTACCGCTGCAGAGGAGAGTCTGACGCGTCTTGAGAGAGGGGTAGCGTGGATGGGAGTGGCAGACACTGGCTGGGTCGGCGGTCGAAGCATGTTATGGGGGGCAGCGAGACAAGTGCAGTGGACATGGGTGGAGTGATGAGGCCAGAGGACCTACGCCAGACGTCGTGTGGTAGGAGCGTAGAGGCGGCCATTGGTGGTGGTGGAGGGGGTACGGTGCTCGCATGTCTCGTATAGTTTTATAAAAACCCACAGGCCCTGTATGTATGTGACTATACACTCCGCGAGCGCTCGTCATCGCCTTCGAGCGGAAGTCCTCCTTCATGCGTTTATTGTGGTGAACAACAGAGAATGAAATTTACAGGTGTGGATGAAAATGAACAGATAAACGAAGAATAGCAAGCCTGGGTAGAATGAAACGAAGATCAGCCGGGAAGAAAATGGACGGCGGTGGGGTGAGACTCACGGAAGGGGGACAGAGTGAAAGCAAGGAAGAAAAGGAACAAGAAAACACTTTGGATACACATTTCTTTCTGTTGACCGGTTTGCCATACCATCCACTTGCGAAAAAGGCCAGCGTCCATGAGATGAGGAACCAAAACACTCGCAACGCTGGAGAGAAGAGAAGAGAAAGTGAGAACACCGTAGAGAACTTTGATCGAGAGCAAGGAACGGGTAATGACTCGGACATCGCAGGTCGTGACTGAGAGAACAAGGGATCCACGATACGAGAGAACAAGCGAAGCTGATATTACCGGAGAAGTAAACTTGTTCCTACTCTTGTATATCCCACCGATTGCCATAGTCCTCTCTCTGTTGTTGTCAATTCTCACCGTGTAATGCAGGGGAAAATAGATCATAAGGCTGACCATGATGGGGAAAAGGAATATCAGACACGGAGTGCAGCAGGAAAGATGACGCTGGATGTACACTGAACAGTAGTCTCATGAACACAACGATATGTGGACGTTGCTGAACCTGCCTTGATAGTGGTAACACGCCTCCCCCCCTCCGACAGGGCAAAGAACCCGAAGACAATCCTTGTGGACATATCTGGATGTCACGAATACACTGGAAGGGTCAGTGAACATGGCTCATGCCTGTTTCTCTCTGTAGCTCTGCTTGCCTTTACAAGCTTCTCTAATACGGCACCATCAACTTTAGGATTCAAGGAACAAGTTTCAAATTCAGAATAGTATGTCTGTGCAGGGAGCTAGATATTGACTTGAAGGGAAACCAATCAAAGAGACGTACACAAGTCAGTGGTTGGTAGTGTAGAAAAAATCTTTGTCGAAGTATCTGTTTAAATAAAATGACTGCGAGGCATGAAAGCTGTTCATGTAGGTTAGCCTCTTGTCGGCAGTCTCACCAAACCGAGGGACAACATGAGCAAAGGAGCTGATCTGATCTAGAGGGAATACATCGCCGAAGTACGATCCAGATGCGCGAACTGCCCGCTTGAGCACGTGTAGGTGCGTTGAGGGTTCAACGTTGACGACATCGAACCGCCGCACATAGACAAGAAAGCGGTTTGCCCACGGGACATTTATTCCCTTGGGAGGACGTGGACGCATTATGAGACGGACTTCAACAACTGCATGTCCTGCACTAGGATTAGTTCCACTACAGTACGTACGAAAAAAAAAACCTGTGAGGCCGCTGTCTGGCCAGTCATGACCCTCATCCACCTGCAGAATAGCTGCATCGTAGCGACCATATTTCCAATGACCGTTTGGCGGTTGGGCATGAATGGTGTACGCCGAAGCAGTCGAAGCTCTATCGTGATAAACCCTTTGCTGGATACGCACTTTGTACCAAATTTGAAGATATTCAAAGGGCAGCGGTATATCTTGCGCCGACTGTCTGGCTCCCCCAAAAGGTCGGATCCTTCGACCGAGGCGGTTGTAAAGAGCCAGGTAGTCTCCCAGTGCGCTACGAAGGTCAGGTATAGCAAATTTCTCCGCAGCAGCGTCAACCGAAAGACGACGGAAAGTAGGGCGGAAGTTGAGATGGAATGCAGTCGAACCACGTACGAATGTGCGCAGCGGAGAGGAAGAAAGGGTCGTAGATGCAAGAAGCTTGGCAGCGATTTCGAAGAAGTCAGATGGCGATTGTTTCGGTGCCCACAAGTCGTTTAAGACAGCTGCTTCAGCTTCACCCACGTCATCAACCGCATGATCAACCTCTCCATCACTTTGATCCCCGTCATGTTCGACGGCAGAACTAGAGGATCCCGCCTCAGCAGTCCCGCGTAAGCGTACGGCGGTATCGAACATCCGGCATTTCTCGACGCGATCCAAATGACGGCAGATCTGCGAGCTGTAATCCTTGTTGTTCGTCCTTGACGCTGGGTCCTTAACGACCTCAATGTGAGCGTGCTCCGTCGTATCCGCAGACCACTGCAACACCGAACCGACTTGAGATATGCTGGGGACAACGCTTTGTAGCAACTCGAGCTTGGGTATTTCCCAGTGCTCAAGGATTGACCCACTCTGGTCACCTCGACGAAGGCCTCCGTCGATGATAGCTTGCTTGTAATGATGAAATTCGGCGAGTGCCGCTGCAATCTTTTCACATCCCTCTTCTGTGATCGCAGGTGCTTGGGCAAGATAACGGAATTCCGTCAATGTGCGGACCGCAGCGACGACATCGGGATGGGCAGCGCCAGCTATGACAACGACAAGGTATCGTTGAACATCACGCTGGGTGCGTCCACCAACCTGCTTCAATTTAGTGATCCCAGACTTGAATTGACGAAGGCCTGTGATGGGTGGTAAAAGAGAAAAACGGAAATCGAGTTCCTCACTACCCAATGCACACTTACACCACTTGACATCGTGGTCCCAGGACATGCGATGCCAATGATGCAAACACTCCAGTGTAAGAAACCTGTGGGGGTCACTGAGAAGCCAATCATGCCAGAAAGGACGCGATACGCCACTCAATCAAAATTGTGCACACGCGTCAAAGTATGCCTCGACGTCATCGGGGTCGCAGGGAATGCTCTCAAGCTGACGGAGAGTTTCCTCACCGGTCCGTGGGCCGTGACGAAACGGGTCGCCGAAGTTCTTGTACATAGCTTTCGTGACAGGCGATGTTTTTCCTCATACGCATGCAAGCATGCACGCCTCAGGTGTGTCGACTATGTAAGAGACCAGTGGGGTGAAGCAAAAACGAACGTTCCCGAGTGGATCTGCCATCATCCGACCGAACTGAGCGGCTTTCTTGAGAGGTTCAAGAACGAAATCGAGGCATGCGTGGAAGAGACGTGCTTCCAGGACCGAACGGATCCTCGTAACGGGATAGATGAATTCAGCGATGGGCATCAGTGCGGTCAGCAGAAAGGCGTGTGATGAACCTTTGTTCCGGACATTCATCCTGATGTTAGCAAGGCTGATAAGCAATGGGTGTGCTACCTTGCCTCCACAGACGTTGGTGATATTCGTCTTGTCTGATGAAAGGATTACGCCGCAAAGCGTGGAGCCTACGGGAACTTTCGTCTGAAGGTAGTCAGCATATGCAATTTATTTCCTCGAAACCTTTACCTGCAAATCCCAAGCTCCGTCGCTACTCATCCACTCGCTGTATACCCTCATGACTCGTTCTGCAGCAGTGAACACATGGAATGGAGAATAGTCCATTTTTCCTGCGTAAAACGGATGGTTAAACAATGCTTCTATGCATTCGAGAGAATCACGCCAGTAGAGCTGAACAGGGTTGGTGGTCGGATGGCGCGTAGGAACTACGCGAACTTTCCAGCACGGCCCTTTTGGAAGATCCTCAATACGCCCGTGAAGTTCCTTTGCAGTCCAGAAGGAGAGCGGCATCTTCTTCGTCTGTACAGTAAGAGGTGGCACGTAAATGATAGCGATGAACTTGTAAAATACGACAAATGCTTACCATACTTAGAGACAAGTAATTGTCGACCTCTCTCATACTGAGATTCGACTGAAGTAGAAAGTTGGCCATCTCCCAATCCCCGAAGTTGGCGAAAGGATAGTACATATTAGTTTGACGATGGAAAGTGTGACGATCCATGTCGAAGCGCCTGAGGAAGGTGTCCCCGATGCCATATACGATCGCAGCGCCTTCAAAATGCTCACCTCGGCAAAAATGTCCAGCATAAGTCGTTGGTGCGAAAACTTCCACTCCCTCTCCGATTTCAGGGATGTCGTAGTCAGCATTTGGGCCATCGAAGTGATCGTCCATTGGCGCAAGATCCAAGTTCGGAGAACGGAGAGCAAACGCATTAGCACCATCCAATGTCGGATCGCCTAAGAATGAAATATACTCCCGTTCCCAAAGGTGACACGCCGTTCGTGGCTGCTGGAGGTGGAAGGTGACACCATTTGCTGTTCCAAATGACTTCGCACAACGCGGGCACTTCGGCATGTTTTTTAAAATCGAGGGTGAGGAAAAGAAGAACGTTGGAATGCTAGAGGCAGGGTTACAGCGGTTTGCGTGAAGGCAGACAGTAACAGGTGTAAGGTAGACCAGTTTGGAAATAATATGAAAAAGTCCTACGGACCCACCCGGCCCGCCGGATCACTCATCTTTCGACCCCCAGCGGTCATATTATTGTTCAGAGGCTGCAAATTTTATCCAGATAGGCTGTACAACGTGTAAATATCCCACTCGTTTCCAACGATAGCATTCTGGCATAATGTCGGGGCCTCGTTTTACTCGGCAAGTCTTCGGTGCATATCAGCGAGCTCCTTTGGAGGTAAAAAAAAATGTACTTCTATTTCTGAAGAAGTTTGTGTGGTAAACGCACTCGAGCCCACTTCTAAACTAGCTAGGCCGTTCTCAAGGGGTAACCCGGGTTCTCGTTATCCGGCTTTGCACAAATATGATGCTACGAAGTCACAACGCATTAGTATCGTTCTTTGACGGAGATGACGAAGATTGAGTGCCTCGTGACTGAGAAGTTGCGTGGGGTTCGGGCCATTAGACAAGATAGGCGGATGATGCACCTGTTCAGAATTATGAACGAAGAAAGAGGAAACAACTTACTTCCTTGCGCTCCCGTCCCCGCATGAACGGCGGACCCTTATCGTAGATATCAGTCCACAGACCCTTCGAACGACGGGCAGGTGACGTCTTTGCTTCCTCGATGGCCTGGTCAACCTCTGCTTTAGCCTCCTTGTCGAGTTGCTGAAAAAAAATACATCAGTTTTCTCGACTTAAGCAGGGAGAGATCTACACCCTGAGCTCTTGCAGGGAAGTAAGACCCCATTCTTCGATATATCGTTGCAACCCGTGGGTTGGACTTTGTGTGCTACGCATCCGCTGGATCTCTTCACGGGTACGATAGGTAGCACCAGAGTCAGACATACTAGGGAAGAACTGCTGCTTAGAGTCACAGGTAGGATTGATGGGGAGGGCGGGCGTACTCACGAGACCACCGTAACGGTAAGTAACAAATTCCATAAATAGTGGGCCGTTACCTTCAACGACCCAATTACAAGCAAACTGGGTTGCATGACGGGAAGTGATAATGTCCATGCCGTTGACCTATCGTGAGTCGTGAGTAAAGGAAACCCAACCTGTGAGAAGTCCATACCTGAAGACCAGGGATTTTATCGCCCTGAGTAAAGTACTCGGTATTGGACGAACTACGCTCCTCGGAGGTGCTCATACCATATTTGTTGTTCTCACACGCGAAGACACGCGACCGAACTGCGGCTGCAAAAGGATTTCGCCACTTTGCAATGTATTGCTACAAGAGAATGTCAAGCCCCACTGCAGGTGCGAGGTGCGCAAGTTAACACAGTAAAAGAAGACGCACCCTCCCCATCTTACAGATGTAATCGAGTTGGCGGTCTACGAATTCAACCGGACAGAAGGCAAGATAGTAGTGGTTATTTCGCATAAGCGCTACCTTCTGCGTTGTTTGCCGTGTACAACCCACATTGACGTAGTGATTTTCCTCGCCGTCGTCGGAATTGTTGTTACTATTGGTGCTACCATGGAAGACGTTGTTCTCGGCGATCTGTACCTTGAGAGTCTTCGTGAGTTTAGCATGCACCTGTTTGAGATTTTCAGTCGTTAGGAGTTCGACGCGGCCTTTCATTTTGAGGGTCGCATATGCCTAGCAGTAGTGACCATGTTAGAGAAGTGGCAGGATGATCAGAGTGGAGAAACTGCTCCCACACACCCAATATCGTTCAACGCTTGCACAACAACCTCCGGATCCCTCAGCTCACCGTCCTGAGCGAACACAACAAGAGATGATTTAAAACAAGTACACGGCTGAACAGAATGAGGCGACCGCTGGCGGGTCTGTCCTTACATTCTCGTGTAATTCTGTGGTCCTAGCTGCGCCCGCGAGGAGGTTAGTTAGATTACAAGGGAGATGCAGACTCAACCTGAATTTTCGAACAAGTCCGGCGGATGTCGACATCGCAGCAGCATATAGAGTGAAGCAGAGCAGTTGGTGGAAGGAGATAGGACGAGTGAGCACACTGTATCACTCTCGGTTGCCCAAGGCGGTCCGGTCGGCCTGTACTTTCCCACAATTTTTGAGACAGGCAGGAGCCTTAATGCGTCAGATGATTTTCGCCTACCGTATCGTTCTGCTATAGCGTCGTGTTCATATCATTCTGCTAGGTCGTCCTCGTATGGCAATCCCCGAGCCCCCCAGTACGTTTGGCAAGCCGGGACCGTGCACGACTATGAGTAGCGGTTTGGATACGCCTCAGCTTAGCACAAAAGCTTGTGCTGGTTCCTACTCACATCCTTCCTCCAGTATTGTTCCAGAAACGCCTGATGCCAGCATCAGTTATTCACAGCAAATTATACCGGCTCCCCCGTCTTCCTCTGCCCCACGGATCCTCTCGTCCAATACAGGTGCTTCTCTCATCCGAGGAACACCTGCCGCGATTGGTTTGTTCAGAGCCCCCAAGTCGTTGATCACGTTACCACCGCATACAACCCCTTTTCCATACCGTAATTATGCTCTCAGCTTCGCGGTAAGATCCCCTATGCACGCTCAGAATGTGCCAGTGCAAGCAGAGAACGTGAGTTGTCTGACGTTTCCTTGCTCGAACTTATTCCATCGTTAAAGGTCTCTACTGAGGATGAGGGGGGACAAGTGGGGGAAGAAGAAGAAGAGGAGGAGCACGCGGAAAGGGATGAAGCGAAGTTGGTCCTCGAGGTTGCCAGAGCCCAGCGCAAAATTTGTCGCGTTGAACAGCAGCTCTCCACTGCCAGGCTCGAGGAAATTGATGCTTTGGGGAACCTCTACCGGTTCAGGGCTGAGCTCGCAGAGAGGAAGCTGCAGTATGCTGACTTCGACCTCGGACATGTTCGTCACAGTATCCGGAAGAATGGTGTCTCCCTCTGCGACCTTCCCTCGACTCGCAAGCGTCATCGAATGTCCGACAACGGGGTTACCGGTATGGTCACTCTACAGATCACATTGTTCTTACTTATCTCACAACTTGTACAGGTGGCTGCCTTTCTTCTGACATTTGAGCACTCTGTGAGCCAAAAAATGTGACTGCTTGTCGTACATTTATTACATACCAGCTGTACTTATCACGTTCATCTCCATCCATGCAATTGAATACACCGTGTACAGTTCAAGTCCTCATTGAAGTGAGATATCCGAATCTACTTGTGCCGTACAAATGCTATAGACTACATGAAAATTTAATTTAATCCATATCTAGAGGGACACTGCGATAAGGATGCGGTCTGCGGGGGCGAAGGATAGCGATGATGGTGAGGACGAGACGACGCGAAGTTCAAACTGGGCGGAGCAAAAGGGTTGGCGGACGGAGGGGGAGTCAACTTTTTTGGTAGACGGTAGTTTGTAAGTATGGAGCGGCCCAATCCCTGCAAAATCCTTTCGTACCTTTGCTTCGAACTCACCGAGTGTCAAAGGGTCCATGTATCTCCCTCTCCATCTGATTGATCTCCTGCAACTGAAACATACCCCGCGCGACGACACTCCATGACTTGTTCGAGCACGTATCGTTGCAGATGACCTTGCTGGCGAGCATGAACGCAGAGATGAAGAGGCGGTGGCCGGACGAGCCACGAGCGGTGGGAAATCGAGCCTTTAGTCTTTGCGGCGAGACGAGTGTGGTGAATGTGACCGAAGGGTGGAGTTTCATGCGGCGGGGGGGATAGGCGATAAACTTTTGAAAAATTTTCCATTGATCCCGAGGATGAGGGAGGTAGTTCGGGGCAAGCGAATAAGTGGGTGATGAACCTAGTGGAAAGCGGAGAGGTGTGCTCGTGCCCGTAGTACTCGTCCTGACGAGCGACGGGCCGCGTAGATGGCGGTTTGGTCGACGGCACCTAAAGCCTATGAACGGTTGGTCGGACATTAGGGAATGAGTTGAACTTACGGGTTGTGGGTAGGGTATCCGCGGATGCGATGCGAGTGCAGAGCAAAGACGCGTTAGTAATGGAAGACACTACCGGAACACATGAGACGGGGGGTGCCAGGTATATAGAGAGGATATACTAGAGCACTGGAATACCACGATTGTCAATGACAAAATTGAAAAGAAACGATAGTGGTACGGCCAACAAGATCGACCAGAGTGCCACAGTACGGTACGCCAGCACGGGCGACAGGTGGCCGCCAACGTGGCTGACACGAGTCGTATGGGCCCATAAAACACCTACTAACATCAGCACGGGTGATAGGAGTACTCATGATTGACGAGAGCGCTGCAATACGGTACGCCAACACAGGCGGACAGGAGACCAACAATGCGACTGACGTGAGCCATATGCATAGACCGAAAATGACACACTAACCTCGGAATCGGCGACAAGAGTCCACCAACATGATGGATGAGAGTGGCCAGTACGGCCGACAAGCGCCAACGCACAGAGACGAAACGGATAGATTAGAACTATGGGATAGGACGTATTACGAAGGACCTGCTGACATAAGCCTCGCATTCGCTGCAATGTCGAAGTCCTGACGAAATCTCCAAGTACACTACCGCGGCTTTCTTGTCCTGCTTAAGTGCCCCGAATCTTCGTCTTTGTGGTCGATACTCGCTTGGATGAGGAAGACCTCAAGGTTCTTCGTAAGGCCACTCCTGCCAGTCCCGGTTACATCCCACCGTGTGCCCTCGTCGGGCTTATCACTCTCGGTACCACGGTATGCCATCCGTCGAGGACAGCGGACAATAGCTGACGCGTTACAGACTCAGGTCCACGAACTCGGTTACGTTGAACGCAGTAAATCCTATGTCTTCCGTGGTGGTACGGAGTATGCTTCGAATGAATTCAAGACATGCTTGGCTTGAGCACTCTGGCTCGTGCTGCTCCTCGCCCTGGTCTGCTCATGCCTCAGCAAGCACTCGGCGCTGCCCGATTTTTACTCCCGATGCAATGGGTGGAGTTCCAGCTTACCAGAGTACTTGTATTCCTCCAGTGCGATCCTTAACCTATCGTGAATGACAAGCTTCCGTTGCGGTAAATTGCAGTCGCTTTGAGTGTCGCAGTTGGATTGCTGGCGGTGAGTATACGTGTTTTTCTGTGCTGTAACCTCTCACTGACCCCCGAAGGCGACATATCCCAATACAGGCGCTTGCATCGTACTGTTTTCTGGTGGTCCTGCTACTGAGGGTCCTGGAATGGTGGTCGGCAACGATTTGTTCCCTCCCATCACAACATCGAACGAGATAATGTTAAGCGTTACAAGCGTGCTGTGAAGGTAAGGTGACCGTCGCAAGAAGACTTCCCTTCTCAGCGGCCTCTTAATTCTACGAAGGTTTCACGAAACGGGCCTCTAACAACGGACATGTAGTCGGCCTCTTCTCTGGCTGTTCAGATCAAGTTGGATCGCTGGAGATGAAGTCCCTACCCAATTCCACGAACGGCGTCGGTTTTATCCGCTTCGTTTTTGACCTCCATCTTCCAGCAGAGGTTCCTTCGTATTTTCAACAAGGACAACCAAGACTTCTTGGAGATGGGCCTCGATGCTACGTTTGGCTTACAGGTATTTTCTTTCCTTTCAATCAATTTTACTCATGTGGCCGATGGACAACCAAGGTGCTGAAAGTCTCTGGATTCATCGTGCATACCATCTCGGCAGGAAGGAATCCACTTGTGTTGGAGAGACGCAAATCAGTATCGGGAGGGCCTCTGCGTAGAGACTGAGCGCCGCCACTGTGGACATCAGCAGCTGTGGACTTCGAACTGGGTACTGAGGCCGGGAAAGCTCTTCAGCCTGGCTTTCGGGTCGACTCAGTTCGTGACTCACTCTTCTGCACAGCAGCGTTTGCGTGTCACAGCTACTGCACGTAACTTTGCTGAGGCCGAGCATTGCTGCTTCGTTCGATCGATCCTTCTTTGGGACACCCTGTCGAAGCATTTACCGGTTATGAACACGCCACTATCAGCTGCTAGCAGGTCACACCCACCGCATTTACTCGATGAGAATGGTTGGAACCCAAAATGCTCACAACCAAACCACCAGCAGCACGGACGGAAGTGTCTGTAGTTGGCTGGTGGACATGCTGGTGCATCCCGAGGTCAGTGGATCGGTCTTTTTTTTTTGCACTTCTGCTCGAGTACTACATGACCGCATTGATAACCCCTCGTGCAGGAAACCTTGGTGCTGATTCACGCCGGCCGTAATAAAACGGGCGAAGTGGCCATCACCACGCTTGACTTCCCTGACAATGAGACAACGACGTTTTGGGTTGGTACCAAAGAAGGTAACGTGTACCAGGCGAACAGGTACGACCGTGCTGGTGCGAAGGCTGGACTCGACCAGCAGGACATCTATAAGGGGCATGCTGGCCGTGTTATGAGACTGCGTTTCCATCCCCTCGCGGGCCCTGTTGATTTTTCGGATCTATTCCTTGCGGTGAGCATGGATCGGACGGTGAAGCTTTGGCGAGCCAAGAGTCTTGCAAAGCCATCAACAACAGCACGTACCATTCCCCCAGTATATTCTTTTGATGAGGTGGACGATTATGTCTACGATGCGAAATGGCATCTTGCGCATCCCGCAGTATTTGGTACTGCCGACGGTTCGGGAAAGTTCGATTCATGGAATTCAAACAACGACACGGAGGTACGCATGATATTCTACTTAGAAATGCAACGATATTGTGAACTATCCCTACGGTACCCCAGGTTTCCACCGTGACTACCAACGTTGGAACGGGTCGCGCAATCAACAAACTTGAATGGGACCGCAAGGACGGCCGGTGTGCTGCGCTTGGTTGTAGCGATGGAAAGCTTTACACTTACGATATCGGCGACATAGTAATACCCGGGGAATCCGAGTGGACAGGCCTGCAGAAGACTAGTTGCGGAGATGGTCAGCAATAGCGGTCAGACGAATGAAGTGGTGGTCGGAGACGCGACACGGATCATCGCTGGGTGTTGACAGGAAGTCTGTTGTATCGATAAGAAGTTGGTAGTGTACTAGTACATCGGGACAAGTTCTGCCAATCATTGTCTGCAGGCGCAATGATAGGCTACGACTAGTAATGACAGTAAGGTTCAATGAAGCCAAGACTGTTGTGTGAGGTAACCTGAGATGGTGAATATGGATTGCATTATATTTCCATTCTGCCAGCTAGTAGTGGCTAGTAGTATCATACATAATGTACTTCGACACATTGTCTATTGTACTGCTGTGACACGCTGTGACACTGTACATTGCTGAACACTGTACCACTGTGCCGACTGTGTGCTGTGATGCGCTGTGATGTGCTGTGACCCGCTGTGCCCTAATACGGCTGTGAAACCGTGGCACTGTGGCAATGCTGTGACCCTGTACACCACTGTGAACTGTCACACTGTAGTCATGTGCCACTGTAACCATACTGGGAAGGACTGTGGTGGCTGTGGAACTGTGTGAAAATGACTGATTTGCTGATGGAGGGGTTGCAATATCGCTGGATATGGCTTCGTCCAGGCATGGAACCTTCCTACCAGTGACGGTTTGCTCCTCTTCTTCTTTCCTGCATTTCCTGTCTCTTCTCTGGGACACCTTCTGTTGTTGGTGCTCGATTGCTGCTGTTCGTAACGCATGAATCAGCTCTGGTGAACCGTCTGCAATGATTCACTTGACCAGTTTGTCCTTCTTTTTACTTTCCTCTTTGTTGATGCTCATAATTCCAGAGAGCCGTCGTAGGATGTCCTTGATGGGGAGTTTCCCTAGTTCGGCTTCTGTACAGTCCATGTCGACGTCTGCTTGGCAACACTCGCCAAATTTTCAGGAGAAAGACAGATTGGCATACCCCTTAACATGTCTTAGTAAGGTTTCCATTCCAATTCCCTCGTCATACGCTACAGTGAGATATATACTGACATACAGTTGCAGGTGATCGAACATATGCCCTTCCATGTCGCACCTGTCACACGTGGTAAAATGGATGTGTCGTCCAGCTATGGTATTCATACTGTCTCCTGTCCTCCCTCGCTGCCTCCAAACTCACCTTGCGAAAGTAAGGCACTGCAATGTTGTTAGCGCCTGTGCTGAAGTCAGATGGAAGGATTCTTACGACTCTTCCTCGATTACTTCCACGCAGGGACGGCAAAAGGCACTTTCTAACCCACATGGCATTCCACCAAGAATCCACTGCAAATCGAGCATGCCAAATTGCCTGAAGACGTCCAGAAAAGAACGCGATGCTCGTGGCAACCCTTCCAGGTTAATCCACATCATCGCTGCATCTGTAACGGTTCGTGTGGACACCTTGCAGGTGTTCTTCAGTCCATGGAAATCTTGGCACCAAATATATTGAATGCCGCGCGTTTGGTATTTCCGCACCGCATCTAGGATGCCATGCCTATCCAGACTGCAATATAGTGGACCTGCGTTCACCATGGAGAGCCGTCGAAGCGTGAGTTCAGGATAACTGCAGAAGATGGTATCAGCGCTGACGAAATTCATCACAGCCATGCTATGAAACTGGAAAATTGGGCTCAATGCCGTCGACGTCCTTGATATGACAACATCTATCTTGCTCTGCCCTTTGGACAGAACCACCACTCCATGCACATGGGAATACGTGTAGTTAACAACGTTGGTCTGAATCTGACTGTGGATTGTATAGCCTTCATACTGCAGTCGGTCGAGCAACAACCTCGACGTGGCTAATGGCATGTAGATGTCCAGATCTTTTGGGGTCCAAGGCATACCGATTTCCGGCAACAGGAGGCGCAGAGCAGTGGAGCCAGAGACAACGGCATCACAAGTTCGCAGAATGTCCAACTTCTGGGCATTTTGAAAATATTGACTGGCCACACAGCATAACCTGTGCTTCAGGTACGCTCAGACGTCCTCGGTTTGTCGGCGGTTGGTACATGCTAATTGCTGAAGGTCTCCCGCATCACAGTAGGACATCATGATGAGGACCAAATCTCCGCAGTTGATAAATCGTTCCGATGCTAGCATGAGTGGCCGTGGTTCAGGGGCGAGGACCTGCTTGGTGATGGATGGGCTGTGCACCCTTGCGGTCTTCGTTAAGTACACTGTCCTATTTGCTCCTACACCCCTTGGATCTCCTAGTCGTGACATATGATCCCCTACTGCCATACCCGTTGGCCTCTGCTTAGAAACAATTGGTGGTCGCAAATACCGGGTATGATATTGCATCCCTTTCTTTGTGAAACAATTATGAATGTACATACGAAATACCTTTCCCTACACTATGCCTAATGCCATCTATCGTATTAACGAATGCATGTTCCATTTCGTAAACTTTTGTGCAGAGGGATGGCCAAATGAGTGCCCACAACTGTGGTATTCGCGGGGAAAAACCCGTACCGTGTTTCTGCTTCCAGTAAACGTGGCAGGTCATCTTCGGGGCAGATATTTATCGGTCGCCCACTCCTCGTGACTGCTACAAAAAGATACTGGCAATCTGTCTGTCGTGATCATGTTGATATTTGTCGAAAAACACCTTGAAGGTGGACATTCCAGCGTGAATGTGTATGGCACATATTGCTGCACCAGAGGGAAACATGTTCGCATTCGGCACAATGCGAAATGGATGTCGAGTGTCACGACGAACGTCCATCCGACGAGGGCCTGTATCAGCACCCATGAGGAAAACCAATACAGTAGATGTGGTGAGCATGCACAATGTCTACAGGTTTACTACATCAGCCGCTTACTGTGGGATGTGAAGATACGCACCTGCGACGTTCTTGTGCTGCCATCGATGTTAGCACACAGTGGTAAGCACTCGTCAAACGAGTGTATCGCATCCCCCTTCGCCCCCAAAAAATTGTTCACCCCTCTGGTACTCCGAACTTGTCCACCATCTCTGTTATTCTCCCCAGAGGTCCCTATATCGCTCTGGACCCATCCCTATTCCTCCTTAACGTGCGCATCCACACGAAACACTGAGGCCACGTTCGTGCCCGCCCCTTTTCATCAACCATTTATAATGCCTGATGTTCTGCGTCGTTGTTCTCCACCTTTACCAGAATGGCATCACCCAACTTGACCTCCATGAATCGGCTTATCGATGCTCGAGATCGCCTTCTGGCATCTGGCCTCTACCTCGGGGATTCTTCCATCACAAGTAACCTTCAGTGGGTTCGTAATGGACGTGCTCATGTCCTATCATATGTTCCGAATACACAGTCTCATGGTGTCCATGCTTGTGCCAACCCGACGGATAACAGGGTTACCGTTCCCTCTGACGACCCTTTGATGTCTCATGCTGGCGAAGCTACTGCCAACAGCACAGATAGCAGCAATATCGTTCCCTCTGACGATGGTTCTCCGTCTCATGGTGGTGACACTACTGCCAACAGGACGGATACCACCGACACCATTCCCTCTGACGACTCTTCACTGTGTCTTACTGGCGACGCTACTGTGCACACCACGGTTAACAGCGATACCCTTCCATCTGATGACTCTTTGGATCGTCCCGGGTCGCCCCCTCCTGAGCCTGCTGTACTCCGTGCAATTGTCCACATCGACTCGGATGACTTTTGGCTGACAGCGGATGGTGGTTACCTAGGACCCAACACCGTATGGAAAGAAATTGCCGACATCAAGCCTTCATGCACGGTCACCGATCCTGGATTAGACCCAATTACATCTGATTACGACGTCGTCATCCATGTGCTACAGGATCTCACACAGAAATGTGTTACTACTGGATATTCCAGCAGAACAAGTTTCTTTTCCACGAAAGACACAGGAGCCATACGTTTCAAGCTTCGCCACACTCTGTTCAAGGTGTGTATATCTGTATACGTATTTACATGAACTCATACGTTTTGGTTTGCATCATCATAGTCCTTGGATGCTGCGGATACTGATGGTGAGGAGGACTCCAGCACGCCATCTGATACAGCCAGTGTGTTCACTGGCCTTGAGTACGGACAGCACTCTAACCCAATTTCTAGTTTCAGAGGCTTTCTCTTTCGAACGTTGGCCTCTAACCAAAGAGAAAAATTGGGTGGAACTTCTCAGTCTCAAATCCATGCATCGCATACTGCCACTTCCCGCATATGACCTGGAAAATCATATCATTAGGCCTGGAAGCTATCGCCGTGTCCTCCAAGGTGCCATTGTGGAGGTGCACTTCACGTTGTCGCACTGGGCCATTGCTGCAGCGAAACGAGA
Organism: Pisolithus microcarpus; assembly: GCA_024613185.1. Taxonomy (NCBI): domain Eukaryota; kingdom Fungi; phylum Basidiomycota; class Agaricomycetes; order Boletales; family Pisolithaceae; genus Pisolithus; species Pisolithus microcarpus. Next base: position 3,923,102 of record JANFAI010000002.1, on the reverse strand, counting down.
TGTTTACGGTGGTGACATCGAACATATTTGTTTGCTCGTCCCTCCTATGCATACTGCCACTGCCAAAAAAAGAAGAATCCCTTTTCTCCTGGAAACAGATGTTACTCTGCCCAAAAAATCTGCAAAGGTGTAAAAGGTGAGAGTTCCTGCTTCTTGCTGCGCTTCTGTGCCCCTCTCACGTGCGCCTTATTTTTCATCAGTAGCACTATGCCTGGGTCACCTTGATGTGGTTTGGACCGCGGTGCTTCACATCTGTGTCACGATGTGCTCAATGTCTAACAAAGTATCAATCTTGTACATGTTGCCTTACTTTTTCGTATGCTCGGTATATACACGAACTGGGTTTTACTTGCTACAATGAGTTGTGTGAATTTGCACAGTGGCCTAGCCAAGCAAGGTTGCCGCCGCTGCCAGCGGCACTTCCTGAGTAAGAATCTGTTGACTGATATATTTCCAATGCAGTCGTGAACATAACGAAGTCTTGGATCAACCTTCCAAAAACTAGCGTCATAAGGGGCTAGCGTCGTGCATGAGCGAATGGGTGGGAACTGAACAGAGATGTCATACCTGTGCGGCACCTGCAGCCATAGCACCAACAACGCCAGTGGCATCCAGGAACAGCTCGAAGGGCGTAGCATATCTACCACACGGATGAGGCACATGGCAGACATATTGTATAACACACACCGGAAGAGCTGAGTGAACCTGACAGACGATGCAGGTTGTTCCGCTGATTTTGTGTCAATCTCCACGGAATAAGTCACTTCCTGTTTCCCCCTGTCTTTCTTCTCACAGAAACCCTTCAAATTGTAGCGGCAAGGTTTAATCCTTGTAATGTCTTCGATTGAGGAAAGTTTCCTGGTGATGAGGGAGATATGGCTGTCTACCATGACGGGTCCAACGAGGAAGGCAGCAAAAATCGAACAGGGCTGATTTGGATCGCTGTAGGATTGGGAGGTAACACTGGGAGATGGTTCATTTTATTGAGGGGATCGGGCATGCGGGCCCATCACAAAGTAAGCGGAAATCTGGGAATCCTCGGAAGGATCGTGAATCGCGGAAGAATGCAGCTAGTCCCTTGTATCTTGAGGCAGGAGTAGAATTTGAGCTAAGGGCCCGGACGGTAATGGGTTTGCCATGTTCTTGCGCACAACATGTGCAAACTGAGACCGGGCGGAGTTTGTATTGCGGACTCCTCTCGGCTGTTTAGCGATCAGCTTATCACCCACCATACACTGTATGCGCCATGGAAGATGGCTGGTTTCCTACGAATAGAGTCGAGGGCAATGACGATGAAAATTCCAGGCAATCAATTCGGAGGAGATTAGCCCTGTGGCAGCTCCGTATCAACAAATCCGCGGGCGCATTAATCGCTTTATTATCCCTATTGGCAGCCGCAAGTCGAAACAACAGGGAAGCATATCATACATCCATACTGTCAGGACAGGGGTGGGTAGATGAGCTACTCAACGGACATCCTCAGCGCATCAGAAATGAGCTCGGCGTTCACAAGCACGTTTTTCTCAGACTCATTTCAATCCTTCAAGAGGGCCACTTTCGAGAGTCAAGGAACGTCACATTAGAGGAGCAGCTCGCAATTTTCCTGTACGCAATGGTGATGGGATTATCGGCCCGTCACGTCGGTGAGCGATTCCAACGTTCGACGGATACTATATCACGGTGAGTGCAACTGAGAGTGCTTCCGTGCGTTCATGCTGATAACGGTTTCTCTTTCCAGGTATTTTAAAAAAATGGTTGAAGCTTTCTCAGAAGGCCCTATCTACGGCACCTACGTTCGCCTTCCCAGAGCCGATTCACCCATTCCCAGCCGTATCGCCAACAATCCAAAATTTTACCCGTTTTTCAAGGATGCCATAGGTGCTATCGACGGTACACATATTGCGTGTATGCCGTCAGCGAACGAACGGGATCTTATGCGCAACCGGAAGGGTTTTTTGTCTCAGAATTGCCTCGTCGCGTGTTCATTCGATGGTCTTATCACATACGTTCTTGGAGGGTGGGAGGGTTCAGCAGCTGATGCCACGGTCTATCACAACGCCCGTTTATCAGACCTTGCCATCCCCGATGGTCGCTACTATCTCGCTGATGCAGGGTTTCCGTCGACCCCGCAACTTCTCGTACCGTACCGTGGTCAACGCTATCATCTGGCTGAGTGGGGCCGAGCGAGTTTATTGTGAGTAATACATTTTGTGATGTAGTCCTTACTCATTCCCTACAGGCCGAAGAATAGAAAGGAACTCTTCAACCTTCACCACGCCATGCTTCGAAACGACATCGAACGTAATTTCGGCATCATCAAATGATGCTTTCGTGCCCTCGTTCTCCCACCTGAGTTCAACATGGGTGTCCAGTCTCGACTCCCTGCCGCTGCGTGCTGCATACACAATATTATCCGCCTCCATGATCCAGATGACATTGAAATTCCGGACCCAGATCATGAGGATGAAGAAGGGCCACTCTTAGAACCTGAGACAGGTGAAGTTGGGCGGCTGCAAGAGGTTCCGCTGACCGCTGAGTCACGTAGGCAGATGAATGCATTGCGCGACACGATTGCAGCGCAGATGTGGGCTGACTACTGTGGTGAGCGCGCGAGGCGGGGTATGCCTCCCATCATTGAAGAGCTGAATTAGTACTACCTCGCACTTTTTTCTTTGTTTCTAAAATACGCTGCGGTTGTACTACAATTTTCGTGTCGCAATGTCAATATTCGCTTCGGCCATGTTTCATCAAAGTTGAACCCAACAGGATGATCGATGATTGCTTTGCGATACAAGAAAAAAAAAAATACAGCGATTACTGACTCGCATCCAAGAATGCATACTCCAGGACACTGTAGCCGACTTCCTCCAGCCTGTTTCTAACCCACCACTTCCTCGTAAGTTCCGACTGGCTAGAGAGAGCCTTGTAACCCAAGGCAGCATTGTGTTTCTCCTCCAGTATCATCTGTAAGCGAGCAATATTCTTCGGCGAAAGGTCCTTCTCGAGACTGTACATCAATGAGCATATGTCCTGGAATTTTTGCTCCTCGCTTGGTTCGTCAAGTACGGCCTTCGTTTCTTGATTGGCCTCCTTCCAGTCGGTGATAAACCCCTTTACTGTGTCTTCAAGGATGCCATACTGAGAGCGTCGCTTCCGCGAAGAGGAGGTTCCCGCAGCACTAGAGGCTTCTGTGGACGTAGCGGCCAGTCCGCCAGTGGCGTCGCTCTTGCGCTTTCTGCCACGAGACGATAAGCTAGACGATGGATTGACAGAAGTACTAATTGACGTAATCGCAGAAGACGGGGGTGAGACAGGGATAGACGAAGGGGATGAAGTAGGGATTGGTAACGTTACAGGCGTTGCTTGGGAGTTTACGGCGGGCCACGTCATTTGAGCCGTCTGTGGAGTTTGAGTTTCACAGAAGCGCCCAGCTTGAAACGGCACAAAGGTATTTTGCACAGTAGGCCTTGACGCAGACGGCGGCTGAAAATGTGTGGTGGGCTGTGAGGAAGACGGATATACAGGAGGGGGCATAGATGGTGGTATATGAGCCAGCGCGGTGGTGCTGGAAAATTGGGAAGACATGGGCGTAACCTGCGATGATTGAACAAAGAAACGACTGCCAGTGGCATGGTGTGCGTTGATGCCCCTCGCCTTGTCAGGAGGGACAAACTGATGCATGCGCTCCCAGTACTTGAAGCCCTTGCTTTGGAACTGCGCAGCTTCTGGCCGAGTCTACTGAATGGTTAAAAATGTATCGTATCAGGAGTGGAGGGTGAACGTACCTCGACAAGCTCATCCATGACGAGCTGACCAGCCTCTGTTACGACATTGGCCCCTTTCTCAGCCGAGTACGCGAGTCCTGACCCCCCTGCAACAGCTGAAGCTGCATAGTAATCTCGTTTCAACTGTGTATGATGAGAAACACTGAAGAAAATGACGATCTGTCAAACGTACGCTTTCCCACTTGTCGTGGCAGTTTTTCGCCGTTTTGCGGTGTCCATTCGGTTGGACGAGTAAGTGAGGCAGTAGATCGTTGAAATGTCCTTCTTGAAAGGCCATACGATCGCCTGCCTTGGATCGCCTTTCCTCCACGAAATCGAGAAGTGTTAAAACATCTTGGTCGGTCCACGTCGCCCTCAGCTTCGGTGGCTCATAGCCTGAAGTGGATGGCGCTTTTCCTTTCGACCCGGAGCCTCTACCTACCATCCTATTGCGAAGTCGAGAGGAGCAGCGGGACGAAGACGTGATACGAGCCCGCCTGCAAGAGCGCTCGTGAGAGGTCTTTCTTGAACGTGGCATTCGCACAGCAGTGAGGCCTGAGGTGTATATCTCATTGGGCGATGCTAGATATCGGCCCGCGCCATGATCTCCGAAGTTCCGCAATTCCACAATACAAACTCCGCCCGGTCTCAGTTTGCACATGTTGTGCGCAAGAACATGGCAAACCCATTACCGTCCGGGCCCTAAGGTGACAGTGTGATTGTAGTGTCCTAGCATGCACGTTATGTGATCTGTGCAAGGGTGCAAAGGACCGTCTTCCAGCCGCGTAACCAGGGATGCTACGAAAGAACTTCGACACCACCTGGCCAAGCACTACGACCTAGTTGTACATACGCTGCCGGGGCCCATCTTCACGCATAGGAGTCACCGAGTTTCCACGCCTAGATTTTTGAGAGAGATATTCAGCACCCTTGGGTATCAGTGTTAGGACATGGAAGCAACGCAGTGTGGGCAACCTCAAGACTCGAGCGGTGCTGGTGAGACCACACTTGCGTGCACAGCCACACTATAGTCATTCACTCTAGTATACCGCCACGTTTAAAACCCAGGGGGTGTTGGGCCTGCAGCAAGATGGGGGTGGCAATGCTACAACGTGGACTACAAATATAAGTACATCTACGACGAGAAGAAGGCCGAGGACAAGATGGTTCAAAACGGTAAGTGCAGTGGCTCCAGTGTTGCAGATGGCTCGCTCGCCTTTGGGTTCGTCAGAAAACTACCTGTTCAGTACAGCGTAAAAGATTGTCCAGGACTGATACTTTCTCCCTGACACAGGGTCATTAGACCGGTTATCGCCGAGGATATTGACCCGGTTCGGGAGCTCAGCGTCCGTCGTCCCTTCAAATCTGTCATTGCATCTTTGTGGCGTTGCGTCGATCCCGCATCAACCAACTTGCCCCCGCCACCACCACAATGGCCTGCAAGTAATGGAATGCTTCCAACACCCGATTACACCTGCAGCGCGTACCACAAAGCCGAGACCGCCACTTAGATTTGGGTTACCAGAAAATAGGTGTCGAGTTGTTTAGGACAAGATATTGGGCGTTGAATGCAGCTATCGGGCCAAGTCAAGCGCAACCTCGGCATAGGCATCTTGCTTGGCAAACACTTCGCATGCCATTACTCAGTGGAGAGATTGCCGTTGTCCCCGGCGCTCCGGCGGTCCTGGCTTGACGTTAAGATATGATTCAATGCTTTTTGCGGTCACGACATTCCGAATTGTTATCAACGGTAGTGCGTGCCCACAATCCTAGTTAAGACACCGTCTGATGCTGGAGCCGCAGCGATGCACATGAAATTCTGTTTCCAGGAATGAATATGTCCTCAGGTGTATACGTATAAGAAGACACCACCGCGGTGGTTCTTCCGTGCATTGATGGATATTTCTTCCACGAACTATATTCTGGCTGGCGCAATCTGCGCGACTGTTTCCACAGTTGCGCTCAGGCTGTCCGAGTCGTCAAACGTAAGTCGCCACGTATCCCCCTACCCGAAAGCGGTACTAAACGTTGTACTACGTGTGCTCTAAGCTTGCCCACATCCCATCCGTTGGATACTCATCCTGGCCCTTGTCCTACATCACTTCATTCAAGTACGTGAGCAATGCTGCCCAGATCTTGCAGGAAGGTTATGCCAAGGTAAGTTGTATGACGATCCGAAGGTGAAACGATCACCCTAACGAGTGCGGAAGTACAAGGGAGCGCCTTTCAAGGTCCCGACTCTGAATCACTGGATAGTCATCATCGGTCGGCAGTACTTCGAGGACATCAAAAAGTCTACCGACGATGAGCTGTCTTTGATAGAGGCGGCAAATGATGTGGGTGCACTCGCTTTCCAATCGAAGAGACCTTGATAGGAAGTGCAACAACAGTCCACCAAGGTCGACTATCTGATTGGTCCTGAGATCAACTCCAACCCCTACCACATCTCCGTTGCGCGAATACATCTAACTTGTAATCTTGGTCTTTATTACCCTGACATTAAAGATGAGGTGCACACTGCATTCGAAGAGTTACTCGACCTTAAGGACAACGGTACCGTCCACCCTTGGCACCAGTTTGGGGATGTTCACACGCCCTTCAGGGGGGGTTTCTTGATGGGGCTAAATATACCTCCGAGGTGTCACCTCTGCGGCTGGAGCCCTGCTATTTCCTAAGATGGAAAGGTAGATATTTAGCTGCACCACAGTATGTGTTCTGGCGCTACACCTGTGCATGCATGATGGTGTTGCCACCCTCGTGGGACCGTCCTGGCGATGCTTTGGCAAGCCTCGCCATGGCTTCAACACTTCTTTATTTAGTTATGTTTTCGCTATGCTTTCCGAAAAGTGGGTAGGTTCCTCATGTCACCAGGAGGGTCATGGTTACTTTTTATGTTATTTTTCCCGACGTAGTGCAGTGTTCACTGGTCATAAAGGGGAACAATCCTATTTGTGTGGGATTATTGTAAACCAGCTAGTCTACATAAACATGCTTCGCTACGAGGAATTGTGTGCCGAAATGACAATAAAGTTTTCAGAGGGGCACCACTGAGATGGAGATGGTGGTCCTAGTGCTGGGATCGAAGATGGACGATGCCGTATCAAGAGAACATCTATACCTACGAGCTTGATGCCATTCTGATATATCTAGTCCTGCACGGTCCCTGCAGACGGCAAGCTCAGGACTCCGCATATTTGGCGGCAGTGGGATTGACGATCTTGCGCTCCAGTGTGCTTGGTGCATAGAAGGAGAACGGGAGGCAGAGAGTTGAATGGCACGTTCCGATGGACTGAACAGGGAGATGAAAGGGATAGGAAGGTATCACTGCAAGCATTTCACTGTTTTTCTTCAGAAAACATGCTGAAAAAATGGAGGGAAGAGATACTCTTTTATTTTTGATGTTTGGAAAGAAAAAATGCAAAAGCAATGTTTTATTTTCTTTCAGAGAACATGAATTGATGCTAGTGCCAATTAGAGTAGAAGCTAATGGGCACTACCATCAATCCATGTTTTTTGGACAAACATAAAATATTTTTTCTGCATTTTTCCCTTTCAAACATCAAAAATAAAAGAGTATCTCTTCCCTCCATTTTTTCAGCATTTCTTCAGAAGAAACATTGTGAAATGCTTGCTGTGTATATGGTCCCAGCGCACAGCTCGTAGCAGGCACGGGAATGATGTGAAGCAGACATTAGTGTATCTTCTGGAGTGGTGCAGCACACGTTGTTGCGAGCTCTCTGTTCCGACGTCAGGAACGGTCAGAAGCAGAGAGGGAGAGCAGACGCACGGTTCGGACGGTGATAGTCTCACACGACTCGCTCTCGACGGAGTATGATGGGCTTCTATAGCTTCGATTGGGGGCCTCCAACTTGGGGGAGGAGTTCTGTGTCAGGCTTCTGACCCGCCTGTGACTCCAGTGTTGGTCAGGAGGGTGCAGTAGTTGGGTTTCTATGTGTGATGGATGCCATCAGTGCTGCAATCAAGCACAGGTGATTACCGTGCAGCACACCTCGTTCCCTTCCACTGTTATCTTGTAAGGAGCCAGTGTTTCCAAAGGGGCGACTTCGAAGGACTTGTAATGGGTTATGGGCGAATACGTTCATGTTCGAGTGTGTAGTTGGGGATTTCAACTGAGGAAGTGAGTCGAGAGGAAACTTACAAATTCTGAGCGATGATCAGCAGGTCCACTTTGACACTGTTATGGACGTTGGATTGTAAGATTGTTCCCAACGAAACTGCACTAATGATATCACACCTTACCTTGGAGAAATGCAGCATCCAACTACAGGCAGCGACTTGGAGGAGTAGAGGCCCAAAAGGAACGTAACAAATAATGCCAAATGAATCCGGATCAGTAGATATGGATTATATATCATGAATGATAATAGCGTCACTAGTAACAATGTGCAGCGCATCCCGCTTTTATTGTCTAAGGTTCTTCGATAGAGCGCAGCACGCGACAGCAGTTTGAGAAAAAACGAAGATAATCAGAAGTGTCAGTATTATAAGTCTAGTTAGTGTTTGCTTCGGGCTCGGGGGAGGTGTTCCTATTCTGCGCAGATGTGGTAGGCTGAGCTGGAGGATAGGAATGCTGCTGAGACGGCCCGGGAACCGTGCCAGAAGGATGGTCAGGTTGTGGGCTGATGCGCAGCACTGGCGACGTGCGGAACTGGGTATGTGGTCGAGTGCGAGTCCCACGGTAATAGTAGCCAGGAATGGCATCATTTGGGTGAGCCCTCGGGGGTGGATATGGGACCTGAGAGACTTGAACCCGACGATTAAGATCCGGGGGATCATACCAGACGCCATCCCTCATGTACTGGATCTGATCCTCATACTCAGCATGTCCATCTTCCCATGGGTCATGTACGAAGCTAGGGAGATGGTCGGGGAAGCCTCGCGCTGTGTGGTATTGGGCTGCATATGGATCTCATTCATAGTGTATCCTGGGATGATGCATGGGGTGGTAGTCATAGACATATCGCGGAGGCAAACCTTCATGTGGCATAATTATCAGAACGGATTGCTCCTGGTGATGCAGTGGCCTCCTTACCTGTCGGATGTTGGCCGGCCATGTTCCGCATACTTTCTGCAGTGCCCCTGTCTGTCCCAAGCCGAGTGTCTTCCGTTTCGATGCGACCTACGTCTCCAGTCTCAACCCGATCCCTGTCTTTGCAAGCTCGACCCTCTTCTGCTAAAACGAGGCCTGCAGATGGGGCTGAGAGGGTCATAAGGGCCACATTACCGCCCGGTCTCCGCATCCTATGGCGCAGGTTGAAAGCGTTCTTGGAATCGTGTGCTGAGGCACGGTCATCCCTGGTAAGTGGCCGCGGCTTTGGTCGCTTATTTGTCACTGCCAAAGATTCAGATGCTTCGTCGAAGGGAAGAGTAGGGCATGGCCGGTGAGGGAAGGGAGAATATAAAAGCGCAGGTGGGGGAGCAACTTGGCTATTTTCGGAAGTATGCGTGATCGACAGACTGTCCTTAGGTGGTTCCTGAAGGGCACGATAGGCAGGCGGTGTTCGTGGGCTGCTGGGAATGCATTCCGAAGCACAGTGCTGGGCACCGAGTAAAGGAGACTTACACTGAACATCCACGACTTGAGGGTTCGTGCTATGATTATCGTCCGTGCTTGTATGGATTTTCCTAGGTACTTCCATGCATCCATCATCATCGGGTGAGGTTAGAAGGGTCGTAGAAGTAGTGTGCGAACGACTCTGGTTCGCTTCGGATGTGTCGCGACCCGACTGAGCATGGCGTGATATATCAGTAGTTTCGTCGGTGGTGATACGTTGACCGCTCCCCTTATCTTTAGAGGACGAGGTGTCAGGATAGACTGGAGGGGGGTCGACAGGCATCGGGCTAATAGTTAGCCTTTCTGAAGTGCGCCCAGTGTCATCAAAAATGCTCCTACTTCCATGTGACACCTGCCCTTCATCCGCCATGTCGTCTTCATACCCTACAGCTCTGCTGGCGGCGATGTCTAGACCCTTGCCCTTACTTTTGGACGACGTGGATACGGGACTGATAGGTGGGGGCCTGACAGGCTTTGAGTGGTTAGCAAGTCTTTTCGGAGCGCACCTGGTGTCGTCCAAGGTGTGCTTGCGCTTGCGCAATAACGACTGCCTTTCATCCTCTAAGACACTGTCTTCATCCCCGATGCTCACACCCTCGGTGTCACTGCCATCGTTATTGCTCGCTTTGTCACCAGGGTTATACTCTGAATCGCCAACGTTGACACTATCATTGTCGTCATCTTCAGAGTCGACAACTCGTCTGGTAGGTTTCTTCAACGTTGAGGACCGCACAATCACGACTCTGGGTTGAAGCCAGGAGGACTTCCTGACAATTGGGGGGATCTCTTCGACTTCGTTGGAATCATGTGCAGGTGAAGGGCGAAATTTGGCCTTGGTTTGGGGTGTCGGGTTAGGCAGGATCTCATCCGAGTCCGGGATGCTAATTACTTCGACCTCTCGTGTAGATTTACCGGTCGTTTTCTTCTTTAAGCACATGGTAGCGGCACTAGACTTCTGCGCTGCGCCATGGCGGTCACACTTGAGGTTAGCATACATCCTCTTGGCAAAGGCATGTTTCGAGTCAGGATCCAGGGGGGCTCCATAGATAACGGGACTCCGAGAATAATAGAGCACATCTGTAGAATAGTTACAGTCAATCAAGTTGTTGTCACATACCCGACGACCTACCATGCAGGTCTGGCTTGACAATGAAACGAAGCCCATGCTTAGATTTATCGGTGAGAGCGGCAATTAGAGTACCACACTCCGCAAGTGTGAGATCTGAGATCCCTTTCGATCCACTTTTCGGACGTGGTTGTCGTTCCTCACCGGGAAATAAAACCTTGTCTGGGAAATTGTAGCAAACGATTGAGCTCTTCGCCAAGCTCTTCGGTAGGTTCTTCCAGGGAAAAAGTCTCCCCGATGCCCAGTTGCATCCGCGTTCCACTAGCGAGAATAATGAGTTTGCAATATAATTCAACAAGAGGACGTACTCAGCGCCTGTACCAACAAAGTTCTCAAGCGCCCATGATCACCTCGCTCCTCTGAATCGAGAGTGCTCTGCTCGACGGTACACGTATTTACACTATCTGTGGCCGAAGAGCAACCTTGAAATTGCCTGCGGCTCTCATCTTTCATTTCGGAGGGCCCTGCATCATCAGTTGTTGAAGAAGAGGGACAGTGAAAGCGCTTGTTGCTCTGATCTTTCGTTTCAGAAGGATCTTGGGGTTCCTTGCCACCGTCAAACACCTCTGCTACCATGGCAAGAGAAGACCTGCTGCTGTACTACGTGTTGGAGCTGTGAATAATTAAAAAGATGACTATTGACGTACTAAATGTGTGCCTTAAAATGTCCCACCATTTCATCTTTGTCAGCACGACACCGTTCTAAAAAGAACTGCAGGAGTAATCAGCAGTGAGCTGTGGAGAGGCGACAGTGCACTTACATTCTCAGCACCGGGGGTGGTATGCATGTAACCAATGCCACCATCTTGATTGACGACACTCCCTGCCAGTAGGAACGCTCCTTCAAATGTGTGGCATTTCACAACGGAGTTGAACTAGACCGTCATCAGACTATTGTCACGTGTGAGGTATGGCAAATTGCGACTCACCAACTGCACGAATCGCTTTGAGGTACTATGGAATAGCTGTTGACGTTGAGCAACGGTTTTCTCAGCATTCCCCAATACCACGGTATCTTTGTACACTGCCAAGATTTGCCTGTAGGTATCCGGGAATTGCTCGCAAAAAAGTTTGTAACATTTAGACATCTTTTCTGCTGCGGTATATTCTGTACATCTTGCGGTCATAAAAACTCAAAGTACTTACATGGCGTTCCAGCGATGTCATCACCATCTGGCAGTCTTTGCAGTTCCCGAGCTTTGTGTGCAGTGAAGTACTGCTGATAGGCGTTCCACTCGTTCATAGAGTTAGAACGTGCATACTGTTGGGTGAAGCGTTGGATGACTTGCTGAATAGGCATTCTAACGTGGCCACTGAGAGTGTTGAACTGATCGTTGATACGTTCGAACCCCTCCTCTAACATAGCGGCCACGGATGCTGCAGTTCTGCCAACCACAAAGGAGGGCTCATCAGCAGCCGTGGACCGACCTTTCGCATTGTGCTCGGTGACAAGCAGTGGACCTGACTGTATAGATTCCCCATGGTTGGATGGCGAGGGGGTTTCTGAACGTCTGAAGTTAACATCGAGGTCGAAGTCTGTGTTTGCAGGTTCTCCAAATGAGATTGTACCGTCAGGCCAAACCGTCAGACTCCCGTCTGATGCAACCTTTTGGCGTGGAGTATCTTCATCTGACTCGCAGCTTCCATCTGCCTGGGAGACTGGAACGACAGGCTGCAGAGGTGGTACAATCTCAGAGTGAACGGAAACAGAGCCAGCTGGCAGGATACATCAGAGTGTAACAACGAGGGAAGGTCGACATTTCCTACCTTCATTGACAGCATTCTTTTCGTGTTCGTTACCTGCAGTGGTCACTGACTTTAACCACGGCGCCTCTACTACTTTCTTCTCTCCTTTCTCCTTTTCTAAAAATGAAACAATGACAGCATGAGAAACAGGACATTCAAACATGGGTGAGGCTTACCGCTACAGGAGGTAGAGCTTTCTACAATGAGCTGCGTAGGTGTTGTGCATTGGTGAGGTGCCTGCACTTTCGAGGCAGCACTTGACACGTCTGCAAACCGTTGTTAGCCAACATACCAATGTTACAAGCTGAGATATACACTACCTGATTTTATTTCGTGCATAGGGAAAGGTGAACTATTGCAGGCACCCTGAGATCCCCTGAACAAGAGGCTCGCGCACTGCACATTTGTGTTGACGCGAGGAACAGGCGGAGGGGTAAACCCCACTTGGAATGGGTCTTCGTCGTCATTGAGCGCTCCATTAGATTGAGACTGGTCGAGCAGACGCTCACGACGTGCTTGTGCTGAACGGACAAGTCCTGAGTCACGCTCGGTAGCTCTTACATGGGTGCGAAATCGAGTCGGAGTGAGCTGGGGAGGGGGGGATGGTGGACGGCGACCACCACCAATCTGCTCTTCTATGACATCATCTAAGTTCACAACATCGGCATTATTTGAGCTACTTCGGAGAGGGCTTCCAGATGAGGGAAGGGTGTTCTGGGCCATCTGAGGAAATATTATACGATGGCCAGACGAGGCAGGACGAGAGTGTAATATCTTACCAGCACTGCAAAGTATCGTTCACGTCTTGCTTGTATAGGAAGCAGATGGAAAAAAAAAAAGAATGAGTGTAAACCTCTTGATGGCGAGATTAGTTTATAAACAAAAAATGGCTTACTGAGAGCACTGCCGTTAGCATTATTCTGGAAGAGAAGTCAATCAGAATCCCTCCAGCCCGAAGATGGGATCAAAGCAATGTTACACGTACCTGGAAACCAGAAGAGCCCACGCAAATGCTAGTTGAGACAGTTGCGTCATAAGAACTTCATCTAGAAGATGAGCCGTTCAGAATCCTTCAGACATAAAGATGAGATCGGAGATATACTCTTTGTACCTTACTGTGAGAAAACTCGCAAAGCCTTTCCAGGAATTTTCACTGAACAAAAAGCTGCTCAGCATCCATATGACCCGAAGATGAGATCGAAGAGATGGTATACATACCTGGTTGCTGCTTGTGCTTGTGAACACGCCGAGGCTCACACAAGATTTGTACGCATACTCTACACTGAGGCCCAACCGAATAAACCGCTCTTGTCAGTGATTCCATCTGGAAGAAAAGCCGTTCAGAATCCATCTGGTATGAAGATGAGATCAAAGAGAGGTCATGCGTACCTGGTTACTGCGAAAGACCGCGCGGTGGATCGCGCAAAGTTTGTGCACGTTTTGCAGTGAAGTGCACCCGAATATGCCACTCTTTTCAGTGAATCTACCTAGAAGAAAAGCCACTCAGTGTCCGTCTAGCCCAAAGATGAGATCGGAGTGATACTATGCTAACCTGGTTGCTGCACGAGAATGCACAGTGGCTCGCATAAGGTTTATGCACACAATGTAACCCAATAAACTTCTCTTTTCGATGAGTACATCTGGAAGCAAGGCCGCTCAGTATCCGTTAGTCTGAAGATGAGATCGTCGGATGAGATCGAAGAAATGCTATATGTACTTGACTACAACGAGAGGACATGTAGTAGCTCGCGCACGGCCTGTACACATTCTCTGCACAGAAGCAGAACTGGATAGACTACCGATTTCAGTGATTCTAATTGAATGAAAAGCTGCTTAGCATCCGTCTGGCCCGCAGATCAAAGAGATGCTATACATACCTGGTTACTGCGCAAGAACGCGCAGAGACTAAGACAAGATTTGTCCACATACTCTGCAGTAAGGCACAGCCGAATAAACCACTCTCGTCAGCGATTACATCTGGAAGAAAAGCCGCTCAGTATCCGTCTGGTATGAAGATGAGATTGAAGAGATGATGTCCATACGTGGTTAGTGCCCGTGCAAGGTTTGTACACACATTGCAGTGGAGCGCAAGCAAATGAACCAACCACTCCGTTCAGCGAGTCTATCTGGAAGAAAAGCCACTCAGCGTCCATCTAACTGGGAGATGAGATCGAGGAGATGCTGTGCCTACCTGGTTACCGCGAGAGAACGCGCAGAGGCTCGTGTACAGTGTAGTGAAGTGCAACCAAATGTACTTCTCTTTTCAATGAGTCTATCTGGAAGAAAGGCTTCTCAGCGTCCGTTGGCCTGAAGATGACATCAAGGAGATGCTATACGTACCTGGTTGCTGCGAGAGGTCACGCAGAGGCCCATGCAACGTTCGTACAACACACTCAGCAGCTAAGCACAATCAGATGGACCACGGTCTGCTGTCAGCGAGTCCACATGCATAACGCCTGTGCCGATGTAGGGAGGTTAAGATCGCAGCGGGCGATGGCCGGGTTGGAACTCAGGAGGCCCAATCGCGGTTAGTGGTCTGCGATCCAAGTGACCGTGTTCGACAGCGCCGTAGTATGATGGTTGAGGGACGAAAAAAAACAGAAAATCGATAAAATGTTCGCCAGGACGCAGAAGAGATGTAGGCCTCATTGCAAAGCTTCGCCATGGAGCTAGGGCGTTTTCAAGGTAGTACTTCCATAATTGGTTTTCTGTGTAAGCAGAGGTTACGAAAGCATACAGAATTTAGTCTATGCCGGTATTACAGTAGTAAGTGGTGTGTTCCACACCTCTTAGTCTAGTGCTTCACTTTACTTAGCATTGTCATCCTTCCTGCGTGGACATTCGTTGTAGTGTAACCACATCACGTTCACAGTCCTTTATTCTACACAGTGGCGAAACGCATGGATGAAATATCATGTGGCGCACTCCACAGCGGTATAGTTAGCTAATAACCACAAGTCCTGTATTTCCCTAGATTTGCCTCCAGAGATCCATACGAGATTCCCCTGCATTTATATACGAGCTACATATATATGAGATCACCTAAGTAAGTTGCCTCTGCCAAAGCCATACCCAATGCAGCAAGCTGCAGGGCGAACAGTTCCGTGGAAGCATTGCGGCGATAGATTTGTACAATAGTCGCTATGTCTGAAGATGAATACCCATGAGCAAGGACGTACTGGGCGCCAGCCTCTCCTAGTCGTCGAGCTTGTGCCCTATCTTCTGCAGAAGGTTGTGAGATATGATGGTGGCTGGAAACCACACCACCCAGATTCCGGACGTGAATGTAGACGATGGGCGTGGCGGAAGAAGTTGCACGTGAGCTGGTAGGATAAGCTTCGGGTGCATGGTGACCAGGAGTGATTGGGTTATCGTAGTGCCGGTCTACCTAAGTCAGTATGTAATAGTTGTAATATGGTAGATACGCTTACCGTGTAATGAACTTGATCGTGAAGTTCTAGTGGGAGTCGTCGTAGTAGCGAGCGTAGGGGACGGCGATCTGAGGTGCAGATTTTGACAGAAGGCTTCTTCCAAGGGGCCAACTCCGCCGGCATCGTCTGACAGCACCACTTGTGTCTAAGAATTTCTGCGGTTTATTTGATGAAGTGGTTACATACCTTGTGCGAGCTCTGCGGACGTCAGTAACGGCGGCATGCGCGTATCTTGCCCTTTTACTATCATGAAAGCAAGTGCCTCCCAGAAAGACTGCGTGTGCCTATAAGAATGGTGTGTGAATGAACCTTTCGACCTCTCTGCTCCAGTTCTGTGCATAGCAGCTCAGGTGTAGTCGTATAAACGTGGACTCGATTGACTAGTACATGCCTCGTGCGATGAATACCAGCCGGAGCACCAATCGCCACAGCATAGAAGTCACGAGTACCGTCAGGAAAGAAGTTTCGAACAGTTTCAGCATGCTGGAAGGTAGTCAGGATATCCGAGGCACTGGGCTCCGGTGATAAAGTCTTCAGCGTCTGCTGAAAGATACGATGCAGTTGTCGGGCCTCCATCTCAGATTCACATTCTATAGCTATCGGGAGCGGTGGGGTCGATCGCCCACAAGGAAAAATGGGGCTGTTTGTGATCACAATGTGAGGTGCAGATGTTTCTGAGCGTGAAACCAATTTCACACATACCAAGCACAATAGATGCCTGCCTTCGAACCGCCACCAATTACCAACCAACGCGCGGCCTCGTCTGCCATGGCAAAGCTGTTTGACGATAATAACTTGTTATCAGTAAGCCCGCCCACTTATAGTCTATACTGCCTACCGGCTCACGAGACTGTCTCGACGCACATGTCTCGACCACCGCTTTGAAGTGGATCCGAGGTAGGTTAAGTTAATAGATGTAATACGTCACTTCCCTGTTTGCGTTGTGCGGATCCACCTTCTGCGAGATTAACCTGGAGGTTGCAAACTAAGATCTGATGACGTGAGATTCCAGTACACTAGTATTTTGTGAGGTGGCGTTTGCAAACTAAAATCCGATGTGAGACTCTGGTAGCAATTCAAATCACGTTGGTATGTATATACAGAGGTCAACAAGTAGCTACAGTATTATCATGTGGGTGCTCGAACAAAACGTTTCTTGTGGGCTCGGTGCAAGTTATCTAGATAACCCCGATGCAGTCCACAAGGTTAGACAACGACGGCAGGAATACGGAGGACCTGCATATACAAGAATCTTCAGAATGCTATCATATCTTCCTCCCTCAAACCAGTAATTTCGTATCCCCTCAACACGGTTGCGATTTGAGCTAACACCCAAAGTCCACAGTCATATCCGTTGGTCTGGGTGGCATTGAGCTAAGAGGGGAATAGTGAAACTATGTTTCTTGAAGAGGCAATAAGGACTTACCAACACAGGGAATGCCGTCCAATCCCCCAGGTCTCGTTCAGGCACCATGCTCTTCGCCACCGCAATCATGAAGAGACGAGATACAAGTTTCATGATATCCTAGAAAAGTGAGTGGGATGTGAAATTGGGTTAGGAACGAAGGGTTAGAATGATCTCACCTGTATCTCCTGTTTCCATGGCCTTTCCTCTGCAAAGCTATCAAACAAGAGCAAACGCTGTGAGACAATATCGATTGTACACATAACCCAGTGACCGCACGGTGAAGGGCAATGAATAGGGAGGATCCACGTCAGTTTCTCCCAGTATTTCGTCCAGGACATCGTTTTCCACAGAGTATTGTCAGTAGCATTGTAATGGATGCGAGGGAGATCATGCGTCGAAAATAGGGCAATCTCACCACGATGGGTAGGAAGATAGAGTGAATACAAAAGTGCTGCAGATCCATTAAGACAAGAGTCGTTGAGTCGAGCTTCATTGGAAGCCAAAATATTGATGTCCTTCGGGTCAAATGTAAGCTGCGGGAATCCATCTGTAGGCGGTCGAACTCGTCTAGCGGTGTTGTCTTTTACTATTAATGAGTTGGTAGGGATGTCGATGGGGTCGCTTGTTAAATTCTGTGTGCAGACGTCTCAAGAGCGGTCATTAGGCATAAATGTTATGAGCCTTACATGCGGATGTTGCCATAGGAGCATTACCACTGGTAATATCACCCCCTGGTCTTCATTTTCGCCTTCTTTGTCATTGGCATCATTTCCTTCCAGTACATCACCAAGCAGAAGTTCCTCGGGTCCCCACACATCGTCTTTGGCCTCGGGATGGTTGATCTCAAATGCCGCGCTGTCATCTTCATTGTCGGCAAGGTCCTCCAATGGCCACGAGCAAACAACCAGCTTGAGCCAGTGTAACTCTGTCGTCAGAGCAACCCCAGAGAGAGATTTTGCAAGAGAAACTGCCTCACTTGCCTTTGCTACATAACGGACCGTGGATGCAAGTGGAGTTGGCCATTGCTCCATCAGTTCCAGCATAGCCTCACGGCGATGCTGCAAGAGTAGGAAAAAAGGGGAGTCTGGAGTTGAATCAATGAAAGGAACATGGTGGGCGGGCACGCCTTGTACGTACCTTCCATCTGCCGCAACACAAGCTCGACCACTGTCACGCACCAAAGGTGTTTGGCGACGTGAGCATGGACCCAAAAGCTGAATGATGAAGAATGGAGAAGCCTAGCCCTAATGCACAGAATGACTGGAGTGTCTAGCAGTCATCCGTCGCACAAGAACCACCCTTAACGTTAGGGAAGAAACCGCTCAAGCGCCGAATAAAAGTTTTCGAGCGCCAGTTTACGGCATTCCGATTTTTCGAATATCTCAGCCATTTCTAAAGATATCGACATCATTCCCACGCTCACAGAAAGCTCTCGACCACGCCATCCTGCCTACCAAATTTGGTGACAATCCTCGCCCTCCACAATTTTCTGCGTCATTTCTGCCAACAAATGCCCATTTCGCCACTTTTTATTGTAATGGCCACCTCTTCGACGATCTCTTCACTCATCCCCTTTGCCAGGGAGAATAACTACGAGTACTTGCCAGGAATCCCCACTAGCATTCGCCCTGAAGCCTCCTGGTTCATCCCTCCCTCGTCCATGACCTCCCATCCTATCGCTTTGGGACAGCGAGTTCTCCTTGTCAGTCTGACATCGAGGAGGACTTTCTTTGGTTGTCTCAGGTCTGTTATCAGGCTCGAAAAATCATATGTGGTTGTTTCAGTTTCTCCAGTTGAAGAAGCATATGGATCCTTCATCCCTGTGCCCTGCAACGTCTACCTCTCAATCCCATCCTTCATTCTTCCAAAATTGCGACAGGTTCAATACCAATTACTGTCATCCAGTCTATCTGATCGCATTCATGATGAATTTGAGACACTTCTCCCTGCTCTTATGGGAGAAGATGGCCCTTCCTCCTCCTCAAACCCTCCAGAACACTAGCTGCAGCTAATGCAGGTCGCTTTACAGAGAGGAGGAAAGGGGGAAAGTTGCGAAATCCTATGCCCTGACTACCCTGGAGACCCCCAAAATTGGCCCCTGGCAGAAACCCCCACCATTCTTCATTTGGACATGCAGCAAGTTACCATAATGCATCTAGATCTCAGATCTAGGAGTCACTATGACTCATTTGCAGTCATATCCCTTAGTCAGCAGTGACCAGTGCGCTTACTCATTCCCCTTTTCGCATTATTCATCCGTTCCTTGATGACTCATTCTGTTTTCAAATTGATTAGTGATAATCTTCGTCATGCTTACTGGTTTTACTTACCAATTGCTTACTGTCCTTACTCATCCTTACAAAGCCTTACCAATCCTTTACCAATCCCCTTACCAATCGCTTACAGATCACTTACAAAGTGTTGCTCCATGTTTACTGCAGGCTACGCTACCTTTTGTATATAAAGTACCAATACGTCGATAGCAAAAAAAAAGGAAGCTACTTGCCAAGCTACTAGCCAAGCTACTTGCTCACTCATCATCCTCATCATTAGGCTCATTCATCGTCGCTTTTAAGCCCCTCATCATTATCTCTATTCCTGCAGTATTTGAGGCTCCATTAAGGGTCTACTTACTGTCATCATTATCATCATCTTACATTGCTTCTAGGCTCAGAGCAGCCTATTCTCTTCGCATTTTCAGTCTTCCCCTGCTCCCCCTTCGTCAGGAGCACCCATACCCTCTGCCCTAGCCCCCTCTAGGTGCACGGAACCCCTCCCCCATTTTATTTTAACAGATCCCTCGAGCCAAAGCCCGTGTAGGAAAACCACCAACTCGGCAATTGTCTTTGTGTTGGGTTTTTTTTGGTGTTTTTGCCATTGATCCACATGTCGACTCACACCGCGCACATTTTGGTACCAAACCATTGACACATATTATCCGCTTCCATTCCCAGGCGCCATCGTTCTTCACGGCATCGATCGTGCTTCAACAGCGCATGAATTCCGTCACGCACAGTCGCATCTTCCAGCCATTGAGGCATCTCTCCCACCAAGGGGGAAACCCAGACATCTTGCAGTAGAGTGGGGTCACTACGCAACTCAGTGAGTTTTGTGGGGAGCGGTGAAGGTAATGGAATAGCATAAGCGGGGTCGTATAGCTCCTCCATCTGTTCACAATACCGGTTGAATCTTCTGATGGCTGCCATGAGCGCTGGCTGACGTTTTGTAATAGACTTCCGCGTTTGTTGATGAAGCTTAGTCCCTAGTTAAGATATGGCAATAGAAGCTATCGAATGACACGGCACGAATAACGAGAGTCATACCTAAGGTTTTATCTTTTCCGCCTGCAGCCTGATCAAGTTTGTCCCATTCAAAGAAGCTACCAATCGCTCGTTTGCGAATATTGATTTTGAGGTCCCTGGCCATTAGAAGGATACGAACGAAGTCCAGTCGGACGCTGTCTAACTCTGGGAACTTCTGTTGAACATTGAGTGAAGCATATAAGGTTTCCAGCTTATCTGAGAGCTGGGTGTGGCTGCGCTCCATACTGCCCAGAATGTCCAGAGTGCTCGCAGATACTTCCTTCGAGTCTTGTTCAATCACAGCACGTGTGGCTAGAAGGGTACATTCGGAGGCATCGAGGTCTGCCTGTAAAGAGAGCACACTATCAAGTTCTTTCCTGAGTCTCGCAGGTGCATCTTTGGATACAAGTGAGGAAGGGAATGAAACAACATTGCATACACTTACGAGCCCGTATCGAGAGTTGAGCTTCCCATTGCTGAGTCCATTGGCCCTGCAGTTCGGTGACTGGGACATCGCAACCTGCCAGAACTTCCTCGGCTGCACTCCCTTGTTCTTCGATCCCCTTCCTCATTCGGCGTTTAAGCCACGCCCTGAGATCTTGTCACATTTCGTAACCTACAGAAGCCGCCTGTCGATCAATGAGCCAGATACGGCACTGGCGCTGTCAGGCAAGTGTGAGAAGTGATGAAAATTGGCTTGATGAAGTGGTTAACTTATGGAAGATGACTGCTCGATGCCTATCAGTTTAATGAAACACGACCATAGCCGCTCTGTCCCCTTGCCGTCAGATAACCCAAGGCCGGTAATAAGTCGGGGGTTGTAGATAAGTTGACATGCCCACTCATGTCCATAAGCATGCATGGCAGTCGTGGCGAAACGTATGCGCGACGTGATACTGGAGTCGAGTATGTCATACTAGCAACAGTCAGTGCAGCTTGGCGACAGTGGAAGGTACGTGTGCAAATAAATACCTGGTCCAATGAGCAAGAGAGTACGCAACCAACATCATACAAAGTAACGACATTGGCTTGTGGCGGGAGAAGGGAGAATAGATGTTCTATGAGCGTGATGCTGTATTTTTGTTGTTCGCCAGGGGTATCGATGTTAGCGAAAAACAAAGGAATGTCGTGACGGCAAATCAGGGCCATCAGGCCGGAATCATCAAAGGTATCCATCGCAGCCTTTTTCTTCTTGCCATCTGCTGCCTCGTATGAGCTTTGGCATTGATCTATCGCTTCGTCCGGGACACGTGCTCTGTGTTTTCTTGGCAGACGTCTACGCACCCTCTCGATTCGTCGTCCGACGGCATCCACTTCAGCTTTGGAGATAAAGTAGAATGGGTCGTAAAATGGGGGGCAATCACCCGCTGAGTGCCGATGTCGGTGATGAAAATTACCATCTGTGGCAACATGGATGTCGCCGCCCTCTGCTAGTGGCCGCCCGAAGACACCACCGCCAAAGCACGCGGGACAACGTTGCACCAGCAGTGGGGCGCAGGTGCCTCGAGATTGTATCGGTGTGCTGAAGGTCTCGGTGGTTGCTGACAGACGTGCATGAGAAATACGGACGCGGCATCTTGTCAGGATGGACTCAATCTGGCGCTCCACTTCAACCTGGAGAATGTCGAACCATTGAATGGCACGGCCTAGACTGCGCCTGAAGGGGTCTTGAACGGACTTTCCCTGAGCGATAAGTGAGTGCATACGTAGTGAGAACATAGTGCTGAGTAGACAGTAAAACGTACATTGCGACCAGACATACGGAATCCTCTGTGAATATAGTGTGAGTTGAGTGCGGACGCCAGCGCATTCACCGCATCACAAGACCTCTCGAAGAGAGATCGATAAAATGATAGCAGCTCAACCGAGACCGCCATGCGGGGTTGAGACGGGGAAGCAGGGAAAAGCCCGTGGTGTAGAAGGACTTGAGGCAGCGATGCGCACTTGCACGAATACACGGGAATAGAAGAGAAATCTACACAATGTCAGTTAGATCCGAAAAACTTGTGAGATACACGCATGATCGAAATACAAGCATACAACCACACTAGTCTTGGTCTCGCATGCCTGCACGCAGTGACACATGGTTGAAGGGGGTGTTGAAATGGGCTTGCCCATAGTCCGTGTCAAATAGGAGAGGAAAACGTCAACCAAAGTGGGAATTAACGCCTGCCAGTTGTGAAACGCAGTCGAGGGGGACGATTTCTTGATGGTAGGTCTTGGTGTGCTGCTCTCAGGGACATCATAGTCGCCTGATACCTCAAATTCTGTATCATCCACTAATTCCAGTTCACCTGCTGTGTCAGGTTGGGGATTAGTCGTAACAGTAGTACTATGACCCGTCTCCAACTTAGCCTGTTCCGTTGGGTTTAGTAAGTCCTGGAGTTGTTTGAGGAGTCGCTGACGTTTGTGGTTGCGCCCCGGAATGCTGACATGCACTTGTGTTTTTCATTTGTCCCTGGCCTTGCGGGGTGAACTGAAATGGTGTCCAAGCCCTGTGGTTGTACTAGAGAGTGCCGCACGAGTGCCAGGACGCGAGGCCATAACTATGTACGTAGCACACAGTAGAGATCTGAAACTGAGGCCAGTATCGACCTATCTACGTACACTTCCTATTTTTGTTATTTCGTTACATGCATAGTCAATTGGTAAGCCCCTACAAAGCATATAACGACTGTGAGCTATGTACACCTTCTCGACATCAATGCAATTGAAGGGATTGGTACTTCCTGCTACTCTCAATGAAGTGAGACCAGCTCCCTGATGCACTGAACGAAATCAAATACTTGGGTGAATTGCGTAGTACCAGTATGTACCAGTCCCAGAGACGTGCGATGTGCACCACGTTAACGAGCCCTATGGCGGTAAAAACGCACGCAGTAGGGAGATACCAGGGTGTATAGTATGCCGATGCACCATTACTTCCACGATTTGGGACGATACTAATTACAGCCTCGAGAAATCAGCGCTAGCCACGTCAGTCGCAAAGGTCAACAGCAGTTCCAATCGAGATCTTGATTTTCTTGGTCGGCTTGTCGGTGTCATTGCGAACCTTTCGCTTCAACGGTGCTTTGGTTTGACGAGCAATAGCCAGCATCAGAACATTTTGGCTCGCTTCTTGAGTTTGCGAGTCGTCGAGTTGGGCAGCCTCACGTAGTACTTCATCCATCGGAGACTGGCAGGAAGTCAATAGTTCTGGTAGTTTACTGTAATGGGCATTCAGCGTCAGATACTGCCCTCTCAAATGGAACTGGAACTTACGACTTGCCCTTCATCGAAGAACTTGTACGAATCTGGAGATCAGATACATGGAAGATGCTTATACGTATAGTTTCAGGATCTACCTTGTTTGTCAAACCCATCAAACGATTCTCGACAGCGGGATCTGGATTAAAGTAGTCGTGATAGGCTTTGCTCCTCTTAGAAGGACGGAGAAATACGAATCTGGTTCTCTGCAGCTCTTTCTGTGTCTTCCTTGCTTTACTGCGTGTCTGTTTCTTTGTTTTCTTCGTGATATCTCGGGTAGATCCAAGGCTGTCATTGACCGTGCTTTCCGTTGTGCTCTGTACTGTGGTGGTTGATAGTAGTAATTAAGACAGAAATGACAACGATTGTTATGAAGCCGAGTAGAAGGAGTCATTTACCTTAGGTCCTTGACATATGCAACAATTTCTTTCGCGTTGGCGAAGCGCATGGCTGACCCTCGCAGAGGGATCGTAAATCCGTGTTTCGTACTCCAGTGGGATTAGGAGCGGCTCAGAGGAGGATGTGAGGGAGACGTGAGATTGTACAAACTATTAATGAATTAATACGGATATTGCCGGCGCGGATAGCTGGCCTCTAAGGCAGGTTTCGCCTTACCAAATAACCCCACCTAAAAGGGGTCTATTGCTTCCGAAAAGTAGTGCCTTAGGTGGTACCGTCATCGAACTATCATCTTTTGCGATTGACATTGATGCCCCCAATAGCGTGGAAGAGCGTTCCGGCAGTGGAAACAGTATGGGAAATTGTATGCAGAGCTAGCAACAGGGTCTTCGTCGGCCTACCACTTTGTACGCTGGTTCCCCTGGTGTCAGTAGGTTGCTAAGTACTGATATACGATAGGTCGGGATCATGACTGGATCGATCTTAATTCCCGATTTGCGGTCGACATAGCCACCGATGCCAATATCTTGAACATGTTCCCTAAGTTTCTGGTACCGTAAGTGACTTATTTTTTTTTCCAATCCTGTCAGTCCTTGCGGACTCGTATCCTGCCCAGCCTCGTGTCGAAAAAGCTACCTAATACTGCTACAGGGATTGCGCATGCCATGAAACACCTCAATCCCATTGTCAAAGAACGCCTTAGGTGTGCGGGAGAACGTGAGGACGATTGGAGTGACAAACCCGTTAGTAGAAGCTGTTGGCGAAGTTGACTGATCACCTGATTACTTGTTGCAGAATGATATTCTGCAGTGGTTGATAGACAAGAAACAGGAGTCTTCGACAAGGCAGCTTACCCTACATGTGTTAACTATCAACTTCGCCTTGATTCATGTACGTCTTTCCCCCCGTCGAATGTTACTGTTTGTGGATTGACTGTTCTAAATCAGTCGACCACGAATGTAAGAGAATAAATAGTGCCATTTGGACATGATTTGATGTTCTGGCGGACTTTTACACAAGCGTTGTACAATCTTGCGGCCTATCCGCAGTATGTGGGACCCCTTCGTGAGGAAGTCGATGCACTTATCTGGCAACACGGGTGGACGAAAGAGGCGATTGTATTGATGTGCAAGGTTGACAGTTTTCTGGCAGAAACCCAGCGCCTCGAAGGTGTCCTCACATGTAGGTGTCCAGCTGCCCAATACTACCGCGAAGGTGATGTACTGCGTCCGTCATTCAGCCAGCGTGCAAAGAAAAGTGGTGAAAGATCTAACCTTGTCAGATGGAACTTTCGTACCGGAGGGAACTCACCTATGTATTCCAACGTATGTTTTCCACCGTGATGGTGCAGTTTATGACAATCCTGGTGTCTTCAATCCCTTCCGGTTCTCCCAACTAAGCGACGATGAAGCCCAGTGAAAACTGGACATGAGCTGGTGTGACCTGGTGTGACGAGATAGGACTAGCCAGGAAAATCAGACGACGTCACACCAGCTCGCACCTGGCTAGTAAAATGAGAAAAACGCAGTATGACAGGGCACAACCCCATCTGACGCTGTAGGATAAGTTTTCTGGATGTAGTATTGGCTCACATCAGGTCATATCCTGTTGGGCCTGGTGGATCCCATGTAATACAACTGTGTGTGAGCACATGTGAGATTGCAATACAATGTCACACTCGCTCATATTTTTACATATTCTCAGATTGCAATGCTAATGCTACCAGATACGGTCCAATATGATGCTGTATTAAACTCTACATACAGCGGATATACCGCGCGGATGCAGGATGCGATGCGGGGTATTGATACAGGGTTGTAGAGAATGCAGAAACGATGTGGAGGATGCAAACACGCCGACGCGGGTGCAGTATTAATGATTAATTGAATGCGTCCAATGGCTCGAATGTGGGAGTGCCATCCAATGGCTCGAATGCGAAAATGCGACCAATGCGTCAATGCGACCAATACGACCAATGTGACCAATGCGTCAATGCGACCAATGCGACCAATGCATCCAATGCGACCAATGCGTACAATGCATCCAATGCGTCCAATGCGAAAATGCGTATGCGAGCATCCCAATGGCCCGAGTTAGACGGAAGTCTAGTGATCGTATTGAGTAAGGGAGGGGGTGGGCAGACGGAGCGCCAGCGAGGGAAGAGTTGACATTCAGTGCAAGGTACCTCTCTCGATGATGGTCTTCGTCCAATTATTTGTCTCGACCTAGAAGCAGATTAGTACAGCTTTCTTGCATACCTGTCACTTACAAGTTGCTTGGCTTCTTTATCATAAGCCTAAATTCCGTGATTGTGTAAGAACTTTGTTGAAAGTATCAGTGGGCCATACCTCGCGCCGAGCTCGTGTCAGTATCTTGTCATAGTATTCGCGAAAGTCATCCTTCTGCCCATTAGCATCAACTTGCTTTAGCCACCTTAGCATACAGAGATTCCTAGTGACAGCATTAGCAAGTATAATGTACGTCGGTCACATTGACCTTCCCTTACCGTCCATTTTTTGTGCCCGATGGCCGTAATTTCGCCTTTGACTTGGTTGGCAGGGTGCTTGCACTGGATTCGCCACCACCAGAGGTGTCAGAAGGAGTATTCGTGGAAGGCCTGGCTTCCGTTATGTTGTGGTTGGGTGGAGTTTTGATCGAGCACTCCAAGACGGGCGGGACGGGCATCGCATTCACTTTTGCAGCAGCCAAGGCCAGTAAAGTCCTCCATAAGTCAGACAGGAATCAGTAACATGAACGTCAGGCAACGATCTAAAATCTTACATGGGGTTGTATGGCATAGAAGTCATGGTGCTGGATATATTGGTGTGATCTCGCACGTACGTGTTTGACTTGTCGGCCATGGTCGTGCCCGCTTCTTGTGTGTTGGATTGTGTCACGACGGTCTCTGCTGGTAGCGCAGTGATTCTTGCGGTCTCCATTGGTCGACTTGGCGATCGTGTCCCATCAACCATGCGAGTCTCTATGTGGGTGTTAGCAAAGTGAATAGAATAACGGTTTACTCGCCATTTTGTGGATCGGGTAGCCCATTTGCGGCTTCTCCATTGGCATTGTCCGGCTCAGCAGGTAACTCTATGCAAACTGTAAGCCGGTATCATGGGGAGGTAGGATACAAACCCAGTGTTATGGGCTCTACACGTGCCGCTGGATCCAGTATTGTCCCCGAAGTGGCAGATGGAGGGGAAGCGAACGACTTCCCATGGACGGTGGTGGTAGCCTTGGTCTGGGGAACTGTTGCAATGTTGTCCACTGCAGTGGCTCGTAACGTCAGTTAGTATTTCAACGTCAACTCCGGTGTAGAATAAACTGACCTTTTTGTTTCTTCTTCGAAGGTGTTGTAGTTTCCACATGTCCCTTCCATTTCTTGTTCCAGGGCTTGCAGTCTTCAAGATCGTCGTCGTCGTCAAGCGCCTCTTCCTTGACCATGTCGCGCGTGGCCCTTTTCAGGTTCCCAGCATCGTCCAGATGGTGTTTTCTCCAGGCAGAGTATGTCTTGGTGCAGATATATTCGAGCTTCCATCCATTCTCCGTGAGCTTGAAAAGAGGAAAGTCTTTCTCCATCTGCGAATGCATGAAATGAATTGCACTTGTGCTGGCCTTGCCCCAAGTGTCGGGTGCCATTCCACGCTGCCCAAGTTCTCGCCATCCTGCTCGTAGAGCCTTGCGAATCTTGCCTAGAGTTTCGGACTTGGGGACGTCACCGTTTTCGTCCTTGAGGTACGCATATAGACCTCGGTTGCTACCTGCAGCCTCTGGAGAGTCCAACCAATCGTCGTAGTCCGTCTTCGTCCAGAAGCGCACATTTGGATTCGTCTCGCGTGTCGGACGCTTCTCGTTTGCATTTGAGAAGGGTAGTAGAGGTAGGTTACTACTGAGTATTAGAGTCGGGTCACACATCGGCAACTTGATCATGTTCACGAGCTGGTCAAAGAGGTTTCTATATAAGAGTTAGCACCTTGTAGACCATAGATATGGCAGTGATAAATCCACTTACTTTATTGTATCACGCTCCGCTGTTACTTTAACCAAGTGCTGTTCGAGGGTCTGGCAGCGGTCTTGCAAGACAGTAAGTTGCAATGACTCCTGCATATATGCGCCCTATACAAGTGTTAGCTCCTCAAAATTAACTCGAAGTACTTACATTGGCTTGATTGGCCAGGTCGTGGGATGAATACGATGTGAAGGATTGCCGTTGAGCTGGTAGAGGAGTCAAGGGATTGATCTGCAAAGGAGATGATATCGAGCTGTCATTGACACGCTCGGTCAGTGAAGGGAGCAAAGGATCGCTTGTTGAAGATGAAAATGAGGGACTGGCACTGAAATTGAAGGAGGACTCGCTGGTACTGAGCGAGTACATGGTAGTCTTTGGCATGGGCGGAATCAAAGATTTGGCTAAGGTAAACTTCCCATTAGGCTAACAAAGCCCGCTGTCTGTTTACTACCACCGTTAATTAAAAACACACTGCCACCGTCTGTCAGAAATATGTCAAGCCTGCCAACCAAGTTAGTCTTCGCTCCCCCTCCGTCCATTACCATGGTCGAGGACGTCGTCCTCGTTGAGCTTGACGGGCTCACCTCTGACTGGGACACGTACAGCTTTTCTCTCAACATTCCTTCCCCAGGTACCAAAGTAAGTCGTATCCAACTTTCTCTCATATAACTAATCTTAGTACTGCTATCAGCGTATTGTGTTGCACATTGAGCACTCAGAGTTTCACAAGTATGATCGCCCCCGAGTCCGGGAACCCTATGCTCAATCCATCCAACCGGAGAACGTGATGCTAGAATATGTCGAGTCTATTAAGTCAGAAGAGTCCACTGAGGTATCCATAGCGGTATCTGAAGATGTCATTGAAGCCGATGTCAGGTCGGAGCCTGGGGACAACCATGTCGATCTACTGTGAGTAATTTTTTTCATCAATGCACCTCAAGTGCGCTTACATTCTACAGCATCAAATTGGAGGATCGTGCTGATGCCCATGTCGAGCTGGACTCCAAGGACAATAGTACTAACGCGCTGTAAGTACATTTATTCATCAGTTTTCATTCATCTTATTAATCTCTACTAGGCCATCACACAAGATATCCCCATTCCCCTGCCGTGTCCTTACCAGGTCTACTGGAAACCCAGCCACCGAGGAGGGTATGCCGTCCCAACCATGGAAGTATTACGTTCATTCGTTCGACCCTCACATCCTCCCAGACGAAATTGTGAGGAGGAATGAAGCAATAAGGGAGCATGAGGAGAAGCTTGAGAGGGAGAGTAAGCGTCGTAGGGTATTCTAGATATTTTGTTCCCATTGTAATTCCTTGTGCTCGCGTTTAAATCACATCACATTTTGGACATCTCGTATGCCTCTGCATGCTCACATTGCAGGAATTTGAGTGTATTCCGAAGCGCATACTAATATAAATCTACTCGACATCATCTCCGTTATCATCGTCTTCTACATCACGATAGATGCTGTAAGGTACCCCCCAGCTTGCAATGTCATATCCCGGTCTCTCCATCATGCAATAATACTCTCCTTCAGCACCTGATGGCAATGCCATCTGCTGAGGAATCATAGCAATGACACCAACGATCTGCTTGACGTGAATGACTGATATCGCATCGAGTAAGCGTGATGCCAGGAGAACATGACTCGACAATCGAAGCAACACTTCGTCCGGCGCAGAATATGTGCGGATGACAGCCATGTCAGTAAATTCCCAGTTACTGTCTGCAGCAGCAATGGCAAGCCTGGTAAAATACTGCACTTCCCCACAGCGCATGTTCCCATCACAAAGAAACTGCAAATTGCACTTGTCAGCTCATGATCCAAATCAGAGTGAAGATCCACTTACCTTAACATTTCGCGATATACGGATTTGTTCCGGGGGGCGAAGCAACTCCCTCCAAGCAGAACATGCAACCTGTCCATTTGGGAGATGAAGCCGGTGTAAAGTCAAGAGAATGAGAGTGGGGGGAGATACCTTGAGGGTCTCCCTTTGGATAGTTGGGTCAGTTCGACCCAAGGGGACTGGAGTTGCCTGAGAGAGGTCAAAGAGAAGTGAAAAGACTAGAGAACACGCCCAAAAGGATCCAAAGAACGTTGAGATATCGTCTAACGAACGTCTGATAATGGAGAAGTGATAATCCGAAGCCTACGGCCTTCGAATTCCGTCTGAATCTGTCTCCTCATAAGGTGGTTGTTATTTTCTAAGTACAGTGTATCCTAAGTGCGAAGGTTGGCTTACATAAGCCAAAATGCGACCAAATACTAAGTAAAAGTATAGGGTAAGGTATAGACATAAAACTGTAAGGTAAAAACAAAGAAATAAAAGAAAATACCTGGTAGGGAGGATTCCCTCCCTACACCGGGCCCACTTTTTTACGTGGGGTAAAGCACAACCAGGGCCGAGGAATTGTGAGAAGGCAGTAGCTTCATCACCACGGGGAGTGACAGCATGCTTGCTGCATTTACGAAGTAGGGCATACCCGTCACCAAGTTCAATAGAGCCATGAGGGAGTCCGCTGCTTGAGTTGTCCAGCTCGGGCATAATAGTAAGGAGTGAATTGACTTGGCACCGTCGGACACCCTCACGGGACAAGTTTGCGAATGGTTTAGATGGCTGCCGAATTTGCTCACCGAGATTGCCAATTGTGCGCTCCATCGTCCACTGGGCAGTACAGATGGGAGGTCCTTTGTGAACGGCCTCCGAGACGAGGTGGACTACCTGGTGCACACAAGGATGCACGAAATGGATACGTTCTTCAAGTAGTTGGTAGTAGCTAAGTTCAAACTCACGTTCCCAGCTGCAAACGAGTGCATGGGCATCAACAAGTTCCCCCATAGTCAACTTACTCTGGCACATGATTTGGAATCCACGGACGAGCTTGCAGTAGTTTGCCCAATATGAGGTGGGCAGGATGGAGTAGAGGAGGATAGGAGCGAGGGCGAAGATGTAAAGTTGGAATTCCCAGGTCTTGTAATGCGTATTAATCTTGTCAGCAATATTCCGAGGTTTCCGATC
Organism: Pisolithus microcarpus; assembly: GCA_024613185.1. NCBI lineage: Eukaryota > Fungi > Basidiomycota > Agaricomycetes > Boletales > Pisolithaceae > Pisolithus > Pisolithus microcarpus. The sequence continues at coordinate 3,892,070 of JANFAI010000002.1, read as the reverse complement.
GTAGGACATTGGGAGATGGTGACCAGCATGCTCAACTGCATCTCCATGGGTGCGCCAAACTTCTTCATCCGCTAGGACAGCCCATGGCCAGTGCGCCGGGTCATCAGCAACTGCATGATCAATGGTACCACGCCAAAGGGATATCAGGAGATCGCTAATGTTGCTGGCAAGGTGCATGATATCCGTTGTCATGCACAGAGGGACACCGAGACATCGGGTGGGCTGGAGCGCAAGAAGAAGAGGAGGTTTCATGAGGCCGGTGTCAGTTTTCATCTTACCCCACTGAGTCTTATTGCGAACAGAAACGATGGCGTTGAGGTTGTTGGTGTATTTGGTGGATCCACCAAGCAGGAGATTGAAAACATCTATATCGTTGTGGTCACTTCTGGGAGCACAACGGTCGCGTGGTCTGAGAAGAGCTGGGTAATAGTGCTTTTTGTGCGTCTTGCGTCTGCTGAGAGCACCGCAGTACATGCGACAACCGTTCTTGCCGCTGTGACCCACCATTCCATTCCAATAAACGAGACCGGGCCCATCTGCAGTGGTGAATATAAGATAGAGGTAACTTAGATACCGCGAATTCGTGTGAGCGTTCCAGATTGGGAGACCTTCAGCTTGAAGCGCAGAAAGGTGATGTAGACCCGGAAAGAGAAAAGAGTCGAGGTGCTTCGGTTTATTGGGGCCGGGGATAAAGCCTCCAGGTCGAACATGCAGCTTGCAGTAATGCTTGTCTGGCGGCAAGTTGACGATAATCCATACATACATCCAACAATCGGACTCCTTACTGTCATATAATTGAGCGCTGAAGAGATGGATTTAAATTGAGTCTGGGGAATGAGCAGTGATCTGAAAGGGGAGAACTTCCAAGGGGCTCCTCTAGCCTGGAAGGAAAACTGTCTTGGGATGTCTGGGGCAGTCTAAGGCAGTCTTAACACTGAAGAAGGACACTCGAAGCCTTCTCGAACTCGAACTCCAACTCTCCGAACTTCGTTGTTATTCTTGTAATTAGGTACAGTGTCTAGTAAGTGCGCGAGTGGCTTACCTAAGCCATATCACGTGTCTAAACTCGAAGCACTAAGTAAACACTAGAGTAAATGAACAGAAAGAAAAAGAAAAGAAAGTAAAAACAATAAAATAATGAAAATCCCCATGGTAGGGAAAAACCATTCCCTACAGCGCCATCGATGGACACCATAAGGACAATGTCCTGTTGCTTGATGTCACCATCAAGCACAGCACCAAGGTAGTCCCAGCCCATCACGACATCGTCGATGATGGGAATGTCCCCCATCTCTTGTAGGTGTTGAAGGACTGCCATCGTGCGTGTGCGTAAGTAGTCCATGTCAGTAGCGCTGTCCTTGTGCTGGTACAGGGCTTGCAGTTGGGGACCGATCGGAATCGTCGTGAATGTTTGAGCTGCAACTTTGGATCTCCCATGAGTGCCCTGTAGTCTTTCCTCCTTCCAGCGGGACGTGTTGCATGTGGGACATGCTTCAAGCTGAGAGAATGGACCCGTGAAGGCCATGCAGGTGTTGCGGCACATGTCGTGTTCAATAGATATGACCCTGGTGTACGAAGCGATCGATTTTTCTACGTTGTGGAAGGTAAGGATACGGTCCGCACCCGGGGACCCGAAGAAGGTGCTCTGTGCTGCTTGACAAACATGGTTGTATGCAAGCTGGGATGCGTTCTCGAGAGCAAGGTAGATTGATATAGAGAAGCGCGTGCCTGGGTCGTTGACAGGATCAGCGTGGCTGGGTGGGTTGCGTATCCTCTCAATAGCCTCGGAGGTGAGCTTGGAAGTTGGATCTTTGAGAGACGCGTTCTTGAGTGCCAGTATAAATTGCATGTTGTGTTGCATCAATGGAAGAACAGCCAATTCAGCTAAAGCTTCAATGTCGATGGAAGGACGGGCCCTGTGTTCGTACTCAAAGCCAAATGGGAATGGAGTATTGCCATGATCTTCTGGTAATTGACAATCAGGTGTACGTGGACAATTGTCCTTTGGAAATAATTTCACGTTAGTACATAGGAACGTCAGTGTGAGACAACTCACCTCGTTGTCTAGTGCAGGATGAGGAAGGTCGGGCGTATGCAGAAACGTATCCTATGGTAGATGTTAGTACGTAGGAATGTCGGTGCGAGACAACTCACCTCGTTGTCTAATGCAGGATCAGGAAGGTTGGGTGTATGCAGAAGCGTATCCTATGGTAGATGTTAGTCTGATGGGCGTGTAGGATGAGAGAAAACTCACCTCATTGTCTACTGCAGGGTCAGGAAGGTCGGGTGTATGCGGAAGCATATCCTATGGTAGATGTTAGTACGTAGGAACATCAGTGCAAGACAACTCACCTCGTTGTCTAGTGCAGGATGAGGAAGGTCGGGCGTATGCAGAAACGTATCCTATGGTAGATGTTAGTATGATGGGCGTGTAGGATGAGAGAAAACTCACCTCGTTGTCTAATGCAGGATCAGGAAGGTCGGGCGTATGTGGAAGCGTATCCTATGGTAGATGTTAGTCTGATGGGCGTGTAGGATGAGAGAAAACTCACCTCGTCGTCTTGTGTGGGATGAGAAAGATCGGGCGTGTGCGAGGGGTTTCCCTATAGTATATCTCAAGTTTAGTGCACTACTGACTCGAAGAACGATACTCACCCCATGCTGAACCCGAGCACGCTTGCGATGTCCCATTCAGTGATGGACATCCTCGACCGTTTCGATGCGCCTTTTTGCCATAGCCTGGATAGTGGCTGCACGGCCCCTAACACTAACAGGCCCAGTCAGGTGGGGAGTGGCTTGACGGACTCTAGCAGAACGGATGCATTGTTTTTCTGTCTCAGTCTGGGCTTCATCGATATGGCGGTACCAGGTGGCCAGGGAGACCGTATGTGGTTTTCCGAAGTTATACTTGCTGCAGGAACATACACACTGAGCAGTCGACTCTTCATCTGCAATCGAAGCCATGGATGGCAAGGTTGTCGTGCGTAGAGCTCGATAGAGAGCGGAATGTAGCAGGAGCAGGTGCTGTGTACACGTGTCACGTGAGCGTATGTAGGCACTGCGAAAGTAGTGCGTAGTGTGAAGTACGCAGTCAGACAGTGCATAGACTAGACGTAGCGTAGCGCAGACACAGACACAGCACAGACACAGCACAGTGTGCAGCCCAAAAAGGAAGGTGTCACATTCATTATCGACCACGTCATATTTTTCACATCTGTATCCTATCTCGTCACACTGGGTCACACCAGCTCATGTCCAGTTTTCACTGGGGATGAAGATTCAAGCGCCAGACATCAGATGGTAGGGGTAACTCAAGACTACTTTCCTTTTGGATTTGGGAAGCACGCATGGTATGGTTGCACTCACCGATTCTCCCGTGCCAGCCCTGGGAGGTTCCTGGTGGCTAACGAGCTGAAGACCATGCTTGCCTATATCCTCATGTCATATGACGTCAAATTTGGGGGTAGGATATCCAGGCCAACGAGCATCCACTGGGACTTGAATGTGATAGCAGATCCCACTGTTAGGGTTATGTTCCGGAAGAGAGCCTGTAACTGATGACATATTACTCGTACATGTTAACATGAGAACTCCAAACGAAACACTTATATTGCTTGCATGGTCCCTTGGGAGATGATCAGCGACTTGACAAGATGACACTGTAGGTGGGAGGGTCATATCCGGTTCCCCTGAGGCTCAATGATTGAATTGTGCCGACCAAGCTGCGCAGTATGTACTGTCCACGGGACCAACGAAGAGAATTCAGGGATGTAGAAACCCAGCAATAACTCAGGAAAGGATTGTCGTCGAACCGACACTTCCACATGTTTGATGTGCTTGTAAACCAGACTTCCTGCATGTCAAGAGACGCAACGAAGGGCCATCTAGAGCAGCCATCGTACCATAAATTGCACCACCTATCTTGGGCCATAGCAGTAGTCCCATAACCTACTACTCCGAGTTCACTACCGTCAGCGAACTGATACCATAGCCGGCATCCGTATTGAACTGCAAAACTTGAAAGGTACGTCTCAGGAAAAAATGAGAAGTACGATCGGCAGTATGGCAAACTTCCAAGCAGGGTAGACAAGAAGTGCAAGTATTGTTGACAATAGGGAAGAAGTGGATTCAATGCGAGACCATGCCAGGTTGGGGCTGCAACACCGAGAACAGCACTTGAGCATTACTTCCAAGAAGGCAGTACAAGTGACGTAGGAGATGGTTCGAAGCGTCGTGGTATAGAGCCAACAGAGGCACTTGGCAGTCCAAGCACCTTCGTAAAGAACAAAAGTCACACCGTCATGCAAAGTTGGTCAAATACTGGACGAGGGAGACTAGTGGAATCATACCTGAACGCGGGAGGCGGAGAGACTTTGTGGCAGTTCTGCTGTAGAAGGGCAGTTCAGCAGAGATTGGACCAAGAGCGATGCGCTGTTAATATCATTGGATTCCTACTTTTATGCCAATGCCATATATTCATCTGGCCAACAGTATAAAGTACTCGCAATGTGTAAAATGTCACATATTGCTCTATATAGCACTATAAAGCTTTAAGCCTTGGGTCAAAACTATCTTGGATATGGCGTAGTTTTATGCCAGTGTTAAATATTTATCTGGCAAGGGGTTTAAAAATACCCAGAATGTGTAAAATGTCAGATATTGTCCTATATAGCATTACAACGGTCAAAACTATATTTGGTGGGTTGCATCCAGCCACGTGACCCCAGCGGCTTTTGAAAATAATCTCAATATTCTGTATATGGCCTGGTCCTGTCGGACAAATTTTATTAATATTTTATTAATTAAATAACAATAAACCAATTAACTACCGTTTACATATCAACAACTACGTATATAGAAGTCACGAGGGACGGAACTTGTGGAGCCCGCCAGCCCTAGGACCTTATCCTATTCGGAGTAACACCGCAGATAAATTTTCCACAGTGACCTGTACTCACCCATATGATCCGACTGAAATAATAAGGCCATACTGGATTTAGACATACTCAATGCAGCTTACCTAATTTGGGCGTCTCTTGTTCAGACTTACCTAAGTTTGCTGACCCTTGCTCTAACTCAGAAGATCGAAGTCAGAGACAAGACACAATGGATTTTTCATGATTTGAAGCAGCTTTTAATGACAAACAAAATGTGAACGCCATACTTGAAATATAGTTTGTCACTTGAAAAACGACCAAACTTTAAGTATAGATGTACCTTTAAGTGTTTGGGCCAACTTCAAATTTTGGCGCATGTACTGTCCTGGTTAGAATGTTGGTTCCCACTTCAAATTTGGTGGCAGTCCAAATCTTAGACAAAATCCCAAGTTTTGCTTTCATGTATGAATGCCGGCAAGACTTTAAGTTTGGGGGGTGCCAAAATGTTTGCACAAATTCCAAGTATGATCGAACAATAAGATATCGCACCAAATTTCAAGTTTTAATAGTGACCTGCATGTGTGCTCAAACTTGAAATGTTGTACAAAATTATATTCGCTGCACGATCATTGTGTGATGATCCCCCATTCATCGCCCACTCACAAGATGATTAGCAGTACTAATAAGCAGGGAAAGTCGCCCCAAGATGAGCCCTTCATGCCTGAAATGGGCGAGTAACAGGGCAGTCCAATGGCAGATCGTACAAGCCAGAGCACGACATTTATTTACATGGGAAGCAGACCATAGCTTTTGCAGGGTACAGTCAGCACCACCTCAGTCCTATAGCAAGGTAAACAACCAAGTAGCGAAAATAAAACTCAAGTGGCCTTACCTGACACAAAGAAAGCACTACGACACAGCCATCAGAGACCTCCCATCGAGCAAAATGGCACAAAACCCATGATAAATGTATGGCTTCTAGATGTTTCGAAACTGTAGATGAGTATAACTTGGCAGGAAAATGCGGGTACATCATGAACGGATCAGGCCGTGCATCTACAGGGAGGGGGGATTGTCGTTGGACAGCAAATAGCAACTTCCCACTGCTCCCAAAGATGTATTTGATGCTACCGGGCACAGGCGATGAAGTGCGAACTCCCTGAGGGTAAAACATAATGAGGGAATTGCCAACATGAGTAGATGACCTGCTGTAGATGACTCCTTCGTGCCGGAGGTGGGCACGCAAAACAACAGTGCGTTGGTGGACAATATTATACAAATCCTCGGGAGTAGCGGTTGGCACTGCACTGGTAGGTACTTGGACACTTTCATCGTCAGGATCATTACCGAAGTTGTCCTCCACCTCCGTAGGTCTATATGCTCGGTCAAGTAGGATTTTACACTCCTGTACTGCAGTTGGGCACCGAGGGCCGGAAAGCCAAGCACGAAGCCTGGCCGCCTTGAGATATGACAGCATCATTGTCTCCTCCAATTCACCTGCTCAGTGCCATGTTAGAGCATCATCCCCTGTACCAGTTATGACTGACCAGATTTATGATTAGAGGGGAGTCGTTGTAAAACCCCAATTAAACGTTCAAATGGGAAAGTCCACCAGGAGTGAACTGGGCCAAAGAGGTTGAGATATTCATAGATATGAAAAGACGCATGATGGTTGGGTCGCAAGTCAAAATTTGGGTAGACAGCTGAGAGTTTTCCTACATAACTTGCGATGTGGGTGCGATAGGCAGAGGCATGGGTTGTGGTTGTTGTTCGTGTGCAGGCCAGGTAGACAGCAGAAACCAAGTGCATGGTGTGGTCAAGAACAGCTCTGAGCTCAGATGCACAATCATCCTGTCCCCAGAGGCTGATTAGCACAATGGGGAGATAGACTGTGGCGAGAGATCACCACTCATCCACTTTGATCATGCCCGCAGAAGTATCCCCGAAATTGCGAGGCACAGATCCTAACCATGATGGTGTCGTTGTGTTCCGAATAACGCTTCGAATTCAATCAAGTACCTCCTGTGTATCGAATTGTGTTTTCTTGGCCTGGGCAGCGAAGAGAGGCATTGTGGCCCGCTAATCAAGATCTACATCAGCGCAGCTCAGGGAAGGATTATGGAGATCGACTCACCCACTCAACTAGTGCCTTTGCATAATCAACCTTGAGCGTCCTGCCATCCTTCGAAGGTACACAGGCCAAACTGTGGCAGACGAATCTAAGCGCTTTTGTATTCTTGCGATGGAGTGATTCCCGCAGGTTCTCCATGAAAACTTTGGCAGCAACACTATCTGTGTGTTGCGGCACGGGCGTGGTGAGAAGTGCATGAATGGCAGATACCTGTGTGATCTCCTTTCGGCTCATGGAGAGTTCCTTGGCAGTGTGCGATTCGGGTTGTTCAAAATCAAAATGAAACGCTGGCATGGAGGAATGCACGGCACTTGAGGTTTCGGTAGTAAGCCGAAGTAAATTTCGTACATGGTGCTGGACTAAACCTTCGAGGACACAATGCATCGAGTCGATTACGAGTTGGAGCGATGGGTCCCAGTACAGTAATTGCCATAGCTCCGAGTAACGAACGCCATATTCTTTGAAGAGTCTGTCACGTTTGGCCGATGTAGTTGCATCCCTCCACTGCTCTGCATGTTGGTGGAGCTGATCCTTGTCACGAGGCTTCCAATTTTGAAAGTCGGTTCTTCCATAGTTGGCCTTGTGGTAGCAGTTACATGCACTGCAGAAAAAGTGGCTCCCAATACTGGCAAATGCAGCCAGGTGACGGGCAGCAGGTAAGTCACAAACAGCAAGGGCAATTGCACTTCGGGTTACCCGGCCATTGGGATAGTTTCCAGTTCTCGAAAAACGAATGCCTTGCTCCCATGCAGCAACCAAGTCATTTATTAGTGGCCGTATATAGTGGTTGAGGTTCTCGAGCGATGGCTGTTTGGGGCCAGGAATAATGCCCGCAAGATACATGTTTTCTGGTCTATACCGGATACCTGATGGCAAGTTGAGACATGCCATGGATATAATTCCCGAAGATGTGCTGGGCCCTCGTATTTTCATCCCTTCTGGGTTGAAGAAGTCGACGTGCAAGGAAAAGGCATAACGACCATCATCTCCTCAATCAACAAAAAGTTTGTGGCCGTCTGGGCCATGGAAAGTGCGAAGAAACTGGGCCTCAAAAGGGTTCTTGACATAGTGAGGGGGTGAGGACAACGAAGCACATAGATCATCACATGCAGAGTCCATAATGGCCTCGATATCAGGACAGGAAACGAGTGATGCCAGGTAGTCCTTGAAGTCATGATAGACGAAGATTTTCCTTGGAGAGCATTCCCCACTGGTGCTGGTTTTGAGTAGAGATTCAGTGCACCGAGTTTCTGGTGTCGGGGAGTGGCTGCAGTAATTGGGATAGACAGGGTTCTGAGATCCCACAGGATAAGATGGTGCATAGGTACAGTGACAGGCACAAATGGCATATATGATGGTCTTCGTAGCTAGCTGAAACTTAGACAAGGCGATGCCTATGGTTGATGGAATTTGAGCCATCACGTTCTGGTGGACAGCGCTGAGCGTCCCATCAGACTTTCGAAATGCAAGGTACAGCAGCAACGATAGGCCGTTCATGATGAAATTGGCGCCAGAAGTTCCAATGCCAAAGATGACATTGCAGATTATACCCAGCAGCAAAGCGACTTGAGCAATGGCGTCCATCCGTTCAACAGGTGGCTGATAGTGGTTTTCTATAACATATCACATTAGCAGCGGTGAAGGCAGCTTGTGGTGCACAAACGTTACCTGTGTCAACCTTCACAGGTCTGCATGATGTCGGGGTATAAAGTTTCACCTGAGCTTCCAGCTCGTCCAGACGTGCCAATAGTGTCTTCTTCTGTGAAGTGACTGTGTCTGCCCGGCAAGTTACCTTGTCCATTCCCTGACGCAGAGTTGCCAGCTCGTACTGGATATCAAAGTAGTTTGCATCAGATAGCTGGAGAAGAAGGCAATCGCAACGATGGATGCCTGACTCGATATTTTTCAATAGTTGAAGGGCTTTGGCCGTCGGACGATGTCCATCCTTCTTTGGCAGCCTACAAGTACCAGTAACCGAAGGTGCACTCGTAGTGTTTGGCAGGGAAGGTGGGTCGCAAGAAGCAGAGACAGTGTGGGATGATTGCTCTGCAGGGGTAGTGGTTTCGAGGGTAAGACGACCGATGCTTGTTGTAAGGTCGGCTATTGGGATTGAGTCACAGCTGGGCGGGGTTTCTACCAAAACATTGCTTGGACCACTGCCCTGGAACTCGGAACGGGAACTCCATAATTTGTTTGGGATATTCTGGGGTTCAGGACCATCATCAGTAAGTGTGAGAGCAAAAAGATGTTTGGCAATGGCATCAGCGGATGTGCACTGGGCGCGCTCGTCTTGAACACGCTTCTGATGGGCAGGGATATGACGAGCATCCATCAGAATGCCTTTGACGTTTCCACTCCCATCGGTACCTCCCTTCTTGCTGCACTCCTCACAAAAACACCGTCTGAAGATGGGTCGAGCAGCAGGCATGGAACATCAAACACAAAGAACTGTTCACCTGGAGAATAACCTGAACTTGGTGGTGGCTTGGGGGACCATACAACTGGGTGCTGTGCCCTGTTGGAGTGCCACGTGATGCTTCCAAGATCAGCAAATGCAAATTAGATGGCCTAAGATAATAATTTTACAAGTAGATGACTGACGGCGGCACATCTGATGGTTGTGACTGTTCTACAATCTGTACAATCCCATTCTCTGCATGTTGTGCTAGGATGATCTCGGCGATCTGTTGTGCTAGTGCCTGAAGAACGACCACATCTTCGCCAGGGTCTCCTGTTCGAGCCTCTCGACAGAACAAGCCATATATATCAACCATAAAGAGATCTCGCAATTTCGATGGTAACGCGTGTAGAAGTTCACTCTGGCTCGAACATTAGCATTATTACATGTTCTGAGCAAGGTACTCACACTCCGTGCAATGGGGATGCATGCGCCCAGCAACATTGACATGATTAGCAGACAAGTAAAGCCCTTCACAAAACTCCATATGGAGTTGGAGGTGGGGGCCCTTCGTGTATCGTAGTCGTGCTTCCAGATACTGACTACAGCCTTCTTTCGGCCGACGGCGGGGGATGCACATGCAACAATGCAATGCCCACCCACGTCGTGCACCTGATATGTGTGAGCTTCGATATTGTCAATGACCCTGTACTCACTGCAATGGTTTGGACTAGTGTAGTGTTCGTATGACGGAGGGTTTCGATCAGTGCGCCCGTTCGCCTATTGAACACATAGACGCAGCCAGTATCACTACCACCAATCACTACCTTGCTCTCCTCGCCAAAAGCGACCTGCTTAGGAACGGGGATACTTGCTAAGTTGGTAGTGAAGGTCCTGACTGGCTGTCCACTCTCAAGACAATACATTGTGAATCCATCTGCTGCGTTGTCAACAACGAATATCCCTTTTTTGAAGTTCACAGCAGCGGATCCACTAGAGCATAGACCTGTGAGTGTGAGTAGAAAGCAACCTAGTCAAGCATTTCCCTACATCACTGATTGGCAACGGTTCTCGGCAATAATAGTGCCGTCCTTGCTGTTCATCTTGATTCTAGACACGTCCGTGAATGACATGCAGTAAAGTGGTCAAGCAGACTGTCTCACACATTACCATCATACAGTCCGAACACATAGATACTGCCAGCCTCAGCGAAGGCGACATGCTTTGGAACAGTGTTGTCGAGTCAGCCTGCAAAGACTGACTGCAACTGATAGGCTGCACTGAGCACCAGCACCTGGACAATGTTGTCACGAGTTCTGACGGCAATTTGGCACGAAGAGTCAGCAGACACGGCATCCCAAGCAATGCAGGTAATTTCAAATCCTGACCCCAATCTCCTTGCACAGATCTCCTGATAATGCATCTGTGGGTTGAACATCAGGTGCGAACATGTGTTCTAATTGTCAAAAAGGTATGCTTACATCGGTTGGATTTGATCACAGGAAGACCAGGTATCCCATGCCTGTACCATAGCAGAGCATTTCTGAAATGGCGAACTTCGTTTTCACCCACACCGCGCAACTCACAGCACCACGAGAATCCAAGTAAGTCACGACTCGAGGAAATTCTTTACGAGATTTAAGGTTCCAGAGTCTAACCCCTTGTGTGCCTAGGTGGATTTAGTACAAGTGTCGCTGTCTGTGGCTAGAGGACCCCTACCGCCTGCTAGTGTTGCCATGACTCGGCTAAACCCGGCTCAACCCAGTTGCCTGTGACTAAGCGAGCGACTCGACTTGCAGCAACCCGACTTAATGTAAATCCCGACTAGACCAAATCTGGTTAGTCGGTACCACCAGCTAAAGTCATTCACGAGCTCAGACCGACTTCGAGTCGACCGTGGTCGGCTCAAAATCGACTCTACCATTGCACCATTGCTACGTGTCTATGTAGGTAGGTGCCGGAACATTGGCAAACCGACCGGTCATGCAGTGCCGCGATATTTGACAGCCTTGCTGTCGAGGCAACGTGGTTTTTGCTCTGCGACAGACACACACCAATTGCAGACATAGCCAGGAGACAGTAGTACAATGCATTTTGAACATATGATACACAATACCGGATGACATCAATGCGCCCACATGAACCACATCCTGCCTACTACTGGCATAACTCCAGCTACCCTGGTGTGTGTCCATTACGCGGAGTTTGCTGCAGTGCAGGCTTCCGTGAACAAGGCCTTGTTGTAAGTTTGTGTCTCAGTTACCCACTTGATCTAAGAACCATACGGTTCCATATGGATAACTTACCTTTGTGGTGTGACACCCGTACCGATCCTGTGAGGAGCTTGCTCGCCACAGCCATCACAGTCCTTGTCCCTACTAGCACGTTGTGCATGTGTAACCAATATATTTTTCGTCTCTCTCTTTACGAGGGTCAGCGACGATGTTGCAGGAAGGAGGATGGTGCGAAGATGTTCGTAATTCGGTTTTTGCATGAACGAAAGATTGTGAGTGTATGAGAGGAAGGTTAGGAGTTCCGTTGGCATTTCGGGGTGAGATCCCGATATGAATGCGGCCTTTAATTTGTGAATAGCTGAAGGCAGTAAACGTCTTCGATCACCTGGTAATGCCAACCATGGCAATGACCCATTACAAAGGAACAACAACATGTAGGCCAGAGCTTCTAAGTCATCCCGCCAGCTTAGTTCTAGTCCAAGATGACTATTCGGGGATGTGAAGGCCGGTGTACCAAGTAGCTCATTAGTTTTCTCCATTGGAATGTGGATACGGGATGATGGATGCCAGTATTGCTTCGCGATACCAAAGTCAATAAGAAAGACTGTATCCTTGGATTCCATGAGACCCATGAGCATATTCTGCAGTTTTATATCACGATGAATGAAATGGTGGGAATGGATATACTCGAGCCGGGTTATCTGAACGCAGATGAGCCAACTCGACATGTAAAACAGTGAAGGAACTCACCATTTGCAGTCCCAGGGCAGCAACATGATGTAGTTGAAGTGCACCATCAGGAGATGCATTGAGTAGCCCATCCAAGGACGGACCGAGGTTGTCAATAACCATGGCCTGATAAGATCCTTCTCTGCCGAACCAGATTGGCCGAGGAAGTCCAACTCCAGGCTCTCCAGCGGCACCTCCAAGCTCACTAAGAACCCGGTATTCGTGTTCCAGGTGAGTTTCGTGAGACGTTGGTTTGCGGGCGGTTGGTTCCAGTTTCACTGCAACAATCTGCTTTGTAATGATGTCCTGCGCGCGGTAAACTGTGGCTGACAACCATAGAAGTTTTTCATGCACTCAATGTTTGACAGTTGTTCTCACTCACCACATGAACCAGCGCCCAAATGCTCTTTTAGTGCGTATCTGCCATCAATGCGAACTATATCTGCCATAGTGTGGCCTGACTACCACCAAGATTTCTTCTCCGAGTTTGGGCAGCCCTTTCCAAATTCCAGTTGTAAATACGAAGCGGAAGACTTAGGCCCTTTGGATCCGGGAATCAGCACATCCACCAGCAGGAAGGAGTATGCCTCAGCAGCCTCACCTCGAGGTTCAAGTATGTATGTGACCCACTTTTATCGGTTCAAGGGACTCACTCTTGGAGCAAGAGCTGGTCGTTTTCCAGCAGGTCCAGCGATGGCAATGGACTTCCAATTTCCAAACTTATCGACTTCCATATTTGAAAGTGGCTGGTGGTCGGATGACTTATAATGATTTCAGTTCCAAGGTTAGTTTCCCACTGCCTCAGTGCCTCCTGCCTCCTAAGTCTGACAAGTCACCAGAACCCACTCACACAGCCCCATGCGTGACGCGTACTATTATATTCTTTTGCTCGCCCGGAATCTTATGAACCATTCCAGTATATTCTCCCGGCATTTGAAATAAATGGGCGATAAGTCGCATCGCCATACACGAGGCCATGGAGTTTACAAAAGGTTTCATGGAAAGGTTCCCCCGAGCTCCCTTCCTGGCATGATCTCTACATTGGAATCACCAAGGCCTCGATGCTTAGGCAGCCCTCGCTTTGATACTAGTTTGAGGTCTGTGAAGAAGTCGTCTCCAGCTCAATCCTTCTCAACCCAGTCCCCCTGTGAGACACCTGCTCTACTGCCCATTTTATCACACGAAACACGTAACAATGGCATGAGGGTCAACCCTATCCCGGCTACAATCAGACCGCACTCACTTCCTAGTCCTCGAAGCGACGCCAGTGATGTTAAAGGGGCTAAGCGATCCGAGCTTGCTGCACCCAACGTGGTGTCTCCCAGTGAGAATTCTCAGATCATTTCACAAGCTACATCACCCAGTATGTCTCCATAAATTTCAAGGTGACTTGAACTTATTGTAGTCAAGAATCATTTCGAGACCTATTGAAGGAATTTGGTTTGCGAAGCACGGATGCTGATCCAACTGCTGAGGTCCAGGCAAGGTCTTAATATGTTAGCAAGTTTTCACAGCTGACACCCCCTGCTACACAGGTATTTGAAAATGTTGATGCCCAAGTATTTGAATCTCTCGCACGAGTGGTGGAAGAGTGGTCTCTCTCACAGAGCAAACCGAAGTTAGATAATTCGTGACCGTTACGATATGACGTGTGACTTATTGACTCTTAGGTTGTCTCACAACCCCAGGAATGGTCTTTTGATTGTAGAAATGCCGACCCCCGCTCACAAGTTTTGTCTTACCAATTTTGGAAGGGCTGTGCAGTCTGCTCTGGACCACCTTCCTATCTCCCAATCGCATGTTTGCATTACGTTGGAACCAAACCTCACCTTGCGATCTCCTTGCACTGGGTTCTCTGCGACCCCTGATCGTTCCCTGTTTGCGAGTCCTGTCGAGGCAGGACGTGGTGTTTTGCTCGCTGTAGTAGAGTGCGCATTCAGCCAAAGCCATGAAGCGTTGATGAAGAAGGTTCGGGCTGAGGTCGAGGGTTGGCTGAGCATCCTTCTCGTCATCTTGATTCTCGTTACGGAGGAGCGCGACTACCACTGCCCAACGGAGGGGACACGCACATGGTCTTTCTTTTCTCAACGTGACACGTGTTTCTTGGAAGATACTTTTCTCGCTCTTCCACCATCTATCGAGGCATGCACTGCAAAATTCGACGAAACCACTTCCACCTCTGACTCCGACTCTACCGATAGACCTGAGGCTGAATCCCCCACACGACTCGACCGCTCGTCCTCCATCGAGCAGGACTCGGACTCCGAAGCCGATTTTGAACTCGAGCCCGTGGTTATCAAACCTATCGTAGTGGCTGATCATACGTGGTGCACAATCAAAGACGTCAAGTTCGATGTATGGATTAGAGAGGATGGAGCCGAGAGGATCGACCTCGACGATAGCAAGAGGGTAACCAGTGTAAGTGACGCATTTGACTGCTTTAATCTCTGCCGACACAGTATTTTTTTGAAGTACATATATCCCCGCATCGAAATGGAAGAGGTAGAGAGAGTAATCGGAAAGGGGCTAAGTGCCACGAAGAATGAGATATGCAAACTCACCGACGTATTCGGATCCAAGTCCATATGACGTAGGCTACAAGTGGCCAAACTCGAAGTCGAGTTCAACTGGAGGGACATTCAATCAGGGCTTAAAATATCATCCCGTGCAACTGCTTGGTCGCGCTACAAAACCTGGTACTTCGACAAGTTCCAAGGCATCAAGCGCGCTCATTCCGATGATGAGGAATATCAGCCCACGGATAACGGAACCCCTAGCACGTCCCCTGAGCCACGAGACGTCACGCCACGCTTGGCTGCACATCGCAAATCGGTTCGCAGGTAAACCCTGGTTGAATATTTCTGATTTCAAGAGATCTTGCTTGTATCTGATATCATTTTGTACGTTTCTTTAACATTTATCCCGCTATCCTTCGCACAACATTTGCCGATAATTCAATCGGACTATTAAGCATGAGGCAGACGCTATCACTGCCTGGCGAAGGTACACAAGGCGTGGTGGTGGAGCCGTCCATATGTAAGTACCGCAAGGGGTTGCATCCAAGCTCACTTCATGCACATGTCCAGTTGCAACCGGCAGTGCGGATGCTATAAGTATCGAAATTTCATTTCACTCTCTGTCAGCTCACGAACCGTTCCCTTCCCCTGCATCCTATGGTGAAAGGTCAGCGTCAGCGTCAATGACCGACTCCTGCCGCACAACCCGACACCGAGAGTCGGGACAATGAGGTCAGAGATCGCCCTGCTCGTGCTCACCGCCTGCCCCAGCGTTATCGTAATGATGATGCGACAGAGTTCATTGCCATCGATCAAGAACTCGGCGTCGATGCTGATGATGAGGACCGCGAGAAACAAGAACATTGTCAACCTCAACCCACTGCCATCCGCACAGCTGCCTCTGACCCCTTTTCTACCATAGACTCAAGTCGGGGCCAGTCAAGACGGAATGTTGCTCACGACACTCGCTACTTTTTTCGGAAGGAAGAAACTCAATACTACTGTAACATTTGCAAGTAAGGCCTTTTTTTTCTGCTTTGTGTTTGTGACGCTGACATAGGACAACATAGTTTACCGTATTCTCTGGGGTCTTCGACTACAACGTGACGCAGCCATCTCGACTCCCAGCATCTGCTGCCGTATCTGGAGAAGATTGAAGAAAACAATTGGCCTGTGCAGTCTCGTTTCCTCGAGGCTGCTTTCGAGAGAGGATATACTTACAACACCCTTCGAGCAGAACTTAATCACCCTGGTGCAGAAATAAGTCGTCTACCACCTCCACCTCCACCCAGCGTGGACGATAGAGTTCCTGGTGGAAAGCTACCAAAAGGGGACCCTAGCGTTGGTCTGCCCGAGTTCTCCATTCAGGGCCTGCACGAGCTTTTGGTCGATTTCATCATTTCCGACGACCAGGTAAAGTGTCTTTAATCCATTCAGTACTTTACTGACGTGATGTTATTTGTGGATCAGGCGATCTATTTAATGGAATGTCCACAATTTCGCCAGCTGATCCTTTACCTTCGTCGCGATTTGCGGGATACTGATATTCCTCATCATACTAAGACTCGTGAACTCATCCTCCAGCGCTGGCGAGAACGTTTTATGCAGCTCAGAGTGGAGTTGAAGGTGTGTGAATCACTACTTGTTGCGGTGTTATTGAGCATTTACCGCGCAGAGAGCTGTCGGAGCGATTTCCTTTACTGCAGACGTGTGGTCTGCTGACAAGCTCGACTCCTACTTTGCAATGACGGCACACTGGATCGGACATGAGTCGGGAAATGCACCGCATTCTGGTCAGCTCGCCATGAAGGCTGCATTGATTGCTTTTCACTATCTCCCTACTTTGCACACGGGCGAGGAACTTGCAAAGACCATACTTCACCTCATCGATCATGCTGAAATTCCAGTGGATAAGGTTTCTTTTTGACTCGTTCAGCATACTCTTACTAACCTTGGAGTAGATTGGTCATTTCACCATGGACAATGCCGCCAATAATGATACTGCCATGGCGGTGTTCGCGCGAATTTTACAGGAAGAGCACAAGTTTGACTTAGATCCCGTTGCCCGTCACATCCGCTGCTTTCCTCATATCATCAACATTTGCGTACAACACCTTATCAATGGCTACAAGTCTGCAGATTTTTCTGGCCTTCCGAGGGCCTGGGGCAATCCACCGAGGGTTTTGCACAAAAAGGAGTACATTACGGCGGTCCAAGAGGACCCTATCCGGCGTGGACGGGAGACCATTCGATGTGTCCGCAGTTCAGGTCAGCGTCGGCGTAATTTCCAACAGACCATTGAATCCGGGAACGCCAATCAATTGTTCATGAAAGGTGGTGTCCCATTCCCTCTCCCCGTTGTCCAGCTACTACATGACGTCGCGGCTCGTTGGGACTCAACCTACCACATGATCAATCGCCTTTGAGCATTAGACCAGGTTTGCGATCATCATCACAGTGTATTGACATCTAAATGCTTTGCTGCAGGCAATTGACCTTTGGCTCAGAATGCCACGGAACATAAATTTGGTACCGGAGAAGCTGGAACTGATGCACTGGGAAGTTTTACAAGACCTCGAGTTTGCCCTGCAAGTGAGTATCCGAGTTTTCGGTGTGCACGGCCGATGCTAACGCTTGTTTGCAGGCCCCTGCCGCCGCCCACCATACAATGACTTCAGAGCGCATCCCCTTGCTCGGTGGAGCCCTGCCCACTTATGAAACCTTCCTCGAACAGTGGAAGAGAATGAGCATGTCATCCACGAACCCTCAATTCGGCCCACTCCTCAAAGAAGGGTTAGCTCACAGGGAACGATATCATGAACAGATGTGTGCAAACAAGGCATACGTATTCGCGATGTGTGAGTGTAGTCACCTTGAGTATTTGAACATCCAAATGCTAACATTGTGCAAAGTCGCACACCCTTCTATACATTTCTCGTGGGTGGAGCGCAAGTGGTGCAATGAGATTTCTTCCGTCAAAGCCAGCATCCTGGAACTAGTAAGTACCCACCCACCTTGGCAAATTTATAGTGTATGCCGATCGTTATCTCTTGGCAGATGCAAGAATACCACACGAAGTATGCCGGCGACAGTGCTCAGCCAACTCCTCCCACCATGTGACCAGCGTACATGGGGCTAGCCTCACTCTACGGTTTAGATACAATGGAAATCACGCCCACGGCTCAGGAACAAGGGCAGCTATCCATCGAAGAAGAGTTTGGTTCCTACATTGCAACCACTAGCCAAGCGGATGCCGATGTGCTCGCATTCTGGGAGGTAAGAGAAGACCTCGACACGCCATCCACAGGGTGTAGAGCTGACATCCTATATAGCTAGAGCGCGCGAGGTTCCCCACGATATATCGCATTGCCATGGACTATCTTCCGGTTCAACCATCTTCTGTCCCATGTGAGCATATATTCTCGTCGAGCGCAGAAACCGACACCAAGAAATGAAACCGCATTAGTCCCATGTTGATGGAAGCCTTACAGCTGCTCAAGTTTTCACTCAAACAAGACAGATTTCATTTCACTCGACACTGGGGCACGATGGAAAATGAGATGGTTCGAGACCGGGATAGGGAAGATGCTCTTGGTGCCTTCGTGATGTCACAGGTGAATGGTAACGAAGTGATGAGCGCTATTCTCGATACGATGGCATTGGCGGAGGGCGACCATGTAGGATCGGGGCTGGTCAAGTTGTACTGAGCTCACGAATGTTGCTGTGTGCTGCCATCTCGTTCCGAGTACTTTAGCTATTTTCCCTTCGTATTTTGCAATCATCATCCTGCTTTGCTCGCTTCTAGATGCCGTCCGTCAGACCACACAAGTTCCCGGAACAAGAAAATGCCTGGTATAGGTGATGGTAATTAGAAAACACTTCAGTATGCTGTAGGCACCTGTAGCAACTGGTGTAGAAATTGAATTCGAAGTGAACTTCCTTTCGCGAGTTGCAAGGCTTGCAATGCAACACTAGACTATCACCTAAACATAGTTTAACAGCCGGGCTACAAAATTTTCCGATTGGGTGACGACCGGTTGGTCGACTTGGAGTCGGAAGTCGCGACTAACCGAGCTGGTTGAGTCGCGAGATCATTTCATCGACCCGACTTGGGAAAGTATGACTAAGCCGTGTAATCGACTTCAACTTGAGTCGACTATTAGTCAGAGTTGTGGCAACACTACCACCTGCAGCAAGGATTTGTCCATCTGTGGATAAGGCAAGTGCATGGATCGAGCCCTCAGTACCTGTGAAGGTTGATATCCTCCGGTAACGCTTAGATGTCGGAAACAGAGATAGAATGGCTGAGGCCAGCATTGTGGAATAATATCGTACCTTCTCCCACTCACGTCGCCTTATATATGTTTATCCGTATGACGCTCGACGACGGGTATTGTTCCCAGTATCCTCGCAACAAGGTAGGGCTCTCAACTACAATAATGTTATTGTCGGCAGGTCGGTTATTATGAGTTGCCCCAATAGGCACATCTTACATAATTGCTATCCCGGTCTGTGTGGCCTTTTATCCTCGCGCATCTGAAGGTAGTTCTCCAGGTCAGCAATGCCCACCACCGTCAAATGGGTTTCTCCATTCTATGATGATGATTCTGTGGCCCTCCCCCCTCTCTCATCCAAGTTAACCGACCAAGTTGAGTTGTTTGGTCAGATGCCTCGTCCGATGACGCTCCTTGCCGATGAACATCTCACTCCAGCTGGTCTGGGTGTCATTCCACCAAAGTTCTCGGTAGCCAATAGGTCTGGAATGCCCAGGTCTACACCGGCCCCGGAGTTTCGTGTCATGTCCAAGGCATCTCGTCATGGAGCGTCCCCATACGCGAAGAAGGTTGCATTTCAAGGAGTGGCAGCCAAACAAACAAACTCGACAGATGAATCCTCCTCCGAGGCATCTTCTGACAATGATTCCACTGTAAGCATGATATCAGATGAATCGAAGATCCCAAAACCCCAGGGGGAACCTGGGCGTCCTGGGCGTGGAGGTTACACACTTGAAGCTGCTCTCGACTGGAACCACAGTGCATATATGAAATTTAAGGTGAGACTACCATCTCTCCTTCAAAGCAATGGCTAATACTCGATTCAGAAGCTCACACATCGTCTTATTGAGGAGCATTTAGACACTACGAAGTGTGCCTCGGTGCAGAATCCCGCATTGCTAAAGCTTGTACGAGACAAGGTAGGTAGTCTCTTTTTCTCAGCGTGTTAGGATTGACATCTGCTACAGGCAATGGCTGCATTTCCCGATCTCGAGAACTATACCCATGTATGGCCGGTGTCCGACATGATCATGATGCATCTCAAGTATACTTCTAGTCGGGCAAGGCATCGTGAGGTGGAGATGGCTGCCGGAAAGAAGTATTCAATGCGTTCTACGGTATGATTAGGCCTGGTCATATCACATCTTCACTAACTGGTGCATGCCACAGAAATGACCATTTTATGTAGTTTTTAGGTCCTATTATACACGTTTTTGTGAATGGTCGATCCTACCGACAGCACAGCGCATATGCATTGCTCAGCATGTGATACATGAGACTAAGTGTGATGTCATTTGGTTGTGATTTCTGCAGCACCATGACGAAGCAATGGGCGCACACGGCGTGCACGTTCATCGACTTCTAAGATTTGGTCCTCCGGTTTATGGCGATTCCCGCTGCAGTATACAGGCTTACTATGGTGTACACCAGAGACTGGACTCAACTACAACTCGACCACCATGATCGATCATTTCGTTTTTCGTACTCTATGCGATACAGGCCTGGGAAGGGCAGAGGTTATGGTGATGGTATGTACGCATTGGCTTTACGAGGCTGATGGAATGAGGGAGCTTAGACCCCCTGCAGGAGCCGATGCACTGGGCTATCCTGTACGTCTGTAAGTGGCTGAACCCCTCACTGGATATTACTGACCAAGGAATTATGTAGTCTGTGATCACGACATCCCTGGCATGCATATTGACCACTGAGCGGGTTCGGGTTCCAATCCTCATCACCACTATGTCCCCGCGAAACTTGCTGCCCATACTACTTAGCAAGGCGTTGGTTTGAAGTCGGCAGTGGCGCTTGAAGAAAACACAATAATAGTACATATGTTGCCCCTCACGGACAATAACTTCACAGTCATGAATGTAGGGCTGAAGTGGTGCGTCTTGCAGCAGTGACTCTGCAATAGGGAAGCGGGGTGATCCATAGTCTGTACCTGCACATCGCGTGAGCATCTCCACCTGTCGAGGCCTGTGACAGGAACGCGAGTAGAGCCTGCATCTCAAATGAAGCTCGGGACTCTATTTGGCTCCATTATCTCTGAATACGGGTATGTCATATTCATGTTCACTTACTGAGGGTGATGGAAAGATATAAGTACGTGTGTTGACCATGGCGAATGTTAGATGGTGGCCAGCACCGTAAGATAACCAGTATGCAGTGGTGGGCGATGCTATCGCCCACTGAAATCGGTGCAACGTTAAATCCTACTACCGGCAGGGGCACCAGGCACTAACCAGATTTGTGGTCACAATTAGGAAAAAGTTGAGACAATAAAGACCAAGGTACGCACGGTTATCACGCTTATAGTCGGATCATTCCCTACATTCCTTCCACAAGGACAGGCCATGGTACCACCGACTCGAAGAACAAGATTCATTGGTTGCTTCGCAACGCATTTGTCTTCACCATGACGCATTTGTCTTCTCCCTGTGACACAATAAAATTGTTAGGTTGGTGATGGCAGAGGTTTGAACGCAGGTATAAATCATCGCGCGGTGCGTAGGCGATGGTTCATTCAGTGCCATACCTTATGTCTTCGACAGATATGCAAGTGATGCCTGGATCCATCTTCGATGGGTCACGAACTCCCACTCCCACTAACTGTTCTACCCATTCCCGTACCTCGTCATATCAAGCACCAGAAACCTCTCAAACTATTCAGGATAATACCGATCTTTTCGAAGATGAAGAATCCATGGTTCCTGGGGATTGCCGTGGGATTCCTGTTAAGGACTCCCAGTCTTCCGAGTCAGATTATGCAGAGACAGCTCATGAGGGGTCTCCGGAACCTGAGCTATCTACTTCCATGCGTAGTACTCATTTGAGACACACAAGGGATGAGTCGGGTCCCCCGGTATGCACTGCCATTGGAATCACTGTCAAGTACTGATCAATTTTAGATGATCGATGCACCAGGCAAATGTCGCTTCGAGGAGATTGATTATTCACATGGATTACGACGGTCATTGTATGAAAAAGAGGAACTTGTGAATGGATTGAAAGGACGTTTGCGTCATCTGAAATCGGTACGTAATTGGGAGCTCTACTGTGTACTCATGAGGCTAACTCACAAAAAGACCCATCAGGAACAGCTAAAGTCACTCCAAGAACACAATCAGGATCTTTATACAAAGGCACAATCTGAGATCAAGGGACAGAAGACTCAAATTGCTGGGTTGGAAATTTTCATACAGCAGTGTGAGCAGGTATGTACTCTATTTTAAAAGACAAAGAACCCCGATGATAATGGCTGTGTATATCCAGGAATACGGTGCTCTTCAAGTTGCAATCCATAATGATCATGAGGCTGCCGCTCTCCGACACCAGGCTGAGATAGAAAACCTGCATAAAGAAATGAAGGTGCGTGCTTACCTGTTTGTTATGGAGATGAGCGGTTGAGGTCCGAAGAAAGGCTCAAATGGATGCTCAGCTTGAAGAGATACTAAGAACATCTCATTCAAACCTCATACGGGAACTGGAGCAGCGCGATGTGGAGTTGAATGCAAAATTGGGCCGAGCGCAGGTAAGCTAAATAATACTGCTGCTCCCCCGGTTGTATTCTAACACACTATCTAGGCGGAGAAGGAGACAGAGCTTGCAAGCCTAGCTCAACAATATACACGACGTGCACGACATTCTTCGACATTCTCTGAGACACAAGCATCAATGCCAGGTGACCAATCTGATGAGTCCATGGCGACTCCGGTGCCGGTGCCCTCTAAACTATCTAAGCCAACACCACCCGAATCTATGCAACCCAAGCGAACGCCTGGAGCGCCCTTGAACCCTAAATATGTGCAGCCTTTCAACTCCAAGCCAGCACCTACCGTGACACCCAACCTTGACACCATCAAGAAGCTGAGGAGAAAGCGTGGGATATCTCGCCGGACTCACCTTGTTTCAGTATCTGCCGAGGTAGGCTTGTCGTACTTCACTCAACGATGCAAACTCACCAGTAAACAGGATGACCACAACCTGCCATGCGAAGCGCCCCCCGAGCAGGTGACCCCTACCTCACCCGAAGCCGACACCTCCATGCCGCCAATGCCCATGATCATCGAAGCTGTCACCAATGGAGTCAGGAGTGCATTGGCGAGTATGTTTGATGGTGGTCAGTTTCCACTGAACATTAAACGGAGCCCGCGGAGGAGAAAAATAGAGAACAAAGATGCGGTAGCAGAAAAGAGAGCAGAATCGAAGGAAGAGCACGCTTTTCTCTTGGTACTGCAAGGATCTTGTTATACGACTACAAACTGACCATTCTGACGTAGGAAAAAACCCGGGACCTCTTCAAAGAGAAGTTTGGTTACACTCAAGACGTGGAATTTATTATGTGTGCATCTGCGGATTCCGACGATGTGAGGTCATACCAGTATGAAGACGGTCCTGGCCCCGACCTTGTCAGCCCATTGTTTGACCTGCGACACAACGCAAAATCACCATGGAACAGCGCCATCATCGATACCCTTACTCAAAACTTACAAGGCAAGTGTGCAGAAGAAAACTGGCCAACCCCAAGGTCGGACGCCTATCTACATGAAATGATCGTCGACCGCTACAAACGACTCAGGGTGACATGGAAGAACGCTCAACCGCGGTTGACAGATATGGGAACCTTGGAGATGCCAGTAGAGACTGAGGCACGACTCCTGAAGCAGTGGGAGCAAGTTCTGAGAGAGACCCAGCAGACTACTTGCCGCCACAGTGTGAGCCTCTCGACCTTCTTTGCCACCACTGATTAATGAATCACACGACCAGAAATATGCACGGAGGGCCATGACCCTCAATCACATCATCAAACTGAAGACAGAGGAGAACGAGGATGATCTGGATGCTTGGAAATGGCTGCATAAGCTCATCACCCAACTTGGCAAACACGGAATGAGCTCTGAAGAGAGTAGCATCGAGAACGAGATTGAGGAGGTACTTCGTGTCAAGAACATGGAATGGCGTCGATGTGTCAATAGGGAGTTGGAGCTTGTGGATTTTCAGAGGTTGGTTGATGTTGACGTCTTCGCGCCCCAGGGCTCACGCCCACTGAAACAGCTGCGTTCGACTGATAATCCTGCAAGTTCCAGGGCCCCAGTTAAAGGTTTGCCAATGGCCTTATATGATAGTGCTTGGATTACGGGTCTCTCTCAGCATCAGATGGAGGGTCTACAGGTATCAAATCAGGCATTTCCATGGATCAAAATAGCGATAGGCTGATGACATAGTATAATGTACATAGTTACTTTCCCCGCTTACTAGTACTACTAATCGTCTTGTGAGTGGACGATGAATGGGCGATGAATGGGAGATCATCGCGTGATCACCACACAACAAATATAATTTTGTACAACATTTCAAGTTTGAGCACGCATGCAGGTCACTATTAAAACTTGAAATTTGGTGCGATATCTTATTGTTTGATCATACTTGGAATTTGTGCAAACATTTTGGCACCCCCCAAACTTAAAGTCTTGCCAGCGTTCATACATGAAAGCGAAACTTGGGATTTTGTCTAAGATTTGGACTGCCACCAAATTTGAAGTGGGAACCAACATTCTAACCGGGACAGTACATGTGCCAAAATTTGAAGTTGGCCCAAACACTTAAAGGTACATCTATACTTAAAGTTTGGTCGTTTTTCAAGTGACAAACTATATTTCAAGTATGGCGTTCACATTTTGTTTGTCATTAAAAGCTGCTTCAAATCACGAAAAATCCGTTGTGAGAGTGAAGAACTTGAAAAGCTCCTCCAGCACGAATTATATATATTGTATGTACTGTACAGTTATTAGTGATTATTTTCCACGCATTGACCATTTCCATAAATGGACAAACACAAAGTATTCACTAAATGATATATTCTCTATAGGTGACAGAATATGGGCTTGTCATAACATACCTGGACATAGTATCGTATATGTTGCCAAATTCGGTCTTTGTAAGCACTTACCAATTTGCAGCGGTTTTGCATTGTTGCCTAATACATATCTTGAGCTACAATATCATATAATCTAAAATCATTCAGCTCGACGTGTGGTGGTTATGACCAATCAATCCTTTGAGTTACAAAAATGATAAGGCATTTGTATTACTGTATTTTACAATATATTTTGATATCTAATTGATATCTTTCGGCAGCAACCACATCGTCATACCACGCTTCTACGTTCCCAATGATATTTTTGGAGGATGGTCCCGTCCTACTGTCAAAACCACTTTCTAGTTGTATCTCAAAGAGGTCCGAGCCGTTCATCAGGAAGAAGCCCCATCGTAAAATGTAGTAGCTGCTTGTATCTCGAGGCACGAGTATGATTTGAACTAAGATGATGGTATGAAAGCAGTGTCGTTGCGTGCAGACGACAGAGTATGTAGGTGAACGACACCAATGCACGCACAGCTGCAAGTAACTGGATTAGTCGCCACGTCCTAACGTGCCAGAGGGTCTTCTGTGTAATGCAAAAACCACTGGATTTACAGTCGAAGCTACCTTGACTCGGTTCAGGAGCTCGTCGTCGTCTCTTCATCGATCATTCGATCATCTGTCATCGCGTCTTTGATAGCGTTGCGTTGATCCCACATGAATCGAATTGCCGCCGCAGCTACCACAACGGCCTGGCAAGCAACAGAGTACTTCCGACACGCGACTATGCCTACGGCAGTACCACAAAGTCAAGACCGTCACTTAGATTTGGGTTACTAGAAAATAGGTGTCAAGTCATTTAGGACAAGGTATCGGACTGTGTAACTGCGTCATCATGTTTTGAGGAATTAAAAGCCCCATCGCCAACGCGCTCTCGTGTCATGACACATTTTTGGATGAAATCTGGTGATAGACGTTACCGTGCTCATCAAGACTGGCAGCTAGGAGTCGTACCTACTATCCAGTCCGCATTTGTCTTGCTTCCTTGGGTATCCTCGTCTGATGTCTTCATGATATTGTGGAGAATCTCCGTGGCTTCCACTGTACGTCCTCCATGATAGAGGGTTTCAAATAGACGTCGTTTAACAATAATGTCCAGTTGATCAAAACTCCATCCAAATATCTCCATTGATGGTTAGATTAATAGATAGTAATGGCGGAAGACCTACGAGGGATATCGTCATGAGGGGAGGATACTGCTTGTTCTTTGGAGCTAGGTTCTTCGCGCGTTCGATCAATGGTATTGCACGTCCGTAATCCCCCTTCTTCATGTGCATAACTGCTAGGACCTGTGGAATGTATCAGCGGGGATAGTCGCGGGTCTACATCGCGTGAAGCACGTACCTGTGCGTAAAGGTAGGTGGCATCGTTATCGCTGTCATCATTTGCTCTCGCAGCAAACAGTTCTACGCATTTTATTGCATCATCTTGGTTTCCGGATTCAAACACGAGGATCGACTGAGCAAAGAAACAAAGGTTAATTGTGAGAATGGTCCAGGTCACCTCATGCACCTTCAGTAGCAAGAGCAATCTGATGTCGTCCAGCTCACAATCATGAAAGGCAAGGTTGAATATGCGTAGTGCACCCTCTCGATCACCCTGGACAAGTAGGGTAACCGCCATCGCGATATACCCAATAGGTGATGGCCGAACCCGGAGGGACTTGAGATGATTGCATGTGAGCATGTGCGTGGGGTAGCGAGAAAGCACACTCACCTGCTTGCTGTCCTCTATTGCAAGCGCCACGCGTTTCAAGCGTGATCGTAGAATAGCACGGCATGCTAGCATGTCGTGGCTGGGACTCGAAGTGCTCTTGATCTCCTCTGATAGCAATGCTTCGGTGTTCGCCGGAATGCCCTGTGTCCATGATTTGAAGGTCTCGCCACTCACTCGCACGAGCGGAAGCTGAGAAACACTGGACTGTCGACGGATTAGAACGTTAAGTAGCGCAATGATGAAACTCGCTTACACCACGGACGAAATACTTCGAGGGGAGGACGTCTCTGAGATCGTGACCTGTGATTATCCCGTCTCCAAATCCGCATGCGAGGTACCTCCCGCTCGGTGAGAGAGCAATGCACCAGAGCTCGGCTGTGTGTGTGATGGTGCTACCAATCCGCACGTGGGACATGCAATCCCATAGTGAAACTGACGAGCCTGCAGAACATGAGATGAATATGCCGTTGGATGCTATAAATAGAGAAGATTGATTTTCATGAATCGGCCATTCCGAAGACGAGGAGTCGGAGATGCTGAAAGACGTGATTCCGCCTTTGCTCGCTACGAACAATTGCTGGCCATCGGCTGACCAGACCAACGGAGTGACTATCCATGATGTCTGGGCTGAACATCGAGTCCATGATGTCTGGGCTGAACACCGAGTACCTGAATCGAACAAGACCTGTCCATCGTGGGTGTTGTAGACGCGGGCACCGCAGTCATCCGAGGCGGCAGCAAAGCGACTGCCGTCTGGGGAGAACTTGACACCACGAACGCGAGAGTGTGAGAGGGGAGGAAGCAGTTGGGTGCCGGAAGAGATGCCAGATAACCGGACGTTGTCAGTGGTGCCGTAGCTCGCAGCGACGACTTTGGTGCAGTCGTTCGAAATATCAACGGCGTACACGTAATTCCCGTATTCGGCGTCGCGCACTTTTTCGTTCGTGAGTGCATTCCAGACGGTCGCCTTCCCTCCGCAGTCTCCAGAGACGATCCACCGCCCATCCTGCGAAACGGCGATGGAAAAGACAGAACCATTCCCTTTCATGGTCGGACCCAGTTGTTGTCCGTCTTCGATGTTCCATCGACGAATGTGACCGTTGGCATATCCTGCTACGAACTGACTCTCGTCCACAAAGGCAACTGCCCTTACACTACTCCGAGATGCAACCTTGATCTGTTTCCCAACTTAACCACCCCACCGACCTGTCAGTAGAGGTGCCCCGGCCTCGCTGACTGCTTGTACGCACCCATCTTCTAGCAAGCCCACTTCGCTCTGGAGTTTAGAAGAGGGGAAAGGAACGACACATTGTAGAGTTATTCATGGCTCCCGTTATATGATTCTGCACGTTCCCCAAACCATCGACACGGACCTGTTCACACGATCAAAGTTCTTCACTATCAAGGTATCGATGAAGACTTGGCAGTGCAGCATCCTCATTTCAGTAACGATCTCGGCGCCTGATTATACCGCTCCATAAGTTCCAGCGTTTTCATCTACACAAGATCACGCATGAGGCAAGGGTTAGCAGAAGCATGTTGAACGTGTTGTGATGTATTGGCCCATCCCATACAGCGTATGTATCAATTCCCTTTACCCTACGCTCGGTCCAGCCAAACTCTGGGCTCCCCCCTATCCTCACAATTACCGATACCCTCAGACCTCCACTTTCTCTCCAAATCATGCCCACAAAATCAAGGCTGCATACACTGATGAAACATGTCTAGCTCGCACCCCTCCAGTTCATCGGCAGGCTCGTCGACGTGTGCAACGTGTGCACCATCACGGTGAGATGGGAGGGGGAGGTACGATGCAACAGACGCCAAGATGGAGCCCGACTAGCATCTCGCTTATCAAGGCATGCATCAGTTCGATGGTCCCACATGCGAGGTAGAACTCCCCTTCGCTGCATGAGCCCGTGAAACGTTTATGGTTTTTTCACATTATCCAAATTTGAAGTTGTAAGTGTGCCCTTTCCGACTTGGTCTGCATGTCACGAGCCAAGGGCACCTTCATCAGTTCCCGCTTGTACAGCAACCCCCAACAACAGGATCCCAATCAATTCCGGGATCACATGAGTGCAGTTAGACGGAGGCTGTATTAGAAACGTGAGGACATGGCCCACCTTGCAGAGAAGGGCCTTGGAGGCTGTGAGGTCTTACAGACGGTACGCTGGTAGTTTGATTATTTTACTGGATTATCACCTTACGACGCACCAAAGAAATAAGACAACAACTTCTGTCACTTTCAGCCGTTAAACGTCCGACATTTTCTTTGTCACTCCTTACATGCCACTTGATGGCTAACTGAAATCTCGTATCTCGCCATCTTTTTACACTGCTCTCACTGTTTGCGAAGTCTTCGGATAAATGGCATCAAAGTCATGCGTTGCAAGGTCGTCGTGATTCCGGCCTGGCGGACACATGCAAGGTACATGCGTCGTGCTGGGATTTCGCCCATTTACTGCCAGATACAGGGAACATCGGATGCATACTCGAACTTGTACGCATGAGACCTTGGTTTGGCGAGCAGGATTCGGAGAAGAGGTGGAGATCTGAGGGTATGGGCGAGTGTGAGGATACGGGGGTAGCCTAGATTTTGGCTGAACCGAGTGTAGGGTAGAGGACATTGATGCATGTGCTGGATACGTTTTTTGGGATGGGCCATTCGTCACAGCGCCTTCAACACGTTTCTGCCAACCCTCCCCTCATGCACGATCTCGTGCAGACGCTGGAGCTTATGGAAGCGTATAATCAGGCGCCGAGATCGTTGCTGAAATGAGAGTGCTGCACTGCCGAATCTTCATCGATATTCTGACAGTGAAGAACACGGCATGACTCGGGTCGTATGAACAGATCCGTATCAACAGCTTGAGGAACGTGCAGAATCCTATAAGGAGGCCATGAATAACTCCACAATGTGTCATTCCTCTCCTGTCTACACTCCAGGCTGGAGAGCGTTGGTGGGCTTGCTAGAGACGATGACGGGTGCGTACCGGCAGTCAGAGGCTGAGGTAGTTCTATTGACAGCTCGCTGTGGCGGTTAAGTTGCGAAATATACCCTAATTGAAACTGATGATACAGTATTGGCAGTCGCCTTTGCGGAAGAGAGTCAAGTCGTCGGAGGATATTTCGACGGTGACATTCGTCGATGGAGGATCGAGGACGGACAGGAACAGGGCCAAACCCTGACAGCAGGTGACCCAATCTTGTCCATCGCTGTGTCGCAGGACTGGCAGTGGATCGTGCCCGGAGACCGTGGGAAGAAGGCGACTGTCTGGAATGCGGTCACTCACGAAAAAGTGCTCGACACAAAACACCAGAGACGATGGAATAGGTGAACGACACCAATGCAAGCACAGCCACAAGTAATTGGATTAGTCACCACGTCCTTACGCGAAACCATTTGCTTTACAGTCGAAGCTACGTTGACCCCAGGCTCCTTCCCAGCCACTTGCTTCGAGAGTGAGGCTACATCCTAGTAGTGAATGAGTGGCGGAAATTTCCGAGTGGCTATGCAACAATTCTAACACCGCCAACTTTAAACTACTCACACTCTCAGCAGCGGCTGGAGTATAACATTTGTAAACAACGTCAGCCACAGCAGGTATGCACGACGGAGCGCAAAAAAAAATAGCTTAGACCGATATTAGGGTTATGTATTTACAGGGTTTTAACAGAGGTGCTGTTGCTTATTTTGGGCAGATGTAACACGGTGACCGGTGACTGGCGACCAGCCATAGCAGGGAAATACATCTCATGTCTTTGACGATGCAATGCCCACTAGAAAGAGTGATGCAAGTGCTCGAGAACAGTGGCTCGACTGTATCCGAATTTATGTTATCTTTGCTCAGCTCATCACAATATAAAGACCACCCCTTCGTGCACGATCTTATTACCCGCTCCGCTGATATCTTCAGCATCTTAATGCAGCGCTGTGCAGACGACGATCGACTACTCAAGCGAGCAACAGACGTGCTGAAGGGAGTGTACCGGGCTGAGCTCAGAGAAATTACCTCAGAAGAACGGGGTTGGCATTTTGGTGCAATGGGTGTAACTACGAAACAACTCGAAGGGTTTTCAATCGACGACATGGCTCGGGACATGGAAATATGTGCGCCGGAACTATGGAGGTTACTAGGGATGCTTCTGGATGACGAAAGGATGGGAAACAAGCCTGAAGAAGACTGCAGAGATGACCTCCTGACCGAGGGCGATGACGAGTACTGGAATGCAGTTGATGAGATCGACCTGGAGGGTTTTATCGCAGGACTCACCACAGAGGGCAGGTCGTCGCCCGCCAGCCTTGATAAGCGCAGCTGCCGTCATGCAGCTGTAGTAAAAATTGTCAGAGTATGCTCTACATGATTGCAAACCGAAACTAATATGACACACACCAGAAAAAGGTTGTCGTCATGAGCATACTCATGCAAAGCATGAACCAAAAAGCAAATGCGTTGCAAAGCATTCTTGGGATCTTCTTCCAGTCCACTCACACCCCACAAAAAGTGATTGATACACTTGCGCGTGTTGGGATCTCGATATCAACTGAAACGGTCAACGGTGCCATTAGATCATTGTCCGCAGAATCACAAAATCACCTACGCTCCCTGGGACAGTCCCTTCTCGCGTCATACGCCTACGATAATTTCGATGTTGATCTCAAACCACATGTACCGACGGTGGAGAAGTCACACGATTCACTGAAGCACCTTACATCTGGCATGATATTCCCCCTTGGGCACGGTGTCACTACTGATGACCTGAGGTGTTCGGAAGAACTGTGGGAGCAGTCAGCAATCAATCCGAATGTTGAGGACATCCGATTACCATCAAGAAGAAGTTGGACGGCACTCCTCTCCATTAATCCTGAGACAAGCACACCTATCCGCCTGACACGCCATGAGCGTTACAATGCCTGGATGTTCCTGTCAGACCTCTGTACACACGGACCGGAGTATTTCCGAACCTTGAAAGGCGGTATCACTGAACCGGAGGCAATCGATCAAATACCTTTGGTCAAAACGGAGATTATTGCTGCTCGGGCTATGGACGTAAATAACTCGACTGTCAGTGGGAATATACGCGCTGTAGCTGACCTCCTGCGCCAAGGAGGGATATACGATCCTGCGGCTGTGGCTGCTGAAGGTCTTGATGCACCGGACATATCTCGATACGTCGTTTTGATCCATGGTGACCTTGGCACAGGGGAGCGTCTTCAGGCTGTCCAGTTGCAGCGTTCCATCGAGGCGACACCATGGGACCGCTTCCAGCATGTAGTGTTTGTTCCTGGCTTGTTTCACCTGAAGATGGCCTGCGCGGAAGCAATTTGGCGGTGTTTCTTACAGCCGTTAGCAGCACGTGAGGATGAGACAAGTCTCATACACGATGTTACGATACTTCGGCCCCGAGAAACAGGCATTTACTGTTCAAAGCCTGGCTTCCGACGCATGCACCAGCTAATAAGTCATGCGGGGGTGTGCCGGCGGCTGGACTGCTGGCGACTACATATTGAGGACCTCGGTTTTACAAGCCTTGAAGCTTTCGCTGCGTCAGCACCCACACTCGATGACTTGAAGACGGTTGCCGAGCATCTTGTTCGTAACTATGTGGCCAATTATCAGCTTCGTCACATGAAGGCACGACCCAGTGATGAACGCGACATACAGTTCGAGAACGCGCTGCTAATGAACAAATATTACCTCCTTTACGAGGAGCTATCCTACGCGATGAACCGAGGGGACATTGGCCATGTCGAGACTTGCATTGTACCATGGATTCCTATTCTTAAGGCCGTCGGGAAACATAAGTACGCGACACAAATGATGAACTTCCTCACCAATGTCCATTATGTATACCCTCCCGGCCTCAGACATGCCATACGGTATCACTGGCTGGTTAATCCGACTGGGAAAGAGATGAAATGGCGTGCCGTTGATTGGTGCGTCGAACTGAACAATCTATTTACGAAGGTTAGTTGCGCCGTGAATTATATCTCACCCACTTAATCAGGCAACTCCGCAGGTTAAGTATGGTGGTAAAGGATCAAACCGAACGCTTGATCGGATACTGCTCGAGTCACCGCTGGTTCAAGCCTATCGAAATGCACAAGTGATGATACAAAAAAATTTCCTACACACTCACCTCACAGTCAAGCATGGCGACCCGAACATGTCAAAGTCGTTCAAGGCCCTCACCATGAGATTTGAAAGCCATTCTCCACATAGGCGGATAGCAGGGAGGAAAAGTCGGTATGAGATTCTCGATCTAGCGGACAAGGGAAGGGAATTAATGGAAAAGGGTATGCGAGATGAAGTGGAACGCAGTGAGAACACAGAAGACACAGAGGCTAGAATGGGAATGGATGATGTACTAGTGGAGCTACTCTAGACTATGTGGGATTGAAGGCACGGTCACCTGTAGGTACTGCATTGGCATCACGGTGACGAAGAGCAGTCTGAACGAATACATACATTTTCCTTTCCTACCGCACTAATGGCATGAGACGAGCGTCTCGGGCAAATGCGATTGCGTGCTAAGTCAGTAATCAGTGATGGATCAATGATCGACGGGCGCGACAACTTACCGTTATGGCCTTCCTGCCCACAAGCACTACACTTGGCTTTGCGCCGGGTGATGATGGAATTCGGTGTGGGAGAAGGACTTGCATGGCTGGTAGTGAGAACGTTGGATGGGGACATGGTCTCTCGGAGAGGAGTGGAAATGAATAGTGACACGAGAGGTGCCGCGTGCCTTCAAATAAGGGAGAGTACTTCACCCCCATACTGATCAGCATCCAGCCAGGTCGTCTCTCTTTTAAGGTCTTGAATGGTGCTTATCTTGTGATGGTGAGCGCAGTCAACGATACGTTCAAGCGTAGCATTGCACATCACGATGCACGGCCCAATATCATTGAGGTGGTGCCAACCGTAGACAGCGGACGTTGTCTGCTCCCTCCATTCCTCTAAAGCGTTCCGTAGCGTATGGTCATGCGGCGATGGGTCGTACTTCGGAATGCGAGAGCGAGGAGGCGCAGGGGGAGGTTTGGGGACACTGGACATGAGGTTTGTGAACTCGTCGGGGTGATGGATATCGCAGCAAACAGAAGCCGGGGTGATACGACAACGGTCACAGCCCACGGCTCGTTCCGTATCACACACGAGGTGGTCCGCTTCTGTTGGAACAGTGAGACGCGAACAAAGCGGCAAAGGTAATTTCCCACCTGCGGCATTATTCTCGAAGCAAACATCAAACACCCTTCGCCTACACTTCAGTCCAACGCGGTTCTCTGCATTGATGAGATAGTCCATCACCAGGTCAAGTTCTCGTTTACGACGTTTTTCAGGCCGGCCAGCGCTCTTCCTTGCTCGTGCAGCTTCATCCAGTGCGCCTTCCAACTCATCAAGTCCTTGGTTAATCACTGGCATGTGCGTACTTTCTTGATCTGGTTCCGGCTCGCTGTCTGATACTTCTCCCTCCACATTCATCCCATTTGGCATGGAAGAAGCTCCAGGCTGAACCGTTGTGGCACTCGTTCCATTTAACTTCGCCCGTTTGGCGGGTGGTTCTGCTGTAGAATTTTTTATTCCTTTACGCTTGCGTACTGACTGCCGCTGCATCTTCCTGGATGCCTTGGCCGCACGCTCGTCATCAAAAAATTCCTTCTCGGCAAACAATATGGACGTCCCGGTGAGTTTTTTGTCCCGTGCTGCACGTCCAAAACGTTGCCATAGTGTCGGAAGCTTGCAGGTCGCACGCCATTGGATAACAAGCTTGATGTCGGGCACATCCATACCCTACCAGAGGTAAGCAGCCTGAGTTGAATGTGTTTGATGATGACTCACCATGCCAAATGATTCCGTAGTAGCAAGCCCAAGCGTCTCTCCCAAGACAAAATGAGTAACTTCCGCGTCCTTGTAAGTTGTTGTCATGTTGGCGTTAAACCATTTAATTTTGTCTTGCATTCCAGGAGGCAAGCGACGACGTAGGTATTGTGCCGCATTGATTGCATCCTGAATGTCGTCGAAGAATATCAGAAATTTTGGAGGTAGTGGATCGCCGTCCTTCCAGCCCGGAGGGATCAGAAAAGCAAGGTCCGCATAACTGTTCAGGGCGTATTTAATTTTCTTTACTCCAATCTTGATATTTGGTCGGTCCGTAGTGCGGCGTATGGTCACAAGCCTCGATGGATGCATATGCAGCAGCTGGAGCGCATTGGTAAGTGAGTCTTTGGTGAGAGTCGCTGAGGCAATCATGACCGGTATTGACATTGGCAGGACGTAACGAAGTCGGCGAAGTTCTTTGTACTCCGGGCGGAACTCCCCCCAGTCAGTAAGACAGTGCGCTTCGTCGATGATGATACTGATGATCCTTGACGTGAACAGAGGATTTTTAAGACGCTTTTCAAATTCCCCACTAGGCTTCATTAGCTGCTCGGGGCTGACAATAATTGCACGGTATTCAAATGTGTCTATTGCCTTGTGATTCACAGTAAGTTCCTATGATTTCCGAACGGTCAATCGATAAGCTTACTGTAAAGTTCGCGGTCGTAGCTGTATCCGCATTTATGGCAATGCCTTTGATACCAGCCCTTGCAAGTGAGGCTGCACTTTGTCTTCCAAGTGTGTTCAGCGGTGTCACCACTATCTGTATACCTCCGGGGCGGAATAGAATGGGTATCCAAAAGCCGAGTGTCTTTCCCATCCCGGTACCAGCAATACAGACAACATCTTTGTCTCCCTGTAAGAGCGCTTCAGCAACCTTGAGTTGCCAGTGGCAAGGACGTATTCCAAATTTATCTTGGACGTGGTGCCGGATTTCTGATAAGGTAGGCGTGCACGGATGAGCCGGAATGTCTTGATTAGGAGCGGGCTGTACCATGTATAGCCAGTAGAGGTCACCGGTGACCAGTCACTGCCTTAGTATATACCGTTGTGTAAAACCCTGTAAATACATAACCCTAATATCGGTCTAAGCTATTTTTTTTTGCGCTCCGTCGTGCATACCTGCTGTGGCTGACGTTGTTTACAAATGTTATACTCCAGCCGCTGCTGAGAGTGTGAGTAGTTTAAAGTTGGCGGTGTTGGAATATTTGCATAGCCACTCGGATTTATCCTTACCCCCTAGTATGTAGCTCACACTCGAAGCAAGTGGCTGGGAAGGAGCCTGCGTTGACCCGGATCAGGAGCTCGGCGTCCATCGTCTCTTCATCGGTCATCTGTGGTCGCGTCGATCCAATCTGAACCAAATCGCCGCTGCCGCTACCACAACGGCATGGCAAGCAGCAGAGTTCTTCCGACACGCGACTACGCCTACGGCATGTACCACAAAGTCAAGACCGTCAGTGAGATTTGGGTTACCAGAAAATAGGTGTCAAGTTGTTTAGGACAAGGTATTGGACGTTGAATGCGGGTACCGGGAAAAGACAAGTGGGAGTGGTTGCAACCTCGGCAAAAGTGTTTTTTCTCCGGAATTGCTACGCATATCATCTCTCAGTGAAGGGATTGCCGCCATCCCTAGATCGTTGGTGCTGCTTCGTCGGAAGCCCAACCCCGGCGCTCCAGTGCCCCTAGCTTGACGGTAATAAACATGCTTTTCGCGGTCACGACGATCCGACGGTGCATGCCCGCGCTCCTAGTCGAGGCACCGTCTAATGCTGAAGCCGTCGCAATGCAGATGAAAATTGGGATCCAGGAGCATATATATTCTTAGGCGTGTTATTGTAAGAAGACAGCATTGTGGTGGTTCTATGATTATCTCCTCCGCGACCTATATTCTAGCTGCCACAATCCGCGCTACTGTTCCAGCAGTCACGCTCAGGCTGTCCAAGGCGTCAAACGTAAGATGCTACTCCCCCCCCCTACCGCAAGTGGTACCAAACGTTGTGCCACATGTACTATCAGCTTGACGACATCCCATCCGTTGAATACTCATCCTGGCCTTGTGCCTAATATGTCTGCATTCAAGTACGTGAGCAATTCTGCATAGATCTTTCAGGAAGGTTATGCTAGGGTAAGTCGTCTGATGGCCCGTAGGCGAAATGGACACCCTGACGAGTACGGAAGCACAAAGGAACGCCTTTTAAAGTCTCGACCTTGAATCGCTGGATAGTCTTTATCGGCCGTCAGCACCTCGAGGACATCAAAGAATCCACGGACGACGAGCTATCTTTAATAGAGGCAACACATGATGTGAGTACGCCCACATCCAGCTCGAAGAGGCCCTGATAGGAAGTGCAACGCAAGGTCGGCTATCCGATTGGTCCTGAAATCAGCTCTAGTCGCTACCACATCTCTATTCCACGAACACATCTAACCTTTAAACTTGGTCTTTACTACCCAGACATTGAGGATGGGGTACACACCGCATTCGAAGAGCTATTCCACCTTATGGACAATGGTGCCGTTTACGAATTATTATCTTTTATGACCGGACTGATGCCGCTGATAGCGTGGAAACCGTACGGAAGATTGTATGCAGATCCAGCAACACGTAGGGTCTTCGTCGGCCTACTGCTTTGTAAGCTGGTTCCCCTTGCATCAGTGATAGGTCTGGATCGATCGCAATTCCCGGTTTGTGGCCGACGTGACCACCGATGCACACGTCTTCGACATATTCCCCGAATTTCTGGTGCTTTTTTTCCAGTTTTGTCAGCCCTTGCGGATACGTATCCTGCCCAGCCTTGTGTCGAAAAAGCTACCTAATACTGTTGTGGGGATCGCACGTGCCATGAAACACCTCGATCCCATTATTAAAGAACGCCTTAGGTGTGCGGGAGAGCACGAGGAGGATTGGAGTGACAAACCCGTGAGCAGTAGCTTTTGCCGAAGTTGAATGGTCCCCTGATTACTTGTCCCAGAATGATATTCTTCTGCAGTGGTTGATAGACGAGCCACAAGAGTCTTCGACAAGACAGTTGACCCTGCGCGTGTTAACCACCGACTTTGCCTCATACATATACGTCTTTCCCGCCGTCGAGGGTTACTGTTTGAGGGTTGGCTATTCCAAAACAGTAGACCACGAATGCAAGAGATTATTCAGTGCCCCTTGAACATGATTTGATGTTCTGGCAGACTTTTTCACAAGCGTTGTACAATCTTGTCGCCTGTCCGGAATATGTAGGACCCCTTCGTGAAGAAGTTGACGCAATTATCTGGGAACATGGGTAGACAAAAGAGGCGATCGCGTTGATGCGCAAGGCTGCCAACTTTCTGGTAGAGGCTCAGCGCCTCGAAGGTATCCTCACACGTATGTATACAAGTGCCCACTGCTACCGTGGAGCTGACAAACTGCATTCATCATTTAGTCAGTGCACAAAGAAGGAGCAATGACGGATCTAACCCTGTCAGATGGAACCTGTATACCGAAGGGGACTCACGTATCTGTTCCGACGTGTGTCGTCCACCGCAATAATGCAGTCTATGACAATCCAGGTGTCTTCAGTCCTCCTAAGTAAGCGATGATAGAGATGGAGGTGCCAGACATCAGATGGCGGTCGTAACTCAGGACTATGTTCCCTTCGGATACGGGAAGCATGCATGGTATGGTTGCGCCTGTATTGGAGTACCGACACTCATCTATTCTTCCACAATAGCCCTGTGAGGTTCAACCTACGAATACCCCACGCTGTCGTGTATCGCAACAAATGCGTACAAGTTCAAGATGCTCCCTGTATCTGGCAGTAAATGGGCGAAATCCCAGCACGACGCATGTGCCTTGCATGTGTCCGCCAGGCTGGGACTTGGAAGAGTTTCGTCATCGCGACCATCCTTGCAGCACATGACTTTGATGCCATTTATCCAAAGACTTTCGCGAACAATGAGAGCAGTGTAAAAAGATGGCGAGATACGAGATTTCAGCTGGCCATCAAGCAGCATGTAAGGTGTGAGAAAAGAAAAATGTCGGTGTCTTATTTCTTTGGTGCATCGTAAGGTGATAATCCAGTAAAATAATGGTACCATCTGTAAGACCTCACGGCCTCCGAGACCCTTCTCTGCAAAGTGGGCCACGTCCTCACGTTTTCCATGCAGCCTCCGTCTAAGCTGCACTCATGTGATCCCGGCATTGATCAGGATCCCGTTGTCGGGGGTGCTGTACAAGTGGGAACTGATGAAGGCGTCTTGGCTCGTGACATGCAGACCAAGACGTAAAGAGCACACTTACAACTTCGAATGTGGATAACACGAAAAGACCATAAACGTTTCACGGGTACATGCAACGAAGAGGATTTCTACCTCGCATGCGGGACCATCGAACTGCGAGGCGTCGAAGCACTCGAACTGATGCGCGCCTTGATAGGTGAGATGTTAGTCGGACACGATCTCGGCGTTCGTTGCATCACACTCCCCCTCCCATCTCATCGGAATGGTGCACACCTCGACGAGCCTGCTGATGAAGTGGGGAGGTGCGAACTAGATGTGTTTCATCAGTGTATGCAGCCTTGGTTTTGTGGGCGGGATTTGGAGAGAAAGTGGAGGTCTGAGGGTATCGGCAACCGAGAGGATAGATAGGGGGAAGCCCAGAGTACGGCTAGACCGAGAGTAGGGTAGAGGGCAGATACTTTTCTGGGATAGGCCAATACATCACACCGTGTTCAACACGCTTTTGCTAACCCTCGCCTCATGCATGTTCTTGTGCAGAAGAAAATGCTGGAACTTGCGGAGCGGTATAATCAGACGCCGAGATCGTTACCGAAATGAGAATGTTGCACTGCCAAGTCTTCATCGATACCCTTGATAGTGAAGAACACGATGCGAGTTTCATCGTGTGAACAGGTCCGTGTCGATGGCTTGAGGAACGTGCAGAATCATATAAGGGGAACGATGAATAATGAATAACTCTACAATGTGTCGTTCCTTTCCCCTCTTCTAAACTCCAGAGCGAAGTGGACTTGCTAGAAGATGGGTGCGTATCAACAGTCAGCGAGGCGAGGCACCTCTACTGACAGGTCGGTGGGGTGGTTAAGTTGCGAAACAGATCAAGATTGCATCGGGGAGTGGTGTAGGGGCAGTCGCCTTTGTGGATGAGAGTCAGGTCGTAGCAGGCTATGGCAACGGTGACATTCGTCGATGGAACATCGAAGACGGACAACAACTGGGTCCGACCATGCAAGGGGGTGCCCACTGTGTCTATTCCGTCGCCGTTTCTCAGGATGGGCGGTGGATCGTATCTGGACAATTAGGAAATAAGGCGATCGTCTGGAATGCATTCACGAACGAAAAAGTGCGCCACACCGAATGCGGGAGTACCGTGTACGCAGTTGATATTTTGAGCGACGGCAGCAAAGTAGTCGCTGTAGGTTTCGTCGGCACTGACAACGTCCGGCTATTCGACATCGCTTCCGGCACCCAACTGCTTCCTCCCATCTCACACAGCAGGGTTGCTGATGTCAAGTTCTCCCCAGACGGCAGTCGCTTTGCTACCGCCTCGGATGATTCCGGTGTCCGCGTCTACAGCACCCACGATGGAAAGGTCTTGTTCGATTCAGGTACTCGGGGTTCAACCTACACATCATTTTCGGTGGTCACTCCATTGGCCTGGTCAGCCGATGGCCAGCAGCTGTTGGTAGCAAGCAAAGGCAAAATCACGTCTTTCAACATCTCCAACTCTTCGTCCACGGAATGGCCGATTCATGAAAATCGATCTAATGCATCTATAGCATCCAACGGCAAATTCATCGCATGTTCTGCAGGCTCGTCCGTTTCACTATGGGATTGCATGTCCCACAGACAAATTGGTCCCATCATCACACACACCTCCGAGATCAGGTGCATTGCTCTCTCACCGAGTGGGGGATATCTCGCATGCGGACTTAGCTACAATATCACAATCCACGATCTCAAGGATGTCCTTCCCTTGGAGTTTTTCGGCGTAAGTGAGCATCCTCATTGCGCTATTTACCATTCCCATCCGTCAACATTCCCTTGTTTCTCAGCTTCCGCTCATACAAATGAGTTTCCAGACCTTCGAATCATGGACACAGGGCATTCCGACGAACACCGAAGTGTTGCTATCAGAGGAGATCAAGAGCACTTCAAGTCCCAGCCATCACCTGCTAGCATGCCGTGCTATTCTACGAGCACGCTTGAAACACGTGGCGCTCGCGATGGAGGACGGCAAGGAGGTGAGTGTGCTTTCTCGCTACCCCACGCACATGCTCACATGCAAGCATCTCAAGTCCCTCCGGGTTCAGCCATCTCCCATCGGGTATATTGCGATGGCAGTTACCCTGCTTGGCCAGGGTGATCGAGAGGGTGCACTACGCATATTCGACCTGGCCTTTCATGATTGTAAGCTGGACGACATCAGATTTATCTTACTACTGAAGGTGCGTAAGGTAATCTAGATCGTTCTCGCAATTAACCCAAGTTTCGTTCAGTCGATCCTCATGTTTGAATCCGGAAACCAAGAAGACGCGATAATACGCGTAGAACTGCTTGCTGCGAGAGCAAACGATGACAACGATAACGATGCCACCTACCTTTATACGCAGGTACGTGCTTCGCGTGGTGCAGATCCGTAACTATCACCGCTGATACATTCCACAGGTCCTCACAGTTATGTACATGAAGAAGGGGAATTACGGACGTGCGATGCCGTTGATCGAACGAGCGAAGAACCTAGCCCAAAAGGACAAAAAGTGTTTTCCCCTCGTAATGATTTCCCTCGTAGGTTTTCTGCCATTACTGTCTATCAAGCTAACCCTCCGTGAAGATATTCGGGTGGGGTTTCGATGGACTGGATGTTGTTGCTCAGCAACAGCTATGTGAAACCCTCTATGCTGAAGGACGTACAGCCGAAGCCGTGGAGATCCTCCTTAATATCATCAGGACGCCAGACGAGGATACCCAAGGAAGCAAGAGAAAGACGGACTGGGTTTCAGGTACGATTCGTAACCGCTAGTCTTGTTGATGTGCATGGTAACACCCATCATCAGGTTTCGTCCACAAGTGTGCTGTGACGCTGGAGCGCGTTGGCGACGAAGCCTCGAGTTCTGCAAAACATTATGACGCAATTACACAGTACTCCGCTGCGTTGTCCCTCAGTCCTCCCACTCCCGCAGGTCTGCTAATCAAGCGGAGCAAAGCTCGAGCGGCAAAAGGGCTATGGGAGGATGCACTACATGATGCGAACGAGGTATGCATGATATCTTTCTTATATGAGTCGGTTTCCTACGGTTGTTACATAGGCAGTGAAAGCGGACTCCTCTATCCCTTGGGGCTATGAGGCCAAGCATGCAGCGCTTCACGAAGCCACACGGTATGACGAAGCGATCGATGCTCTCAACTCTATGCTGCACACGATCGAACAGTCTCATGACCCTGAAATTAGGCGTACGTACCTTCTGTGTGAATTTAATACGTTCAATTGACGGTTTGGCAGAACTGCGTCAGAACTATATATCTCCATCCCAGACGATCGCGGCCATCGATTCTATCGCTCGCGAGATCCTCAAAAGTCATCCCCTCGTCGTTATCGACGCCACCACCGGTTGCCTTTGCGACATTCCCAAGCGCATGCGTATCTTCGAGGCTGACCCGTCGTTCAAGGAGCTCGTTTCGTCCATGACGAAAGAACTGGACGATGAGCGGATCCGACAAGTTGTTACTGGTTTTTTCGGATATTTCATGTTCTCTCATGCGTGGCAGGGGCAAGAGCCGTCGTTCCAGGACGTCAGCGTAGTCAAATCTGTGTGGAACCTTCCGGACGCGCCCTTGAATGAAAAGTTGCGCAATTTCTGCAAGGAGGTGCGCAGACGTGGTCACAATTGGGCGTGGTCAGATACGTGCTGTATCGACAAGGCCACGAGCTCAGTCCTCAATCAGTCTCTTACATCTATGTACAAATGGTACGCGGATTCGGCAGCCACGCTCGTGTTCCTTGCCGGCGTTGCACATCCATCCAGTGGAGGAGATCTTACGGGTAGTGTTTGGATGACACGGGCATGGA
Organism: Pisolithus microcarpus; assembly: GCA_024613185.1. Classification (NCBI taxonomy): domain Eukaryota; kingdom Fungi; phylum Basidiomycota; class Agaricomycetes; order Boletales; family Pisolithaceae; genus Pisolithus; species Pisolithus microcarpus. The sequence goes on along the minus strand of JANFAI010000002.1, from coordinate 3,849,327 downwards.
CTTTGCAGGAGTTGCTCGCACCAAAAGTCGTTTTCTTCTATGACTCCGAGTGGAAACCATACCTCAATGATACTGGCGACAATCACAAGGAATCTCCAGAGATCATGCAAGAATTAGCCCACGCTATCAAGATTCCCCATGGAACTATCACCACATTCACTCCGGACGATCTCGCAATACGGGAGAAGCTTCGTCTCGCTTCGACGCGCAACGCAACATACGTGGAGGACGTCGCCTACTCTCTGATCGGCATATTCAAGTCCGATATCAGGCCTCACTACGGCGAAGGAGTTGATGCTCTCGGCCATCTCCTGGAGGAAATTGTGACCCGCTTCGGCGAGGTCACCGTGCTCGGCTGGACTGGCAAGTCGTCTTCTTACAACAGTTGTCTCCCGGCTTCCATATCCGTTTACAACCAAACTCCTTACCACCCTCCATCACTTGAGGGGGAAGAAACGGAGACCTACATCACAGAGCTACGGGGCAAGTTATCTCAGCAAGAAGCCCTGGGTATCTATAATCAGATTAACTTTCTCCCACCCGCTCGCTTTGCGGCCCGCCGTCTGCATCTTCCATGCATCGCCTTCTCTGTCAAACGACTCAGTATACTTGAGAGACGTAGTGGCGATGAGAAGGTATGTCGTGCCTGGGTGGGGCCCAGAACAGTGGATTTCACGACAGCGGACCCTCTCCCGCTGCGAAAGCCACACAGATTGGTCTTCGCACATCCGTGGATTTCTTATATCCGAGGTCCGAGTGATGAGGATGCCTGGGGAAGTGACTCGGAGTCTGCTGTTGATTTTGATTCGAATTCGGAGCATGACACTGGGTCGGATGAAGTTGCGCCCCCTTCACCATTAGATGGTGGCCCCAAGCCTCAGGTTGACGACTATACCCGGGCACTACAAATGATCGCTCGCCTCGGACAGCCATTCAACGCATTGCTTCTGGTACAACAGCCGAATAGGCACTACACAAGGGTCGCTACGGAGAATGAGATTGTAGTCCCGGGACTTGGAACCGGCATCACCTCCCAGGACATTCGGGCGACAGTCTTGGAAATCCTGTGATACGTGTGTGAGGGGTTTGAGTTCGGCTGCTGGTTTTCGTTGTCGTCCTGTCTGTTATCCTTTCCCGCCTGCTTTTCTTTCGTCCAGTTTTCATTGGTTTGCTCGTTACGTGGAGAGGAAGACAACCTCAAGAGCGCTTGTAGTAACACTACCTACTTGGCACCTGATGATATTATGGAGAAATGTGAGACAAAATCTCGAGAGCGCTCGCAATGATCCCAATTACTTAATTCCCGAGTCTGAGTTGGAGGAATGTTCATGTTCTTGATCTAGATGAGGACAGTGTTAAGGTTGGTCAGCACGAGGCTAGAAAATCCTACATCTCAGCGCGCGGACGTTCATTTCAGTGGGTCCGGTCGTTCCGGAAGCTCGCCCACAGGAAAATCTGAGGTAGCGGTGATGGTCAAATCTTGATTTTGACATATAGAAGTGACTCCAGTCGAGATAGATATGAACGGTTTCTGTATCGATAACGTTTGCCATCCCCTGCGGTAGGGCTCCCAATCGGCCACTGAGATGATTGGGCAAGGAACTAAATTAACACTGCTGGTCGACGTCCGTCGATGTCTGTACTACCAACCTTGGCAGAGGCCGACGGCGAAAAGACCGACGAGCGTGCTAATGTGCGGTCGTGACCCCCGTTACTGTCATTTGGCAGCTCGCACCAGTGAATCCCGTCATTCGGAGGGGTGCGTATTTGGATTCCATGTATGCTGGGACAGAGTGAAACGTCCTGATAATAAATTGAGATCCTGCTCAAATGATCACATCGTTGAATGCTTCATTTGGAAGTTGCTACCTCCATATGACTCACTACCAGAAGTCATCAGAATTATGATCTGAAAAATATCCACCTGCTCACAGGAGCTGAACAGGACAAGATGACCAGAGCCACGTACCCAGGTCTTTGGGTAACAGCAACCTAAAATTGGGGTGCCAATGCGCCTGGACCGCACATCGCGGAAACTGAGGGGTGTAAGAAGACCTGAAACTAATGTCAAGGCATGACTCAATTTTACACATGCTTACGCACAAAATGCATTTACAGTGAGCAGTGACGATCCACCACGGATGATACATCGAGGATCACTGGTCATTATTGTAATCACCTCCATTGAAGCGGAACAAGGAAAAGAATTGCGAGTGCAGTGTGCGTACTGAAGTGGGGTTGGCTAAATCAAGTGAGTGTTCTAGAACATGGACGGTATCGTCTGGTAGCACGAGGTCGACTTGACGGGAGAATTGAAACTGTTATTGCTGAAAGCCGCGATGACACCCTCACTTGCAAACCTTTCGGCGCCGGAAGGGAAACTCACGAGCACCAATGGGATGACAAGATACGAGAAAAGTGCAAAGGGATCCTGCGAACGCAGAGTAAAGGAAGGTCCGATTGCCCGACCATGTCCGAGTGGACGAGACCCAAGCTGGAAATGCTGATGGCCGTTTCGTCAACCGCGGAAGAGACAAAGAACAAATATCGAGTCGCGTGCATTGATCGAAATCGGCAACGAAAGGCTCCATATCCCGGTCCAGATCCAGATCCAGATGTGTCCGTGCGTGAGACGTAGCGCATCGACCACGAGCGCCACGTCGCGTCGCCAGCTCTGTCAAGGTCAGGTGCTTGCTTGCGTTGTGTAAAGGTCTTAGGCTATGTGGCGGCTCTGGCGCACGACGAAGTACAATATTTGCAGCAGAGTCCTGTAAAATGGTAAAGGGAGTATCCCAAGGAATAACTGGGGAAGGCGGTTAAGCCTCGTTTAACAAAGTCATGTAAACGCTGGACACCAATGTGATGAAGGATTCGACGATAGTGCAGCGTCCGTAGTAGTAAACCACGCAGCCTCAAGAATGGAAAGGAGGATTCCTGATCGTGTCCCGTGGATTGTTGCTAAAACCTCTCCCTTCCTCTTCTCCCTGGCGAGGTCTCCAGCAATCGTCGCCGCAAGCGTGAGGGGGACGATCTAATCCCAGGCTCGGTACTCAAGTCTTCCCGGGACTCGGAAGAGTTCGTTATCACGACGACCCTTGCAACACCTGACTTTGATGCCAATTTATCCGAAGACTCTGTAAACAAAATAATGAAACTACCAGGGTACCCTCTGTAAAATTTCGTGGCCTCCGAGTTCCTTCTCCGCAAAGTGCGCCTCGTCCTTACATTTCTACGGAAGAGCTGATTGAGGACGGCAGACGGTGCAGGTTGTGCGTGATCTGCGCAAGGGTGCAAAGGACCGTCTTCCGGCTGCAAAACTGGGGATGCTATAGGAGAACAACACCGCCTGGCCAGGCACTCCGAGCTGGTACGCCACGCCGCCGGGGCCTATCTTCACGAGTCACTGGGATTCCACGCTTAGTTAGGTAACAGATTTTTGAGAGAGATATTCAGCACCCTTGGCATAAGTTTTTTTTAGGACGTGAAAGCAATGCAGTGTCAGCTCCGAGCAACCTAATGGTTTCGGTTAGGGCACTCGAGCAGTGCCGGTGAGACAAGACATAGTATGCGCGCACAGCCACCATATAACCGTGCACTTCATGCCATGGCGGAGGTGGCAACGCTACGACATGGACTACAAATGCAAGTACATCTACGACGAGGAGAAGGCCGAGCACAAGACGATTCAGAACAGGTGTAGTAACTTTCAGTGGCTCAAACCTTGTGGATAGCTCGCTAACTTTGGGGTTCGTCAGAAAACCACCCGTTCACAATGGTGCTGGCGGTGTACAGGTAAAAAAAACTGTCCAGGCCTGATAGTTTCTCCCTGATACACGGTCATATTGTTTATCGACAGTGTTGCCGCCACCATGTATCCGGGAGCTCGGCGTCCGTCGTCCCCTCAAATCTGTCATTACGTCGAACCCGCTCGCCGCTGCCACCACCACAACGTCCTGTAAGCAATAGAATGCTTTCGAAGCTCGATCACGCCTATGGCATGTACCGGAAAGCCATGACTGTCACTCAGATTTGGGTTACCAGAAATAGGTGTCAAGTTGGTTAGGACAAGGTATTGGGCGTTGAATGCAGCTACCGTGCCAAGTCAAGTGCGAGTCGTTGCAACCTCGGCGTAGGCGTTTGGCTTGGCGAACAGTCCGCATGTTATTATCAGCGAAGGGATTGCCGCTGTTCCCGGCGCTCCAGCGCCTCTAGCTTGACGTTAAGATATGATTCCGTGCCTTTTGCAGTCGTTCCAAAGAACAAACATGGTCTTGGGCGGTATAAAATGCTCGCAGAGTTCCGATGGACCATGGTTCTCTCGTTCAATGACCGGTATCTCTTCCGGCTGCTGCAATCTGCGCTACAGTTCCCGTAGTCACGCTCAAGCTGTCCAAGTCGTCAAACGTAAGTCGCCACGTACTCCCTACCCGAAAGCGATACTAAACATTGTACTACGTATACTCCAAGCTTGACCACATCCCATCCGTTGGATGCTCATCCTGGCCCTTGTCCTCCACCACTTCATTCAAGTACGTGAGCAATACTGCCCAGATTTTGCAGAAAGGTTATGCCATAGGTAAAATGATCACCCTAACGAGTGCGAAAGCACCAGGGAGCGCCTTTCAAGGTTCCGACTTTGAATCGCTGGATAGTTGTCATCGGTCGGCGGCACCTCGAGGACATCAAAAAGTCTACCGATGATGAGCTATCTTTGATAGAGGCAGCAAATGATGTGGGTGCACTCGCTTTCCGATCGAAGAGACCTTGATAGGAAGTGCAACAAAAGTCCGCCAAGGTCGACTATCTGATTGGTCCTGAGATCAACTCTAACCCCTACCACATCTCCGTTGCACGAATACACCTAACTCGTAATTTTGGTCTTTATTACCCTGATATTAAAGATGAAGTGCACGCTGCATTCGAAGAGTTACTCGACCTTAAGGACAATGGTACCGTCTGCGAACTATCATCTTTTGTGATTGACATTGATGTCCCCGACAGCGTGGAAGAGTGTTCCAGCGGTGGAAACCGTACGGGAGATCGTACGCAGAACTAGCAACAGCGTCTTCGTTGGCCTACCACTTTGTACGTCGGTTCCCCCGGTATCAGTAGGTTGCTAGGTACTGATATACGATAGGTCGGGATCATGACTGGATCGATCTTAACTCCCGGTTTGCGGTCGACGTGGCCACCGATGCCAATATCTTGAACATGTTCCCTAGACTCACCTACGTGTTCCAACGTATACCCTCCACCGCGATGGTGCAGTTTATGGCCACCCTGGTGTCTTCAACCCCTTCCGGTTCTCCCAACCAAGCGACGATGGAGGTGCAAGTGCCAGACATCAGATGGTAGGTGTAACTCAAGACTACTTTCCCTTTGGATTTGGGAAGCACAGATGGTATGGTTGCACTCACCTTTGAGTGGCGACACTCACCGATTCTTCCGTGCCAGCCCTGGGAGGTTCCCGGCAGCTAATGAGCTGAAAACCATGCTTGCCTATATCCTCGTGTCGCATGACGTCAAATTTGAGGGTAGGGTATCCAGGCCAACGAGCATCCACTGGGATTTGAATGTGATAGCGGATCCCACTGTTAGGGTTATGGTCCGGAAGAGAACCTGTAACTGATGACATATAACTCGTACATGTTAACATGAGAACTCCAAACGAAACACTTGTATTGCCTGCATGGTCCCTTGGGGGATGATCAGCGACTTCACAAGATGATACTGCAGGGCCGAATGGTCGAATTGTGCGGACCAAGCTGCGCCGTACTGTCCAGTAGTATTCCGGGAACTTGAGGTGCCCCGGCAACTCGACGGGACAGAGAACTTGAGGAGGTAGAAACCCAGCAAAATCTCAGGAAGGGAGCCGACACTTCCATGTGTTGACGTGTTTGTAAGCCAGGCTTCCTGCATGTCAAGGACGCAATGAAGGGCCATCTAGAACAGTCATCGTACCACAGATTGCACAACCTATCTTGAGCCATACCAGTAGTCCCGTAACCTACTACTCCGAGTTCACTACCGTCGGCGAACCGACACCATAGCCGGCATCTGCATTGAATTGCAGAACTTATAAGGTACGCCTCAGGAAGAAATGAGGAGTACGATCGACGGTATAGAAAGCTTCCAAGCAGGGTAGAAAAGAAGCGCAAGTATAGTTGACAATAGGGAAGAAGTGGATTCGACGCGAGACCACGCTGGGTTGGGGCTGCAACACCGAGAACAACACTTAAGCGTTACTTCCAGAAGACAGTACAAGTGACGTAGGAGATCGTTCGAAGCGTCGTCGTATAGAGCCAAGAGAGGCACTTGGCAGTCCAAGCACCCTTGTAAAGAAGAACAAGGGTCACACCCACAGCCGAAGGCCACGAGAGCATCATTGCGAAGTTGGTCAAATACCGGACGAGGGAGACTAATGGGATCATATCCGAGCGCGGGAGGCGAAGGGACTTTGTGGCAGGTCTGCTGTACAAGAGCAGTGAAGCAGAGATTGGATCAACAGCGATGAGTTATTGGAGGATGGACCCGTCCAACTGCCAAAACCACTTTCTAGTTGTATCTCAAAGACGTCCGAGCCGTTCGTCAGGAAGAAGTATTCGGAGGAGGCTTGTGAGAAACACATTAGCACTGAAACTATCAGGTAGATAACTGAAGGTGGCTCTCGAGTTAGATTTGGAGGAACCTCAGAAGGTCGACAGAGAGTTCAGCGAGAAAAGTTACTGAACCTGAGCGAGGATGACACGGGCAGACAGCGCGATGTAGTTTAGGTAGGAATCCATGTGTTTCATCAGTGTATGCAGCTTAGTTTTGCGGGCAGGACTTGCAGAGAAAGTGGAGGTCTGAGGGTATCAGCAATCGAGAGGATAGATAGGGGGAAGCCCGGAGTTTGGCTGGACTGAGTGTAGGGTAAAGAGAATTGATACATACGCTGTATGCTTTTCTAGGGCGGGCCAATACATCACAACGCGTTCAACACGCTTCTGCTAACCCTCGCCTCATGCGTGATCTTGTGCAGATGAAAACGCTGGAACTCGTGGAGCGGTATAATCAGGCGCCGAAATCGTTACTGAAATGAGGGTGCTGCACTGCCAAGTCTTCATCGATACGTTGATAGTGAAGAACACGATGCGACTTTGATCGTGTGAACAGGTCCGTGTTGATGGCTTGGGGAACGTGCAGAATCATATAACGGGAGCCATGAATAACTCTACAATGTGTCGTTCCTTTCCCCTCTTCTAAACTCCAGAGCGAAGTGGGCTTGCTAGAAGATGGGTGCGTACCGGCAGTCAGCGAGCCAAGGCACCTCTGCTGACAGTTACTGTGGTGGTTGAGTAGCGAAACAGATCGTCTGTGCATCGCAGAGTACCGTATTGGCGGTCGCCTTTGTGGACGAGAGTCAGGTCGTAGCAGGATATGACAACGGTGACATTCGTCGATGGAAGATCGAAGACGGACAGCAACTGGGTCCGACCATGCAAGCGGGCAGACGTGTGTATTCCATCGCCGTCTCTCAGGATGGGCGGTGGATCGTGTCTGGAGACGACGGAAGGAAGGCGACCGCCTGGAACGCAGACACTCACGAGAAAGTGCGCCACGCCGAATACAGGAATTCCGTGTACGCCGTTGATATTTCGAGGGACTGCACCAAAGCAGTCGGTGCAAGTTACAACACCACAGACAACATCCGGCTATTCGACATCGCTTCCGGCACCGAACTGCTTCCTCCCATCTCACACCGTTACGTTGTTGGAGTCAAGTTCTCTCCGGACGGCAGTCGCTTTGCTACCGTCTCGCGTGATTCCGGTGTCCGCGTCTACAGCACCCACGATGGAAAGGTCTTGTTCGATTCAGGTACTCGGGGTTTAACCAACTCATTTACGGTCACTCCGTTGGCCTGGTCATCCGATGGCCAGCAACTGTTCGTAGCGAGCGAAGGCAAAATCACGTCCTTCAACACTTCCGACTCTTCGTCCTCGGAACGGCCGATTCATGAAAATAAATCTTCCGTATCTATAGCATCCAACGGCAAATTCATCGCATGTTCTGCAGGCTCGTCCGTTTCACTGTGGGATTGCATGTCCCACAGGCGGATTGGCAGCATCATTACGCACGCTGCAGGGATCAGTTGCATCGCTCTCTCACCGAGCGGGGGGTATCTCGCATGCGGAGGTAGCAACAATATCACAGCTCACGATCTCAGAGATGTCCTTCCCTCGAAGTATTTTAGCAATGGTGTAAGTGAGCATCCTCATCGCGCTATTTACCGTCCCCATCCGTCGACATTCCCTTGTTTCTCAGCTTCCGCTCGTACAACTGAGTGGCCAAACCTTCAAATCATGGACACAGGGCATTCTGACGAACACCGAAGCGTTACTATCGGAGGAGATCAAGAGCACTTCGAGTTCCGGCCACGCCTTGCTAGCATGCCGTGCTATTCTACGAGTGCACTTGAAACACGTGGCGCTCGCGATGGAGGACGGCAAGCAGGTGAGTGTGCTTTCTCGCTACCCCACACACATGTTCACATGCAGGCATCTCAAGTCCCTCCGGATTCGGCCGTCACCTATCGGGTATATCGCGATGGCAATTGCCCTGCTTGGCCAGGCCGATCGAGAGGATGCACTACGCATATTCGACCTGGCCTTTCATGATTGTAAGCTGGACGACATCAGATGTATCTTACTATTAAAGGTGCGTAAGGTAATCTAGATCGTTCTCGCAATTAATCCAAGTTTCGTTCAGTCGATCCTCGTGTTTGAATCCGGAAACCAAGAAGATGCAATAACACGTGTAGAACTACTTGCTACAAGAGCAGACGACAACAGTGATGACGATGCCATCTACCTTTATGTGCAGGTACGTGCTTCGCGTGGTGCAGACCCGCAGCTATCACCGCTGATACATTGCACAGGTCCTCGCAGTTATGTACATGAAGAAGGGGAATTACAGACGTGCAATACCATTGATTGAACGAGCGAAGAGCCTAGCTCAAAAGGACAAACTATGTCCTCCGCTCACGACGATTTCCCTCGTAGGTTTTCTGCCATTACTATCGATTAATCTAACACTCCGTGTAGATATTCGGGTGGAGTTTCAATGGACTGGACGTCGTTGCTCAGCGACATCTTTGTGAAACCCTCTATGCTGAAGGACGTACAGCCAAAGCCGTGGAGATTCTTACAAATGTCATCAGGACATCAAACCAAGATACCCAAGGAAGCAAGACAAGTGTGGACTGGGTTGCAGGTACGAGTCGTAACCACTGGTTTGTTGACGTACATGGTTACATCCATAATCAGATTATATCCAAAAATGTGTTATGACACTTGAACACGTTGGCGACGAAGCCTTGGGATCTGCGAAACATGAAGATGCAATTACACAGTACTCCACTGCTTTGTCCCTCAGTCCTCCAAGTCCCACAGGTCTGCTAATCAAGCGGAGCAAAGCTCGGGCTGCAAAAAGGCTATGGGAGGATGCACTACAGGACGCGAACGAGGTATGCGTGATACTCTTGTATGAGTCAGTTGCTACAATTGTTGCATAGGCTGTGAAATCGGACCCCTCTAACCCTTGGGGATACGAAGCCAAGCACGTGGCGCTTCACGGAATGGAACGGTATGATGAAGCGATCGACGTTTTCGACTCTATGCTGCACGCAATCGAACAGTCTCGTAACCCTGAAATCAGGCGTATGTACCTCCTGTATGAATCCAAGATACACAAATGACACTTTCGCAGAACTGCGTAAGAACTATATTTCTCCATCCCGGACGATTGCGGCTATCGATTCTATCTCTCGCAAGATTCTCAAAAGTTGCCCCCTTGTCGTCATCGATGTCACCACGGGTCACCTTTGCAACGGTCCTGAGCGGCTGCGTATCTTCAAGGCCGACCCGTCATACAAAGAGTTTGTTTCGTCCACGACAAAAGAACTGGACGAAGAGCGGATCCGACAAGTTGTTACCCGTTTTTTCGGATACGTCATGTTCTCTCATGCGTGGCAGGGGCAAGAGCCGTCGTTCCAGGACGTCAGTGTAGTCAAATCTGTGTGGGACCTGCCAAAAACTGGTCTGAATAAGAAGTTGCACAACTTCTGCAACGAGACACGCAGACTTGGTTATAGGTGGGCATGGTCGGATACTTGTTGTATCGACAAGGCCACGAGCTCCATCCTCAATCAATCTCTGACGTCTATGTATAAATGGTATGCGGATTCAGCAGCCACACTCGTGTTCCTTTCCGGTGTTACGCATCCATCCAAGCCCGGGGATCTCGCGCGTAGCTTATGGATGACACGAGCATGGACCTTGCAAGAGCTTCTTGCTCCGAAAGTCATCTATTTTTACGACTCCGAGTGGAAACCATACTTGGGCAATACTGGCCACAACCACAAGGAATCTCTGGGAATTATGCAAGAACTAGCCAACGCTATCAAAATTCCCCACGCAACTATCACCACATTCTCTCCGGACGATCTCGCAATACGGGAGAAGCTCCGTCTCGCTTCGACCCGCAATGCGACGGTCGAGGAGGATGTCGCGTACTCTCTTATCGGCATATTCAAGTCCGATATCAGGCCTCACTATGGTGAAGGAGCTGACGCTCTCGGCCATCTCCTAGAGGAAATTATCACCCGCTTCGGTGAGGTCACCGTGCTTGCGTGGTCAGGCAAGTCGTCTTCTTACAACAGTTGTCTCCCGGCCTCCATCTCCGTTTACAATCAAACTCCTTACAACCCTCCATCACTCGAGGGGGAACAAATGGAAACCTACTTCACCGAGCTACGGGGCAAGTTGTCTCAGGAAGTAGCCCTGAGCATCTACAAGCAGATCAACTCTCTTCCGCTTGCCCGCTTTGCAGCCCGCCGTCTGCATCTCCCTTGCATTGCGTTCTCCGTCAGGAAACTCGGTATACAGGAGTTATGTAAGGACAACGTGAAGGTATATCGTGCCGGGGTGTTGGGGCTTGGATTAGTGGAATTCAGGACAACAGAAGACCTCCCGCTGCAAAAACCACAGAAATTGGTTTTTGCACATCCGTGGATTCCTTATATCCGAGGTCCGAGTGATGGGGATACTTGGGAAGGTGACTTGGAGTCTGTCGTTGAATTTGGCTTGGACTTGGAGCACGACGCTGGATCGGATGAAGCTGTTCCCCCTTCGCCATTACACGCCGTCTCCCCGCCTCAGGTTGACAAGTATACTCGGGCACTGCAATTGATTGCTCGCCTCGGACAGCCGTTCAACGCATTGCTTCTGGTACAGCAGGTGGACAGACACTACAGGAGGGTCGCTACGGAGAATGAGATTGTAGTCCCGGGACTCGGAACCGACGTCTCCTCCCAGAACATTCGGACGGCAGTCTTGGAAATCTTGTAATATTTATGTATGTGGTTTGAGACTTGGCTGCTGGTTTCTAATGCTGCTCTGCTGTTCGTCCTTTATTACTTGTTCTTTTCACACCGTTTTCGTGGGTTTGCTTGTTACGTGGCGAGGGTGACGAACCCTCAACAGTGTTTGTAGTAATATCATATAATGAAGATATTCTTACACATATGCCACGGACGACAGAGTCGAGAAACCATACAAGCCAGTGCACTGGTCTTCACTTGACCGTGATGCGCCAATACTGTTCTCGGTCGGTCCGCCAGGGAACTCGCCCCTTGGAAAACTGGAGGTGACAGCGATGAGAAAATCACGGGTGGGGAATATAGAGTTGACTTGACAGGCATGGGTAGACGAGAGGGAGAGAAAAGGACTCCCAAACTACCACCCTTGCCAGACGCAAGACTTCATGTTCAGAATCCGGATAACCAATATATATATATTCAGTGAAGAGAAAACCCGACACTTTCCGTGAAACAAAATCTTGCGCTAGCGCTATTCTGACGGTAGAGATGACTTCCTCGACGATGGTACCGTTCTCAGCCACATACTGAAACGCCCCCCTTTCTCCGACCGGTTTAGGACAGCAAAACTGGACACAAAGGATGACTTACTGTGTGTATTCCGGAGCAATTGTCCCGCGGAGCTCACCCGCTGCAGATTCTCTTCCTCTTGTCTCTCTCTTCCCATGGAAACCTCTCAACTTGTAGCGGGGAGGCTTGATACTTGAAGTGTCGTCGATCGGGGACAGTTTCCGTGTGAAGACGGAGATACGACCGTCTCACATGACGAGGAAGGCTGTGGAAACTCAATGAGGTCGATTCGGATCGCTGTGAATGTAACTCTGGGAGGCAGCACCTGAAGGGGATCGGGCATGCAGGCCCATCATGAAATGAACGAAGAGTTAGCTCTGCTATAAGGTCGCCGCTTGACACGGCAGGAGGATGGGCGTATCAGTGATCGAAGAGTAGATGGGACCTGCGATCAGTAGAGGGCTTGATCTCAAGCACCCTACCAAAGCCATCCAATGAGAAAGAGATACGAGTACCGCAGCCTAGTGACATGTGCAGTAACCAGCGCCTCTTCTGGCCTCGAATATGGGAGGAACATACATATTCATATTGCCTGCATGGGCCTTCGCGGGATGATCAAGGACTCGACGAGGCTCTGGATGGGAGGTCTTCGCCAGATGTGTGTGGAGAACCTCACGAAAACTTCCGCTACTGCGTATCGCAACAAACACGTACAGGTTCAAGTATGGACTCGATACTCCCTGTATCTGGCGGTAAATGGGCGACACCCTAGCAGGACGCGGCAGATACAAGAAGATAGTAGCTGACGTAGACGTCCGGTATCCCAGGCTGAGCTCGAAGGTACTGAAGTTTTACCCGACCCCCCTGGTGGAATCATTGATGGCCCAACATAGAAGATGTCACCATTGCGACCATCTTTGCGGCGCATGACTTGGGCTCCATTCCCCAGCATCTATTCGCAAACTTTCCAAACAACGTGGGCGGTAACGATGTGCGAGGTTGCGGCTGGCCGCCGAAAGAAAAAGTCATTGGCGAGGACAGGAGGACGCTGGACATTGGACAGTTGAAAGCGAGGGAGGTAAGTTGTCTTATTTTTTTGGTGCACCGCGTCATGATAATCTTGTAAAACAATAAAGCTACCAACGCACCTCCGATGCCCTTCTCCGGAGGGTGCGTCATGTCCTCGTTTTTCTCCCTTTCACCATGCGTTTCTGTACCCGCAGGCTCCGTCTAAATGCAACCATGTGATCCCAGCGTGGAGAGGGGTCCCGTTGTTGAGAGTATCGACATCGAAGTATTGAGACAAGGAGCTGTAGATAACTAGGAATTGAAGAAAGCGCCCTTGACTAGTGACAAGCGGATCGAATCAAGATGGGCGTATAGCTTGAATCTGGACAACCTGAAACCGTATTGGCCTATATCGAAATACGAGGTGTTGAAGCGCTTGTACTGATGGACACTTCGATAGATGGGACGTTAGTCGGGTACGATATTGCCGTCTGCCGTATTACATCCCACCCCCTCCAATCTCCCGGGGTAGTATACACGTTGAGCCGATGAACTTCGGGGGCGCAAGCCGGGCGTGTTTCATCATCGCATAAGACCATGGTTTTGTGGGCAGGATTTGGAGAGGAAGCGGAAGTCAAAGATATTGGCAAGTGTGAGAATACGGGGAAGCTCAGAGTTTGGCATGACCGAGGCCAGGTCAGAGCACTTTGATACGTGTACCGGATACTTTTCTGGGATGGGCCAATACATCACCATGCCATCGACACGTTTCTTCCAACCGTTGCGCCATGCGTGACCTTGTGCAGGCGGAAATGCCGGAACTTGTGAGGCGCATGATCGGGCGTTAGAATCGTTCTCGAAATTCTGATAGTGGGGAACACAACATGACTTGGATCGTGTGAACAGACCCATATACGTTGATAGTTCGAGGAACGTGTATAAAGGAGGCCGTGAATACGTCTTCGGAGTATCGTTCTTGTCCCTTCTGAATTCCTCGTACCAGCAGTCAGAGAGGCTGGAACGGTTCTACTGACAGCGCGCTGTGGTGGTTAAGTAGCGAAACAGATCGAGATTGAATCTCAGAGTATCGTAACGGCAGTCGCCTTTGTTGACGAAGGTCAGGTGGTAGGAGGACATTTCGACGATGGGATTCGTCGATGGCGGATCGAAGACGGACAGCAACTGGGCCCAACCATGCAAGCGCATGGCACTGTCTGTTCCATCGCTGTTTCGCAGGATGGGCGGTGGGTCGTGTCTGGAGACAGCGGAAGGAATTCGATCGTCTGGAACGCGGACACTCACGAAAAAATGTTCCGCACTGAACACCAGAATTGGTTGTCTGCTGTCGACATCTCGAGCGACTGTACCAAATTTGTCGCTGCGAGTTACGACACCGCCACCGCTGGCAACATCCGGCTATTCGGCATCACTTCCGGTCGCCGATTGCTCCCTCCCGTCTCACACAGTCGCATTCATGGCGTCAAGTTCTCTCCAGACGGCAGTCGCTTTGCTACTGCCTCGTATGACTGTGGCGTTCGCATCTACAGCACCCACGACGGCAAGATCTTGTTCGATTCAGGTGCTCAGGGTTCAACCAAGTCGTCAACTTCGTTGGCCTGGTCGTCCGATAGTCAGCAACTATTCGCAGCGAGCAAAGGCAAAATAACCTGTTTCAACATTTCCGACTCTTCGTCCTCAAAATGGTCAATCCATGAAACTCAGTCTGAGGCATCTATAGCATGCAACGGCAGATTCATCGCATGTTCTGCAGGCTCGTCCGTTTCGCTATGGAGTTGCGTGTCCCACGAACAGATCGGTAGCATCATCATACACACCGCAGGCAACAACTGCACTGCTCTTTCACCAACGGGGGGGTATCTCGCATGCGGGGTTGGCAAGAATATCACAATTCACGATCTCAGAGACGTCCTTCCCTCTCAATATTTTGACCGCGGCAGAAGTACGCATCCTCACAATGCTACGATAAGTACGCGTCCTCACAATGCTGCGGTGAGTACGCGGCCTCACAACGCTACGGTGAATACGTGTCCTCACTACACTACGGTAAATATGTGTCCTCACCATACTACGGTAAGTATACTCCCTCACTACGCTACTTGTGCTTTAATCAGCTCCTTGCTTCTCAGCTGCCGCTCATACAAGTAAGTGGCGAGACCCTCAAATCATGGACACAGGGTGATACGACGGACACCGAAATGCTGTTGTCAAAAAAGATTGGGAGCACTCCAAGACCCAGCCACTACCTACTAGCGTATCGCGCTATGGTACGAGCGCACTTGAAATACGTAGCGCTTGCGATAGAGGACAGCGAGGAGGTGGATGTGCCTTTTCGCTACCCCTCGCACATGCTCACATACAAGCGTCTCAAGTCCCTCCGGGTTCAGTCATCACCTATCGGGTATATCGCGATGGCAGTTGCCCTGCTTGGGGAGGGCGATCGAGAGGGTGCACTACGCACTTTCGACTTTGCTTTTCATGATTGCGAGCTGGACGACATCAGATTTATCTTACTACTGAAGGTTTGTAAGGTAATCTAGATCGTTCTCACAACTGATCTACGCTTCGTTCAGTCGATCCTAGTGTTTGAATCCGGAAATCGAGAGGACGCGATAACACGCGTAGAACTCCTCTCTACGAGAGCAAAAGATGACGACGACGAGGATGCCATCTACCTGTACACCCAGGCACGTGCTTTGCGTGGTGCAGACCCGTAACTATAACCGCTGATACACTCCATAGGTCCTCGCGATTATGTACATCAAGAAGGAAGATTACACGCGTGCCATACCATTGATCGAACGCGCGAAGAATTTAGGAATGAATGGCAAACGATGTCTTCCCCTAATGACGATCTCGCTCGTAGGTCTTCTGCCGTCACTGTCTATTAATCTAATTCTCCCTGGAGATATTTGGGTGGAGCCTCGATGGACTGGATGTCGTTGCTCAGCGACATCTTTGTGAAACCCTCTATGCTGAGGGACGTACAGCCAAAGCCGTGGAGATTCTTAATATCATCAGGACATCAAACCAAGATACCCAAGGAAGCAAGACAAATGTGGACTGGGTTGCAGGTACGAGTCGTAACCACTGGTTTGTTGACGTACATGGTTACATCCATAATCAGATTATATCCAAAAATGTGTTATGACACTTGAACACGTTGGCGACGAAGCCTTGGGATCTGCAAAACATGAAGATGCAATTACACAGTACTCCACTGCTTTGTCCCTCAGTCCTCCAAGTCCCACAGGTCTGCTAATCAAGCGGAGCAAAGCTTGGGCTGCAAAAAGGCTATGGGAGGATGCACTACAGGACGCGAACGAGGTATGCGTGATACTCTTGTATGAGTCACTTGCTACAATTGTTGCATAGGCTGTGAAATCGGACCCCTCTAACCCTTGGGGATACGAAGCCAAGCACGTGGCGCTTCACGGAATGGAACGGTATGATGAAGCGATCGACGCTTTCAACTCTATGCTGCACGCAATCGAACAGTCTCGTAACCCTGAAATCAGGCGTATGTACCTCCTGTATGAATCCAAGATACACAAATGACACTTTCGCAGAACTGCGTAAGAACTATATTTCTCCATCCCGGACGATTGCGGCTATCGATTCTATCTCTCGCAAGATTCTCAAAAGTTGTCCCCTCGTCGTCATCGATGTCACCACTGGTCACCTTTGCGACGGTCCTGAGCGGCTGCGTATCTTCAAGGCCGACCCGTCGTACAAAGAGTTTGTTTCGTCCACGACAAAAGAACTGGACGAAGAGCGGATCCGACAAGTTGTTACTCGTTTTTTCGGATACGTCATGTTCTCTCATGCATGGCAGGGGCAAGAGCCGTCGTTCCAGGACGTCAGTGTAGTCAAATCTGTGTGGAACCTTCCCGAAACTCCGCTGAACGAGAAGTTGCGCAATTTCTGCAAGGAGACGCGAAGACTTGGTCACAAACGGGCATGGTCGGATACTTGTTGTATCGACAAGGCCTCGAACTCCATCCTTAATCAGTCTCTTATGTCTATGTACAAATGGTATGCGGATTCAGCAGCCACTCTCGTGTTCCTTGCCAGCATTGCACATCCATCGAAGCCCGGTGATCTCACGCGTAGTTTTTGGATGACACGAGCATGGACTTTACAGGAGCTTCTCGCACCGAAAGTGATCTATTTCTATGACTCCGAGTGGAAACCACATCTCGATGATACTGGCGAGAACCACAAGGAGTCTCTGGAGATCATGCAAGAGCTAGCCGACGCCATCAAAATTCCTCTTAAAACCATCACTACATTCACTCCGGACAATCTCAAGGTGCGCGACAAGCTTCGTCTAGCTTCGACGCGCAATGCGACGGTCGATGAGGATGTCGCGTACTCTCTTATCGGCATGTTCAATTCCGATATCAGGCCTCACTACGGTGAGGGAGCTGACTCTCTTGGCCATCTCCTGGAGGAGATTGTGGCTCGCTTAGGCGAGGTCACCGTGCTCGCGTGGTCAGGCAAGTCGTCTTCTTACAACAGTTGTCTCCCGGCTTCCATCTCCGTTTATAACCAAACTCCATACAACCCTCCATCACTCGAGGGGGAACAAATGGAAACCTACATCACAGAGCTACGGGGAAAGTTGTCTCAGGAGGTAGCGCTGAGTATCTACAAGCAGATTAACTCCCTTCCACCTGCCCGCTTTGCCACCCGCCGTCTGCATCTTCCTTGCATTGTGTTCCCTGCCAAGAGACTCAGTACTATACAGGAGACACGTAACAACGGTGAGAAAGTATATCGTGCCAGGGTGATGGGGCTTGGAACAGTGGAATTCGAGACAGTTGATGATCTCCCCCTGCAAAACCCACAAAAAATGCTTTTCGCTCATCCGTGGATTGCATCTATCCGAGATGCAAGTGATGGGTATGTCTGGGGGGGTGACTTCGAGTCTGTCATCGACTTTGGCTTGGATTTGGAACGTGGCGCTGGACCAGATGAACTTGTACCTCTTTCGCCATTACAGGCCATGCCCGCGCCTCAGGTCGACAAGTATACCCTGGCACTACGAATGCTTGCTCGCCTCAGACAGCCGTTCAGTGCATTGCTTCTGGTACAGCAGCCAGATAGACATTACAAGAGGGTCGCTACGGAGAATGAGATTGTGGTCCGGGGACTCGGAACCGATGTCTCCTCTCAGGGCATCCGGACGGCAGTCTTGGAAATCCTGTAGTACGCGTGTGTTGGGCTGCTGGCTTTCGAAGTTGCTCCGTCCGTTGTCCTTTCTCGCTCTTTTTTTTTTATCGTCTTCATGCAGTTGTCATTGGTTTTCTTCTTACCGGCCGAGGGAGACGATAGGTCGAGAGCGTTTATAATGATATCAATTATTTAATGAGTCTCAGTGTGAGAAATGTCCATGTTCATGTGTCGTAGACGACAACAGTACTAGTGTTAAGGCTGGTCAGCACGAAACTAGAAGTCATACCGGAAGCTCGCCCATTGGAAAATCCGAAGCAGTGGTGACAACCGGGCCTTGATTTTGACATATAGATGTGATTCTCCTGCCGAAATGGTTATCAACGACTTCTGTATCTGTATCGATAACCTTCGCCATCCTTCTCGATAGGACTTCTGATCGGCCACTGAGAAGACTAGGCAAGGAGCCAACCTTAGTATATTGTACACTTACTGATCGACGTCCGTCAATGTCTCTGTTACCAACCTTGGCAGACGCCGACGACGAAAGGGACCTGCGACTGTATCAAATGTGTGGTCATAACCCCCGCTACTGTTATCAAGCAGCCCGCACCAGTTGATGACGTCATTCGGAGAGTGCGTACTGGGATTCCACGTATGCGGGGACAGAATGAGACATCCTGATATAATGGATCGAAGCCCTTCTCAAACGATCACAACATTGAGGGCTTCATTTGGAGTTCGCGACCTTCATATGGCTTACCAGAAGTCGGAATTTCGATCAGAGAAATATCCACCTGCTCACAGGAGCTGAACACGACAGGATGACTAGAACCACGTACGTACCGAGGTTTTTGGATAACAGTAACTTGAAATCGGAGTGCCAATGCGCTCAAACCGCACGTCGCGAAAACGAGGGTGAAAGAAAGCTTGAAACCAATGTTAGGGCATTCCACGGATGATAGGCCGAAGATCACTGGACATTATTCTCATCATGTCCATGGAAGCGGAACATGGAGAGCATTGCGAGTACGGTGTGTACTGAAGTCGGACGGAGATCGCTTCATGAAGGCCAGAATGGCGCTCATCGTCAAGGACCACGAATGAGTTTGCCACTAGTCAGGATACGGTCCAAGCTCCTCCCGGGGGATAGCTGTTACTCGGCTCCAAAACTCTTCGTCCTGGCGAGTGACCTCGATCGGAGCCTTGTGTTCGTGACCGCGCTGCCATACAACGTACAAGAATTGCAGTATGGACGCAAGAAGTGGCGGATTGGCTTCCCATAAATCCTTCCGACGTTCAAGAGTAGTTCTGGCAACCTCCAGCGTAGTCATCTGCTCCTTCCGTCCCTTAGCATCACGCCGAGTCTGCTTTGATACATTCACCTTACCCTCACCAATCGGTATGTGGAAATCCCCAGCGACAAACAAGTTTGCAAGCGCGGGCTCTTTATCTACTGCCAGAGTTATGAAGTTCCATACAGCAATCCGTAGAGGGAGATCATCGTATGGATGATGTACGATCCGCACAAGCGAGACCACGGTGGCCTCGGGGTTTGTCAAATGTCCGACAATAGTCGGTGGTGAAAAAGCCATCATCGAGAGACATGAGGATAAGGCGTGCAAGACCTTCACTGCTTCAAGAGGCACAGCGATTCCAACATTCCATTCCTTTACGAAGGTCGCTAGCACGTGCACAGGATCAACGCGAGCTCTTGCAGAGTCTGAAAAACCAGCTCCACCAGAGATTCTGCCTGTTCGAGAAGAGAATGTTTTTTTCGTGCCTTGTGGTGAGGTCTGCTGCTTGAAGTTGGGTACTAGTCGTATGAGCTGGAGGTGGGACTTAAAGAGAAAAATCAGGCGTCTGGCATCACCCAGATGGCGGGAGGCATACAGGCCACCAAGAGTTTTGGGACTCGACGCGACAGCCGAGACGAGAGGAAGGATGGAGGAGGAGGAAGCTGTGTGCATGACGGTCTCGATGATAGCTTGGCTCAGGACGGGGTATGGCCGGTTTCCGATAGCGGGGGATTGGACGAGAATGTATGAGAACAACGACGAGATGCGTCTCCCGATCTCAAAGAGGTCACCAAGGTGTACGTATTTCCACCCGAGGTGTTCCACCCAAATCTCACCATGCACGAAGTTCACAGCACGCAGAAGGACTTCCTCCTTGACCTGGTTCAGGCGCTCACTATCGGCGGGAATCATCACCACCGAAGCGAAAGCCTCCTGGGTAAGTTTCTGGACAAGATGTAGTAAGGCGAGGGTTATAGTATGCTGACCGGACACTCGTTCGACGGCAAGAGCCACAAAATCAAAGCCGGGAGCCTGGTTGGAACTGAAGAGGACCGGTGTAGACCGAATATACAGCCAGAGTCGCCGTGACTACCTGGGAAGGGTGGGAAGTGCTGAGAGGACACTCATAGCAGATGTGACGAATGGCATGTGCCAAAAGTTCCGTGCTTGAGAGCCGCTGACGCGCTTCCTCGAGGATCATAGTCGTTAACTGCACCAGATCAGGAAGATGCGAGTCAGTGGTGGGGGAAGCATCACCGATCTCGAGAACCTCGAGAAACTCCTCCGCTAGGCCAGGTTGATCCTGAATTACACTCCGTACCAAATCCAAAGCATCTGTCGCAAGTGCTTCGTCACCTCCATCGTCGATCTCCATGCCAACGTCTTCTAACCTCAATGTCAGAGGCATGGATCCCGGTTCCATTCTCCCAAAGGTGACGTCTTGATACAAGTCGGCCGTCCCCACGTACATCCGTCGTCGAGTGACATATTCCGTCAAGGCATCGATCACTACTTTCCATCCACTATTTTCGTGCTCCTAGCACACAGCTACGAAATCACCCCCGTCACTACTTAAAAGCCGACCAGTCGAGCGGGGAGGTATGATTGAACCATCAGGTAAACGGATCGCTCGGACGTTCTTATAAAACAGCCCTGGCCCAGAGGAACAAATTCCTGCCTTGCAGAGGATATTTCCGTGGCGTTCCCAGATGAATCTGTTGACTGATATATTTTCGATGGAAGTCGTGAACCTAACGAAGTCTTGAGACAACCTTCCCAAAACCAGAGCCGCAAGGGGCTAGCGCTATACATGAGCGAAGTGGGAATCAAACTGATATACCGTACCTGAGCGATGCCTGCAGCCATAGCATCAAGAATGCCAATGGCATCCAGGAACAGCTCGAAGGGCGCAATATATCTGCCACACGGATGAGGCGTGTAGTAGACATGTCGTACCACACACCGGAAGAGCTGAGTGAACCCGACGAACGGTGCAGGTTGTTTCGCTAGCTTAGTGTCAATCTCCGCAAAATAACTCTCTTCTCTTTCATCCTGTCCCTCTCCCTATGGAAGCCCTCAACTTGTAGCGGCAAGGCTCAATACTGCTGGTGTCTTCGACTGAGGAAAGGTTTCTCTGCGATAAGGAGGACACGGCTGTCTACCACGACCGATTTGACAAGGAAGACTAGCAGGGTTGATTTGAATCGCTACGAAGTGAGGAATGGTAACACTCGGAGAGTGTGCATTAGACTGACGGTGGCGGACATGAAAGCCCCATCGTAAAATGTAATCTGGAAGCCTGAATGACTAGTTGCTGCAGATTGTGGCCAGCTGCTGGTATTTTGAGGGACGAGTATGATTTGAACTAAGATGACAGTATGAAAGCAGTGTCGTTGCGTGCAGACGATGGAATACCAATGCCCGCACAGCCACAAGTAATTGGATTAGTCACCCGGGAGGTGGTAGTGGGGTTATCAACACCATGTCCAAACGTGCCCTTGAAAGTCTTCTGTGTAATGTGAAACCACTGGCTTTACAGTCGAAGCTACATTGACCCTGTTCAGGAGCTCGGCGTCCGTCGTCTCTTCATCGATCATTCGATCATCTGTCATCACGTCTTTGATGGCATTGCGTTGATCCCACATGAACCAAATTGCCGCCGCTACCACAACGGCCTGGCAAGCAACAGAGTACTTCCGACACGCGACTACGCCTGCGGTATGTACCACAAACTCAAGACCGTCACTTAGATTTGGGTTACCAGAAAATAGGTGTCAAGTTGTTTAGGACAAGGTATTGGACGTTGAATGCGGGTACCGGGCCAAGACAAGTGGGAGTGGCCGCAACCTCGGCGAAGGTGTTTTTTCTCCGGCAATGGCTGCGCATATCATTTCTCAGTGAAGGGATTGCCGCCATCCCTAGACCGTTGGTGCTGCTTCGTCGGAAGCCCAACCCCCGGCGCTCCAGTGCCCCTAGCTTGACGGTAACAAACATGGATTTCGCAGTCACGACAATCCGACGGTGCGTGCCCGCATTCCTAGTCAAGGCACCGATTAATGCTGAAGCCGTCGCAATGCAGATGGAAATTAGGATCCAGGAGTATATATATTCTTAGGCGTGTAAGTGTAAGAAGACAGCATTGTGGTGGTTCTATGGATATCTCCTCCACGAACTGTATTCCAGCTGCCGCAATCCGCGCTACTGTTCCCGCAGTCCCCCTCAGGCTGTCCATTCAAGGCGTCAAACGTAAGATGCTACGCCCCTCCCCTACCGCAAGTGGTACTAAACGTTGTACTTCATGTACTCTCAGTTAAGCGACACCTCATCCATTGAATACTTACCCTGGCCTTGTTCCTGATGCGTCTTCATTCAAGTACGTGAGCAATGCTGCCTAGAATTTGCAGGAAGGTTATTTCAAAGTAAGTCGTATGACGAGCCGTGGGTGAAATGGACATCCTGACGAGTACAGAAGCACGAGGGAACGCCTTTCAAGGCCCTGATTTCAAATCGCTGGATAGTCTTCATCAGTCGTCAGCACCTCGACGACATCAAAAATACACGGACGACGAGCTATCTTTGATAGAGGCAGTAATTGATGTGAGTATACTCATGTCCCGCTCGAAGAGGCGTTGATAGGAAGTGCAACAGTAGTTCGCCAAGGTCGGCTATCTGATTGGTCCTGAAATCGACTTCAAATCTCTGTTGCGCGAATACATCTAACCCGTAATCTTGGTCTTTATTACCCTGACATTAAAGACGAGGTACACGCTGCATTTGGAGAGTTACTAGACCTTAAGGAAAATGGTGACATCGACGAACTATTGTCTTTTACGATTGACACTGATGCCGCTGATAGCGTGGAAGAGCGTTCCAGCAGTAGAAACCGCACGGGAGATCGTATGCAGATCCAGCAACACCTAGGTTCTTCGTCGGCCTACCGCTTCGTAAGCTGACTCCCCTTGCGTCAGTAGGCTAATAAGTACTGACATGTGAGGAAGGTAAGTTGACCCATTTCTTTGGTGCGTCGCATCGTGATATTCTTACAAAATAGTAAAACTACCGACACTCTTTATGAAGACCTCACGACCTCCGAGACCCATCTCCGCAGAGCGCGCCACGTCCTCGCCTGAATTCTCGCTTTCATCTGGCCGCCATCTGCCTGCATTTATGTAATTCCAATATAGAGCAGGATCTCGTTGAATATGGCGCTGTATAATTGGGAGTAAAAAAAGGCGCCCCTGACCCGTATCATGCAGAGCAAGTCGTAAAGGGCATACAACCACAATCTGGATAACGTGAAAACCCAAATTTTCCTCACGGGTACATGCAACGAAAAGGAATTCTATCTCGTATCCGCCTATACCGAAACGCGAGGCGTTGAAGATGAGACGTTAGTCAGGGACGATATCGCCATCTGTCGCGTCGCATTCACCTTACCCACCTCGCTAGGGTGGTACACACGTTGACGAGCCTGTGGATGAACTTCAGGGGAGCGAGCTGCAGGTGCTTTGTCGTCACATGAGGTCTTGGTCATGTGGGTGGGGTTCGGAGAGAAAGTGGAGGTATGAGGGCATCAGCGAGTGTGAGAATGTGGAGAAGCTTAGAGTTTGGCGGGACCGAGTGCAGAGCAGAGGGCATTGATGTGTGGACTGGATAACGAGCCAATAGGTCGCAACGCTGTCGACATGTTTCTGCCAACCTCGCTCATGCACGACCTCGTGCAGATGAAAGCGCCCCGGAACTTGTGAAGGCGTATAATCAGGCGCAGAGATCATTGCTGGAATGGGAATGCTGCACTGCCAAATCTTTGTTGATATCTTGATAGTGAAGAACACGATGTGACTTTGATCGTGTGAACGGATCCATATAACGAGCTTGAGGAACGCGCAGAATCACTAATATAAAGAATAACTTGTCGCTCCTTTCCCCTCCAAGCCCCAGGGTGAGGTGTGTTGGTAGGCTTGCCAGCGACGACGATGGGTGCGTGCAAGCAGCTAGAGGCTGAGGCCACTTTACTGACAACCGTCTTGTGGTGGTTAAGTTACAAAACAGATTGAGATTGCATCTCAAAGTACAATATACTCAGTGGCCTTCGCGGACGAAAATCAAGTTCTAGCAGGACATCAAGACGGTTATATTCGTCAATGGAGGATTGAAGACGGACAAGAGCAGGGTCCAACCATGCGAGGGAGTGGCGGTATCTGTTCTATCGCCGTTTCGCAAGATGGGCGGTGGATTGTGTCCGGAGACGACGAAAATCAGGCGATCGTCTGGAACGGGGTCACTCACGAAAAAGTGGTCCACGTAGAACACGAGGCTTATATATTCGCTGTCGACATCTCCAACGACTGTACCAAGGTTGTCACTGCGAGTTGGGCTGCCGTCGGCGAAACTGCCCGGATATTTGACACCGCTTCTGGTACCGATTTGTTTCCTCTCGTCTCACCGGGTCACCTTCGTGGTATCAAGTTCTCTCCAGACGGCAGTCGCTTCGCTACTGCCTCGTTTTATGACGGTGTCCGCGTCTACAGCACGCACGATGGCAATGTCTTGTTCGATTCAGGTGGTCGGGGTCGAATCAACGCCGATCCGCCACTCTTTCCGTTGGCCTGGTCATCCGATGGCCAGCAACTGTTCGTAGTAGGAAGAGGCAAAATCACCTGTTTCGACTTTTCCAAGTCCTCATCTTCAGATTGGTGGATCCATGAAACCGAGTCTCGAGCTTCCGTAGCATGCAACGGCAGATTCGTTGCATGTTCCGCAGGCTCATCTGTTTCGCTATGGGATTGTGTGTCCCATGAGCAGATTGGCAGCATCATCACACACTCCACCGGGATCAGGTGCATTGCTCTTTCACCAAGTGGGGGGTATCTCGCATGCAGTGCTGGCAAGAATATCACAGTTCACAACCTCAGAGATGTCCTTCCCTTGACATATTTCGTTGGTGGTGTAAGCGAGCGTCATTACGACGCTTTGATCTATCGACAACCCCGTGCTCAGCTTCCGCTCGTACAAGTGAGCGACGAGACCCTAAAATCATGGACACAGGGCGATCTGATTCACACCGAAACGCTGCTATCAGAGGAACTCACGAGCGCTTCAAGTCCTAACCACTGCCTGCTAGCAAACCGCGCTCTTGTACGAGCGCATTTGAACCATGTTGCGCTGGCGATGGAGGACGGTAAGGAGGTGAGTCTGCATTCTCACCACCCCCGGGCCATACGCGTGTTCACTCACAAGCGTATCAAGTCTCTCAGGATTCAGCCGTCACCTATCGGGCATATCGCGACGGCAATTGCCCTGCTTGGCCAAGGCGATCCAGAGGGTGCGCTATGGGCATTCGACCTTGCATTTCACGATTGTGAGCTGCGCGACAACAGGCTCCTCTTACTACTGAAGGTTTGTGAGGTGACCTAGATCGTTCTCACCATTAATCCTCATTTCTCTCAGTCGATCCTCTTATTTGAATCCGGAAACCAAGAAGTCGCAATAGCACGCATAGAACACCTTATTACAAGAGCAAACGATGACAACGACGACGATTCCACTTACCTTTACACCCAGGTACGTACTTTGTGTGGTGCAGACCTGTAATTATCGTCGCTGATACATTCCGCAGGTCCTTGGAGTTATGTACGTGAAGAAGGGAATTTACGAACGTGCGATACCATTGATTGAACGCGCAAAGAACCTAGCTCCGGAGGACAAACAGTGTCCTCTGATGACGATCTCCCTCGTAGGTCTTCCGCCATTACTGCCTATTAATCTAACCCTCCGTGGAGATATTTCAGTGGAGTTTCATTGGACTAGAAATCCTTGTTCAACAACGTCGATGTGAAACCCTCTATGCTGAAGGACACACAGCCGAAGCGGAGGACAATCTCCTGAACATCATCAGTGCATCAGACGAGGAGATCCAAAGGAGCAAGGAGACTGCGGACTGGGTCGCAGGTAGGTCTTGTGACCACTAGTCTTGTTGATGTACACTGTAACACCTACCATCAGATTTTGCCCAAAAATGTGTTATGACACATGAGCGCGCTGGCGATAAAGCCTTGGGTTCTGCAGAACATGATGATGCACTTGCGCAATACCCTGCGGCGTTGTCCCTCATTCCAGCCAGTCTGGCAGGTCTGTTTATGAAACGGAGCAGAGTTCGGGCAGCAAAAGGGTTGTGGGAGGATGCACTACAGGATGCGAACGGGGTACGCATGGTATCCTTTTTGTACGAGTTAGTTCCTTACAATTGCTACATAGGCAGTGAAAGCGGATCCCTCTATCCCTTGGGGCTATGAGGCCAAGCACGCGGCGCTTCACGGAGCAAAACGATATGACGAAGCGATCGATGCTTTCGAGTCTATGCTACATGCGATTGAACAGTCCCATGACCCTGAAATCAGGCGTATGTAACCCCTGTGTAAATCCAATATACAGAAATAACTGTTTCACAGAACTGCATAAGAACTACATCTCTCCATCCCAGACGGTCGCAGCTATCGATTCCATCGCTCGCAAGGTCCTCAAAAGTTGTCCCCTTGTCGTCATTGATGTGGCCACCGGTTGCCTTTGCGACAGTGCGGAGCGGCTGCGTATCTTCAGAGCTGACCCGTCGTACAAAAAGCTTGTTTCATCCATGACAAGAGAACTGGACGATGAGCGGATCCGACAAGTTGTTACTGGTTTTTTGGGATACGTCATGTTCTCTCATGTGTGGCAGGGGCAAGAGCCATCGTTCCAGGACGTCAACGTAGTCAAATCCGTGTGGAACCTTCCCGAAACTCCCTTGAACGAGAAGTTGCGCAATTTCTGCAAAGAGACGCGCAGACTTGGTCACAATTGGGCGTGGTCAGACACTTGTTGTATCGACAAGTCCACAAGTTCGATCCTCAATCAATCTCTTACGTCTATGTACAAATGGTATGCAGATTCAGTGGTCACGCTCGTGTTCCTTGCCGGCGTTGCGCATCCATCCAGTGCCGGGGACCTCGTGCGTAGTCTATGGATGACACGAGCATGGACTTTGCAGGAGCTTCTCGCACCGAAAGTCCTCTTGTTCTATGACATCGAGTGGAAACCGTACCTCGGTGATACCGGTACGAACCATAAGGAATCCCCAGAGATCATGCAAGAGCTATCCGATGCCATCAAGATTCCCCACGGAACTATCACTACCTTTTCTCCGGAAGATCTCGCGATACGCGAGAAACTTCGTCTAGCTTCGCCCCGTAATGCGACGGTCGAGGAGGACGTTGCGTACTCTCTTATCGGCATATTCAAGTCCGATATCAGACCTCACTACGGTGAAGGAGCCGATGCTCTGGGGCATCTCCTGGAGGAGATCGTGGCCCGCTTTGGCGAGGTCACCGTGCTCGCGTGGTCAGGAAAGTCGTCATCGTATAACAGTTGCCTCCCAGCCTTCATCTCCGTTTACAACCAAACTCCTTACAACCCGCCATTGCTCGAGGGGGAGGAAATGGAAACTTACATCACAGAGTTACGAGGCAAGTCGTCCCAGGAAGTAGCCCTAAATATTTGTAATCAGATTAACTGTCTCCCACCCGCCCGCTTTGCGGCCCGCCGCCTGCATCTTCCTTGCATCGTCTTCTCCGTCAGAAGACTCGGTATACAGGAGACGCATAATGACAATGAGAAGGTATATCGCGCCAGGGTATCGGGGCTTGGGATGGTGGAATTCACGACAGCAGACGATCTCCCACTGCAAAAGCTGCAGAAACTGGTCTTTGTGCATCCGTGGATTCCTTTTATCCGAGGTCCAAGTGATGGGGATGCATGGGAAGGTGACTCGGAGTCGGTGGTTGACTTTGGCTCGGATTCGGAGCACGACGCTGGATCATATGAAATTGTGCCGCCTTTACCATCGGATGCTACCCCCCCGCCGCAGGTTGACGATTACACCCGGGCACTACAAATGATTGCTCGTCTTGGACAGCCGTTCAGTGCACTCCTTCTGGTACAACAGCCGGATAGACATTACAAGAGGGTCGCCACGGAGAATGAGATTGTAGTCCCGGGACTCGGAACCGACGTCCCCTCTCAGAACATTCGGGCGACGGTCCTGGAAATCCTGTAATACGTTTGTGCAGGGTTGAGACCAGTTACTGGTTTCAAAGTTGTCCTGTCTGTTATCCTTTCTTGCCTGTTTTTCTTTTCGCGCAGGTTTCTTTGGTTTGCTTTGTTACCTACGTGGAGAGGGAGACGGAACTCAAGAGTTCTTATAGTAATACCACTTACTTAGTACCTGATAGTCAGGCAGAGAAATGTACCCATACATGTCCCATGGACGACGACAGAAGTGAGAAATTGTATAAACTAGTACACTGGGCTCAGTCGCTCCTTTAGGAGACTCGTTCGTTAGGAGATTGCAAACGACAGCGATGAGCAAATCACGGTCTTGGGATGTAGACTTGCACCCATGCCAGATGGAAGACTTCTTGTTCAGGGCTCGAATCGAATACATTTTTTCATTGAAGAAAGACCCCAACACTTTCTGCGAACCAAAAGCCCGCGCAGTTCAGACAGTAGATATGACTTCCCCAGCAGTGGTCCTTGGAAATGGTACTGTTATCAGCGACGTACTGACGTCGCCCATTCTCCGAGCCGTTTAGGACAGGAAAACCTGTAAGCTGAACGCAAGCGATGACTTACTGTGTGTATCTTGCAGTAAGTTTGTTCATAATAGTGCTGGTTATCACTATGCACAGGAAGATAGATGAGATGGCAAGAGCCAGACACGAAGACTGGCTATATGCAAGAATAAAGCCGACGAAGAAGGCACTGAGAAAGTCGACAACGAGTGCAACCTTCTCCGATATCAACTGTTGGACTAAGTCTGTGTTGAATCGGCAAACGGAGAGATGTGGAATGGCTTGGACCTACGGGTATCCGTATGAATGCGAGTAGCTACTTCACCGGCCCCAACATAATCAAAATATGTAATGTTTTGTCGGAGGATGGCTTGCAGGACTTTCTCACAAATGAGCTTCGTATTGACCTTGCCAGTATGTATCCGTAGGTACATGTAATCCGAGTACAGACAACCACGCCGACACCCTGACTAACGTTAGGTACGATCCAGCTCATAACCAACGAGTAACATACCAATGTAGGTTGAGTAGGAAGCGTCCTGACCGGTGGCAGTGCGGATCTTACACACTGCAGAGTCAAAATCCTGCCTCGCAGAGGATATTTCCGTGGCGTTCCCGGATGAATCTGTTGACTGATATATTTTCAATGCCAGTCGCGAACCTAACGAAGTCTTGAATCAGCCTTCCGAAAACCGGGGCTAGCGCTATACATGAGTGAAGCGGGAATCAAACCAATATGTGATACCTGGGCGACGCCTGCAGCCATAGCACCAACAACGCCAATGGCATCCAGGAACAGCTCGAACGGCGTAATACATCTGCCACACGGATAAGGCGTGTAGTAGACACGTCATATTAAACACCGGAAGAGCTGGGTGAACCCGACGAGCGTTGCAGGTTGGTTCGCTGGCCTAGTGTCAATCTCCGCAAATAAGTCTCTCCCTCTTTCATCCTGTCCCTCTCCCCACGGAAGCCCTTCAACCATTAGTGGCAAAACTCGATACTGCTGGCGTCTTCGACTGAGGAAAGTCTTCTCTGCGATAAGGAAGACGCGGCTGTCTACCACGACAGATCTGGCAAGAAAGACAGCGGAAACCTAGCAGGGTTGATTTGAATCGCTACGAAGTGAGGAATGGTAACACTGAGAGAGTGTGCATTATACCGACGGTGGCGGACATGCAAGTGCCATCGTAAAATGTAGTCAGAAGCCTGACTGACATATTATGGCCAGTTGCTTGTATCCTGAGGCGCGAACATGATTTGAACTAAGACGACGGTATGAAAGCAGTATCGTTGCGAGCGGACGGTGGAGTACCAATCCACGCACAGCCACAAGTAATTAGATTAGTCACCCGGGAGGTGGTAGTGGGGTTATCGACAGTGTTGCCGCCACCATGTCCAAACGTGCCCGAAAGTCTTCTGTGGTGCGAAACCACTAGCTTTACAGTCGAAGCTATATCGACCCGGTTCAGGAGCTCGGCGTCCGTCGTCTCTTCATCGATCATTCGATCATCTGTCATCGCGTCTTTGATGGCGTTGCATTGATCCCACATGAACCAAATTGCTGCCGGTGCTACCACAACGGCCTGGCAAGCAACTTCCGACATGCGACTACGCCTACGGCATGCACCACAAAGTCGAGACCGTCACTTGGATTTGGGTTACCAGAAAATAGGTGTCAAGTTGTTTGGGACAAGGTATTGGACGTTGAATGCGGGTACCGGGCCAAGACAAGTGGGAGTGGTTGCAACTTTGGCGGAGGTGTTTTTTCTCTGGCGATGGCCACGCATATCATTTCTCAGTGAAAGGATTGCCGCCACCCCTAGATCGTTGGTGCTTCTTCGTCAGAAGCCCAACCCCAGCGCTCCAGTGCCCCTAGCTTGACGGTAACAAGCATACTTTTCGCGGTCACGACAATCCGATGGTGCATGCCCGCATTCCTAGTCAAGGCACCGTCTAATGCTGAAGCCGTCGCAATGTAGATGATAATTGGGATCAAGGAGCATATATGTTCTTAGGCGTGCAAGTGTCAGAAGACAGCATTGTGGTGGTTCTATGGATATCTCATCCACGATCTATGTTCTATCTGCCGCAATCCGCGCTACTGTTCTCGCAGTCACGCTCAGGCTGTCCAAGGCATCAAACGCAAGATGCTACGCCCCTCCCCTACCGCAAGTGGTACTAAATGTTGCGTGTGCTCTCAGCTTGACGATATCCCATCCAATGGATACTCGTCCTGGTCCTTGTCCTACATATCTTCATTCAAGTACGTGAGCAATGCTGCCGAGGTTCTGCAGGAGGGTTATGCTAAGGTAAGTCGTATGACGATCCGTGGGTAAAATGGAATCCTGACGAGTACAGAAGCACGAGGGAACGCCTTTCAAGGCCCTGACCTTAAATCGCTGGATAGTCTTCATCAGTCGTCAGCACCTCTCGAGGACAATAAAAACACACGGACGACGAGCTATCTTCGGTAGTGGCAGTAATTGATGTGAGTACACTCATGTCCCGCTCGAAGAGGCGTTGATAGGAGGTGCAACGCGAGGTCGGCTATCTGATTGGTCCTGAAATCAACTTTAATTCCTGCCACATCTCTATTGCGCAAATACATCTGACCCGTAATCTTGGCCTTTATTATCCTGACATCAAAGACGAGGTACACGCCGCATTCGGAGAGCTACTAGACCTTAAACAATGGTGCCATCGACGAACTATTGTCTTTTTCGATCCACACTGATGCCGCTGATAGCGTGGAAGAGCGATCTAGCAGTGGAAACCGTACGGGACATCGTATGCAGATCCAACAACACCTAGGTTCTTCGTCGGCCTACCACTTCGCAAGCTGGTGATAGGTCAGGATCTTGTCTGGATCGATCTCGATTCCCGGTTTGTGGCCGCCGTGACTACCAATGCAAACGTCTTCAACATATTCCTTAAATTTATGGTACTTATTTTTTTTCCAGTTCTGTCAGCACTTGCGCACACGTATCCTGCCCAGGTTTGTGTCGAAAAAGCTACCTAATACAGCTGCGGGGATCGCACGTGCCGTGACACACCTCAATCCCATTATCAAAGAGTGCTTCAGGTGTGCAGGAGAGCATGAGGAGGATTGGAGCGACAAACCCGCGAGCGGGAGCGCTTGCTGAAGTTGATTGATCACCTGATTACTTGTCCCAGAATGATATTCTTCTGTAGTGGTTGATAGACGAGTCACAAGAGTCTTCGAGAAGGCAGTCGACCCTGCATGTGTTGATCATCAACTCTGCCTCGATACATGTACGTCTTTCCCGCCGTCGAGAGTTACTGTTTGAAGGTTGACTATTCCAAAACAGTCGACCACGAATGTAAGAGATCATTCAGTGCCCTACGAACATGATTTGATGTCCTGGCAGACTTTTTCACGAGCGTTGTGCAATCTTGCCGCCTATCCGCAATATGTAGGATCCCTTCGTGAAGAAATTGACGAAGTTATCCAGGAACATGGGTGGACAAAAAAGGCAATCGCGTTGATGCAAAAGGGTTTCTGGTAGAGATTCAATGCATCCTCGCACGTATGTATACAATCGCCCACTGCTACCGTGAATCTGACGGACTGCATCCAACATTTAGTCAGTGCACAAAAAAAAGTAATGAAGGATCTAACCCTGTGAGATGGCACTTGCATACCGAAGGGGACTCACCTATCTGTTCCGACGTGTCTTCCACCGCGATAGTGCAGTCTATGACAATCCAGGTGTCTTCAATCCTTTCCGGTTCTCCTAATTAAGCGATGATGGAGATGGAAGTGCCAGACATCAGATGGTGGTCGTAACTCAGGACTATATTCCCTTCGGATGTGGGAAGCATGCATGGTATGGTCGCGCGTGTATTGGAGTAGCGACACTCATCTATTCTTCCACCATAGCCCCGTGAGGTTCAACAAGTTCAAGTATGGATCTGATGCTCCCCGTATCTGGCAGTAAACGGGCGAAATCCCAGCACGACGCATGTGCCTTGCATGTGTCCGCCAGGCCGGGACTTGGAAGAGTTTCGTCATCACGACCACCCTTGCAACGTATGACTTCGATGCCATTTATCTGAAGACTTTACGAACAGTGAGAGCAGTGTAAAAAGATGGCGAGATACGAGATTTCAGCTAGCCATCAAGTGGCATGTAAGAGGTGAGAAAAGGAAAATGTCGGACATTTGACGGCTGAAAGTGAGAGAAGTTGT
The DNA here is from genome assembly GCA_024613185.1 of Pisolithus microcarpus. Taxonomy (NCBI): domain Eukaryota; kingdom Fungi; phylum Basidiomycota; class Agaricomycetes; order Boletales; family Pisolithaceae; genus Pisolithus; species Pisolithus microcarpus. The sequence continues at coordinate 3,816,085 of JANFAI010000002.1, read as the reverse complement.
TGTCTTATTTTCTTTGGTGGGTCATAAGGTGATAATCCGGTAAAATAATGAGACTACCAGTGTACCGTCTGTAAGATCTCAGACCCTTCTCTGCAAAGTGGGCCACGTCCTCACGTTTCTAATACAGCCTTCGTCTAACTGCACTCATGTGATCCCGCCGTTGGGAGTGCTGCGTAAGTGGGAATTGATGAGGGTGCCCTTGACTCGTGACATGCAGACCAAGTCAGAAAGGGCACGCTTACAACTTCAAATTTGGATAACGTGAAAAGACCATAAACGTTTCACGGGTACATGCAACGAAGAGGAGTTTCACCTCGCATGTGGGACCATCGAACTGCGAGGGATCGAAGCACTCGAACTGATGCGCGCCTTGATAGGTGAGGTGTTAGTCAGGCACGATCTCGGTATTTGTTGCATCACACCTGCCTCTCACCGGGATGGTGCACACGTCGACGAGACTGCCGAAGTGGAGGGAGTGCGAGCTAGATGTGTTTTATCGGTGTATGCAACCTTGGTTTTGTGGGCAGGATTCTGAGAGAAAGCGGAGGTCTGAGGGTATCGGCAATCGAGAGGATAGATAGGGGGAAGCCCAGAGTTAGGCTGGACCGAGAGTAGGGCAGAGGGCAGATACTTTTCTGGGATGGGCCAATACATCACAATGCGCTCAACACGCTTCTGCTAACCCTCGCCTCATGCGTGATCTTGTGCAGACGAAAACGCTGGAACTGACGGAGTGGTATAATCGGGCACCGAGATCGTTACCGAAATGAGGATGCTGCACTGCCAAGTCTTCACCGATACCGTGATAATGAAGAACATGATGCGACTTTGATTGTGTGAACAGGTCCACGTAGATGGCTGTGAGGAACGTGCAGAATTATAAAAGGGGAGTCACGAATAACTATACAATGTGTCGTTCCTTTTCCCTCTTCCAAACTCCAGAGCGAAGTGGGCTTGCTAGAAAATGGGTGCGTACCAGCAGTCAGCGAGGCCGAGGCACCTCTACTGACAGGTCGGTGGGGTGGTTAAGTTGCGAAACAGATCGAGATTGCATCGCAGAGTGTTGTAAATGCGCTTGCCTTCGCAAGCGAAAGTCAAGTCATAGGAGGACATTACAACGGTGACATTCGTCGATGGAACATCGAAGACGGGCAGCAGCTGGGTCCCGCCGTGAAAGGGGATGACATAATCCGTTCCATCGCTGTTTCGCAGGATGGGCGGTGGATCGTGTCTGGAGACTGCGGATGCAAGGCGACCCTCTGGAACGCAGACACTCACGAAAAAGTGCGCCACACCGAATACGGGAATTTCGTGTTCGCCGTTGATGTTTCGAGCGACTGCACCAAAGCAGTCGCTGCGGGTTTCGACGACGCAGACAACGTCCGGCTATTCGACATCAGCTCCAGCACCGAATTGCTTCCTCCCATCTCACACAGCCAGGTTGATGGTGTCAAATTCTCCCCAGACGGCAGTCGGTTTGCTACCGCCTCGCGTGATTCCGGTGTCCGCATCTACAGCACCCACGATGGAAAAGTCCTGTTCGATTCAGGTACTCAGGGTTCAACCAACTCATCAACGTGGGCCACTCCGTTGGCCTGGTCATCCGATGGCCAGCAACTGTTCGTAGCAAGCAAAAGCAAAATCACGTCTTTCAACATCTCCGACTCTTCTTCTTCGGAATGGCCGATTCATGGAACTCAATTTTCCGTATCTATAGCATCCAACGGCAAATTCATCGCATGTTCTGCAGGCTCGTCCGTTTCACTGTGGGATTGCATATCCCACAGCCGGATTGGCATCATCATCACACACACCGCCGGGATCAGGTGCATCGCTCTCTCACCGAGTGGGGGGTGTCTCGCATGCGGAGTTGACAACATTATCACAATTCACGATCTCAGAGATGTCCTTCCCATGGAGTATTTTGGCAGTGGTGTAAGTGAGCATCCTCATCACGCTATTTACCATTCCCATCTGTCGTCATTCTATTGTTTCTCAGCTTCCACTCGTACGAATGAGTGGCCAGACCTTCAAATCATGGATACAGGGCATTCCGACGAACACCGAAGTGTTACTATCAGAGGAGATCAAGAGCACTTCAAGTCCCAGCCATGACCTGCTAGCATGCCGTGCTATTCTACGAGCACGCCTGAAACACGTGGCACTCGCGATGGAGGACGGCAAGCAGGTGAGTGTGCTTTCTCGCTACCCCACGCACATGCTCACATGCAATCATCTCAAGTCCCTCCGGGTTCAGCCATCTCCTATCGGGTATATCGCGATGGCGATCACCCTGCTTGGCCAGGGTGATCGAGAGGGTGCACTACGCATATTCGACCTTGCCTTTCATGATTGTAAGCCGGACGACATCAGATTTATCTTACTACTGAAGGTGCGTAAGGTAATCTAGATCATTCTCACGATTAACCTTTGTTTCTTCGCTCAGTCGATCCTCGTGTTTGAATCCGGGAACCAAGAAGACGCGATAATACGCGTAGAACTACTTGCTACAAGAGCAGACGATGACGGCGGTAACGATGGCATTTACCTTTACACGCAGGTACGTGCTCCGCATTGTGCAGACTCGTAACTATCACTGCTGATACATTCCACAGGTCCTCGCAGTTATGTACATGAAGAAGGGGAATTATGGACGTGCGATACCGTTGATGGAACGAGTGAAGAACCTAGCCCCTGAGGACAAACAGTGTCCTTCCCTCATGACGATTTCCCTCGTAAGTTTTCTGCCGTTATCATCTATTAATCTGATCCTCCATGGAGATATTCGGGTGGAGTTTCAATGGACTGGATGTCGTTGCCCAGCAACGTCTCTGTGAAACCCTCTATGCTGAAGGACGTACAGCCGAAGCCGTGGAGATTCTCCTTAATATCATCAGGACGCTGGACGAGGATACCCAAGGAAGCAAGATAAAGGCGGACTGGGTTGCAGGTACGATTCGTGACCACTAGTCTTTTTGACGTGCACGGTAACGTCCACCATCAGATTTCATCCACAAGTGTGCTGTGACACTTGAACGTGTTGGCGACGAAGCCTCGCGTTCCGCAAAACATGATGATGCAATTACACAGTACTCTACTGCATTGTCCCTCAGTCCTCCAAGTCCAGCCGGTCTACTTACCAAGCGGAGCAAAGCTCGAGCGGCGAAAGGGCTATGGGAGGATGCACTACAGGATGCGAACGAGGTATGCATGATACCTGTCTTGTATGAGTCAGTTCTCTTCAGTTGTTACATAGGCAGTGAAAGCGGACTCCTCTATCCCTTGGGGCTATGAGGCCAAGCACGCGGCGCTTCACGGAGCCAAACGGTATGACGAAGCAATCGATGCTCTCAAGTCTATGCTGCACGCGATCGAACTGTCTCATGACCCTGAAATTAGGCGTACGTACCTCCTGTGTTGAATTCAATATGCGCAATTAACGGTTTCGCAGAATTGCGCAAGAGCTACATTACTCCATCCCAGACGATCGCGGCTATCGATTCTATCGCTCGTGAGATCCTCAAAAGTCATCCCCTCGTCGTCATCGACGCCACCACCGGTTGCCTTTGCGACGGTCCTGAGCGCATGCGTATCTTCGAGGCTGACCCGTCGTTTAAAGAGCTTGTTTCATCCATGACGAGTAAAGTGAATGATGAGCGGATTCAAGAAGTTGTTGAAAGATATTTCGGATATGTCATGTTCTCTCATGCATGGCAAGGGAACGAACCGTCATTCCAGGAAGTCAACGTAGTCAAATCCGTGTGGAACCTTTCGGACACGCCCTTAAACGAGAAGTTGCGCAATTTCTGCAGGGAGGTGCGCAGACGTGGTCATAATTGGGCGTGGTCAGATACATGCTGTATCGACAAGTCCACGAGCTCGACACTTAATCAATCTCTTACTTCTATGTACAAGTGGTACGCAGATTCAGCAGTCACGTTCGTATTCCTGGCCGGCGTAACGCATCCATCCAAGCCTGGGGATCTTACCCATAGTCTGTGGATGACACGAGCATGGACTTTGCAGGAGCTTCTCGCACCGAAAGTCGTTTTCTTCTATGACTCCGAGTGGAAACCATACCTCAATGATACTGGCGACAATCACAAGGAATCCCCAGAGATCATGCAAGAATTAGCCGACGCTATCAAGATTCCCCATGGAACTATCACCACATTCTCTCCGGACGATCTCGCGATACGGGAGAAGCTTCGTCTCGCTTCGACACGCAATGCAACATACGTGGAGGACGTCGCCTACTCTCTGATCGGCATATTCAAGTCCGATATCAGGCCTCACTACGGTGAAGGAGCCGATGCTCTCGGCCATCTCCTGGAGGAAATTGTGACCCGCTTCGGCGAGGTCACCGTGCTTGCGTGGACAGGCAAGTCATCATCTTACAACAGTTGTCTCCCGGCTTCCATATCCGTTTACAACCAAACTCCTCACAACCCTCCATCACTCGAGGGGGAAGAAATGGAAGCTTATACTACTGAACTACGGGGCAAGTTGTCTCAGCGAGAAGCCCTGAGTATTCATAATCAGGTTAATCATCTCCCGCCCGCCCGCTTTGTAGCCCGCCGTCTCCATCTTCCTTGCATCGTCTTCTCTGTCAAACGACTCAGTATACTTGAAAGACGTAGTGGCGATGAGCAGGTATATCGTGCCTGGGTGGGGCCCGAAACAGTGGATTTCGCGACAGCAGACCCTCTCCCACTACGAAAACCACACAGATTGGTCTTCGTGCATCCGTGGATTTCTCATATCCGAGGTCCGAGTGATGAGGAGGATGCCTGGGGAAGTGATGAGGAGTCTGTTGTTGATTTTGACTCGGATTCGGGGCATGACACTAGGTCGGATGAAGTTGTGCCCCCTTCACCATTAGATGGTGGTTCCGAGCCTCAGGCTGACAACTATGCCCGGGCACTACAAATGATTGCTCGCCTCGGACAGCCATTCAACGCGTTGCTTCTGGTACAACAGCCGAATAGGCACTACACGAGGGTCGCTACGGAGAATGAGATTGTAGTCCCGGGACTTGGAACCGACATCACTTCCCGGGACATTCGGGTGACAGTCTTGGAAATCCTGTGATACTTGTGTGAGGGGCTTGGACTGGGCTGCCGGCTTACTCGTCCTCTGTCTGTTATCCTTCCTCGCCTGTTTTCCTTTCGTGCAGGTTTCATTGGTTTGCTCGTTATGTGGAGAGGGAGACACAACCTCAAGAGCGCTTGAGGCAATACTACCTACCTACTTAGTACCTGATGATAATCTGGAGAAATGTGAGACAAAACCTCGAGAGCGCTCGCATGGATCTCAATTACTCAATTCCTGAGTCTGAGTTGGAGAGTTGGACCAATGTTCTTGTTCTTGGTCTAGGTGACGACAGTGCTAAGGCTGGCCAGCACGAAACTAGAAATCCTACAAGCTAGCGTGCGGACGTTCATTTCAGTGGATCTGGTCATTCCGGAAGCCCGCCAGTAGGAAAATCTGAGGCAGCAGTGATGGTCAGGTCTTGATTGTGACATAGAGGTGACTCTCCTGCCGAGATGGCTGTGAACGGTTTCTGAATCGATAACGTTTGCCATCCCCTGCGGTAGGGCTCCCAATCGGCCACCGAGATGATTGGGCAAGGAACTAAATTAGTATATCGTACACTGCTCTTCGACGTCCGTCAATGTCTGTACTACCAACCTTGGCAGACGCCGACGACGAAAAGACCGACGAGGGTGCCCATGTGCGTTTGTAACCCTCGTTACCGTCATCTGGCAGCTCGCACCAGTGAATCCCGTCATTCGGAGGTTGCATACTTGGATTCCATGTATGCTGGGAAAGAATGAAACGTCCTGATAGTGGATTGAATCCCTTCTCAATCGATCACACTGTGGAGGGCCTCGTTTGGAGTTCGCCACCAACATATGACTTCCTACCAGAAGTTGTCAGAATTATGATTTGAGAAATATCCACCTGCTCACAGGAGCTGAACACGACAGGATGACTAGAGCCACGTATCCAGGTCTTTGGGTAGCAGCAACCTAAAATTGGGGTGCCAGCGCGCCTTGACCGCACATCGCGGAAACTGAGGGGTGTAAGAAGGCCTGAAACTAATGTCGAGGCATGACTCAATTTTACACACGCTTACGCACCAGATGCATTTACAGTGACGATCCACCACGGATGATACATCGAAGATTACTGGTCATTATTTCCATCGAAGCGGAACAAGGAAAAGAGTTACGAGTGCAGTGTATGTACTGAAGTGGGGTTGGCTCAATCGTGTCCTAGAACATGGACGATATCATCTGGTAGCACGACGTCGACTTGACGGCAGAATTGAGACTGTTATTGCTGAAAGCCACGATGACACCCTCACTTGCAAACCTTTCGGCGCCGGAAGAGATACTCACGAACGCCAATGGAATGACAAGATATGAGGAAAGTGTAGAGGGATCCTGCGAACGCAGAGTAAAGGGAGGTCCGATTGCGCGACCATGTCCAAGTGGACGAGGAGACCCAAGCTGGAAATGATGATGTCCGTTTCGTCAACCACGGAAGAGGCGAAGAACAGATATCGGGCCGCGTGCACTGCTCGACATCGGCAACGAGAGCTCCATATTCCCGGTCCAGGTCCAGATCCAGATAAGTCCGCGCCGAATCAAAAGTGAGACGTAGCACATCGACCACGAGCGTCACCGTCGCGTCGACCAGCTCTGTCACGGTCAGGCGCTTGCTTGCGATATGTAAAGGTCTTAGGCTATGTGGCGCACGACGAAGTGCAGTATTTGCAGCAGAGTCCTGTGAAACGGTAAAGGGAGCTTCCCGAGGAATGACTGGGGAAAGCGGCTGAGCCTCGTTTAACAGAGTCGTGTAAACGTTGGACACCAGTGTGATGAAGGATTCGACGACGGTGCAGCGTCCATAGTAGTAAACCATGCAGCCTCAAGAATGGAAAGGAGGACTCCTGGTCGTGTCCCGTGGATTGTTGGTACAACCTCTCCCTTCCTCTTCTCCCTTGCGAGGTCTCCAGAAATCGTTGCCGCAAGCGTGAGGGGGGACGATCTAATCCCAGGCTCGCTACTGAAGTCTTCCCGGGACTGGGAAGAGTTCGCCATCACGACGACCTTTGCATCACTTGACTTTGATGCCAATTTATCTGAAGACTCTGCAAACAAAATAATGAAACTACCAGGGTACCCTCTGTAAAATTTCGTGGCCTCCGAGTTCCTTCTCCGCAAAGTGTGCCACGTCCTTGTGTTTCTATGGAAGAGCTGATTGAGGACGGCGGACGGTGCAGGTTGCGCCTGATCTGTGCAAGGGTGCAAAGGACCGTTTTCCGGCTGCAACACTGGGGATGCTACGAAAGAACAACATCGCCTGGCCAGGCACTCCGAGCTGGTACGCCGCGCCGCTGGGGCCCATCTTCACGCATACGAGTCACTGGGATTCCACGCTTAGTTAGGTAACAGATTTTTGAGAGATATTCAGTACCCTTGGCATAAGTGTTAGGACATGGAAGCAATGCAGTGTCAGCTCCGAGCAACCTAATGGTTTCGGTTAGGGCACTCGAGCAGTGCTGGTGAGACGAGACATCATAGTATGCGCGCACAGCCACCATATAACCATGCACTCATGCCATGGCGGAGGTGGCAACGCTACGACTACAAATGCAAGTACATCTACGACGAGGAGAAGGCCGAGAACAAGACGAATTCAGAACAGCAGGTGTAGTGGCTCAAATGTTGTGGATAGCTCGCTAACTTTGGGGTTCGTCAGAAAACCACCCGTTCACAATGGTGCTGGCGGTGTACAGGGTAAAAAAAATTGTCCAGGACTGATGGATACTCGGTCATATTGTTTATCGACAGTGTTGCCGCCACCATGTGCTAACGTGCGCGAGGGTATTGACCAGATCCGGGAACTCGGCGTCCGTCGTCCCCTCAAATCTGTCATTACGTCGAACCCGCTCGCCGCTGCCACCACCACAAGGTCCTGTAAGCAATAGGATGCTTCCGACACTCGATCACGCCGATGGCATGTACCAGAAAGCCAAGACCGTCACTCAGATTTGGGTTACCAGAAATAGGTGTCAAGTTGTTTAGCACAAGGTATTGGGCGTTGCATGCAGCTACCGGGCCAAGTCAAGTGCGAGTCGTTGCAACCTCGACGTAGGCGTTTGGCTCGGCGAACGGTCCGCATGTTATTATCAGCGAAGGGATGCCGCTGTTCCCGGCGCTCCAGCGCCTCTAGCTTGACGTTAAGATATCATTCCCTGCTTTTTGCGGTCGCTCCAAAGAACAAACACGGTCTTGGGCGGTATAAAAGGCTCCCAGAGTTGCGATGGACCACGGTTCTCTTGTGCGATGACCGGTATCTCCTCCACGAACTATATTCTGGCTGCCGCAATTTGCGCTACAGTTCCCGCAGTCGCGCTCAAGCTGTCCGAGTCGTCAAACGTAAGTCGCCACGTACCCCCTACCCGAAAGCGGTACTAAACATTTTACTACGTGTGTACTCTAAGCTTGACTACATCCCATCCGTTGGATACTCATCCTGACTTTTGTCCTCCATCATTTCATTCAAGTACGTGAACAATGCTGCCCGGATTTTGCAGGAAGGCTATGCCATAGGTAAAATGATCACCCTAACGAGTGCGGAAGCACAAGGGAGCGCCTTTCAAGGTCCCGATTTTGAATCGCTGGATAGTTGTCGTTGGTCGGCAGCACCTCGAGGACGTCAAAAAGTCTACCGACAATGAGCTGTCTTTGATAGAGGCAGCAAATGATGTGGGTGCACTCACTTTCCGATTGAAGAGGCGTTGATAGGAAGTGCAACAACAATCCGCCAGGGTTGACTATGGTCCTGGGATCAACTCTAACCCCTACCATATCTCCGTTGCGCGAATACATCTAACTCGTAATCTTGGTCTTTATTACCCTAACATTAAAGATGAGGTGCACGCTGCATTCGAAGAGTTACTCGACCTTAAGGACAATGGTACCGTCAGCGAACTATCATCTTTTGCGATTGACATTGACGCCCCCGATAGTGTGGAAGAGCGTTCCAGCAGTGCAAACCGTATGGGAGATCGTAAGCAGAGCTAGCAACAGGGTCTTCGTTGGCCTACCACTTTGTACGCTGGTTCCCCTGGTGTCAGTAGGTTGCTAGGTACTGACATATGATAGGTCGGGATGATGGCTGGATCGATCTTAATTCCCGGTTTGCGGTCGACGTGGCCACCGATGCCAATATCTCGAACATGTTCCGTAGACTCACCTATGTGTTCCAACGTATGCCCCCCACCGCTATGGTGCAGTTTATGACCACCCTGGTGTGTTCAACCCCTTCCGGTTCTCCCAACTAAGCGACGATGGAGGTGCAAGTGCCAGACATCAGATGGTGGGGGTAACTCAAGACTACTTTCCCTTCGGATTTGGGAAGCACGCATGGTATATGTGCACTCACCGATTCTTCCGTGCCAGCCCCAGGAGGTTCCTGGGAGCTAATGAGCTGAAAACCATGTTGCCTTCCAGGCCAACGAGCATCCACTGGGACTTGAACGTGATAGATCCCACTGTTAGGGTTATGGTCCGGCAGAGAACTTGTAACTGATGACATATAACTCGTACATGTTAACATAAGAACTCCAAATGACTAGTATAATTGGGTGCCAAGGTCGTTACTGAAATGAGAATGCTGCCTGCCAAGTCTTCATTGATCCCCTGATAGTGAAGGACGCGATGCGACTTTGATCGTGTGAACAGGTCCATGTTGAAGGCTGTGAGGAGCGTGCAGAATCATATAACGGAAGCCACGGATAAGTCTACAATGTGTCGTTCCTTCCCCCTCTTCTAAACTCCAGAGCGAAGTGGGCCTGCTAGAAGATGGGTGCGTACCAGCAGCCAGCGAGGCTGAGGCACCTCTGCTGACAGGTCGGTGGGGATTAAGTTGCGAAACAGATCGAGATTGCACCACAGAGTGTTGTACGCTCAGCCGCCTTTGTGGACGAGAGTCAGGTCGTAGCAGGATATGACAACCGTGACATTCGTCGGTGGAATATCGAAGACGGACAACAACAAGGTCCAGCCATGAAAGCGGGTGACATTGTCTATTCCATCGCCATTTCTCAGGATGGGCGGTGGATCGTGTCTGGAGACGACGGAAGGAAGGCGACCGCCTGGAACGCAGACACTCACGAAAAAGTGCGCCACACCGAGTACGGGAATGTCGTGTACGCTGTTGATATTTCGAGGGACTGCTCCAAAGTGGTCGCTGCGAGTTACGACACCACAGACAACGTCCGGCTATTCGACATCAGCTCCGGCACCGAATTGCTTCCTCTCCTCTCACACAGAAAGGTTGATGGTGTCAAGTTCTCCCCAGACGGCAGTCACTTTGCTACTGCCTCATATGACTCCGGTTTTCGTGTCTACAGCACCCACGATGGAAGGGTCTTGTTCGATTCAGGTACTCAGGGTTCGACCAACTCGTCATCGGTAGTCACTCCGTTGGCCTGGTCAGCCGATGGCCAGCAACTGTTCGTAGCGAGCGAAGGCAAAATCACGTCTTTCAACATTTCCGACTCTTCGTCTTCGGAATGGCCGATTCATGAAACTAAATATTCTGCATCTATAGCATCCAACGGCAAATTCATCGCATGTTCTGCAGGCTCGTCCGTTTCACTATGGGATTGCATGTCCCACAGGCAGATTGGTCCCATCATCACACACACCGCCGGGATCTACTGCATTGCTCTCTCACCGAGCGGGGGGTATCTCGCATGCGGAGTTGGCAACAATATCACAATTCACGATCTCAGACGCATTCTTCCCTTGGAGTATTTCGGCAGTGGTGTAAGTGAGCATCCTCATCGCGCTATTTACCGTTCCCATCCGTCGACAGTCCCTTGTTTCTCAGCTCCCACTCGTACGAGTAAGTGACCAGACCTTCAAATCATGGACACAGGGCATTCCGACGAACACCGAAGCGTTACTATCAGAGGAGATCAAGAGCACTTCAAGTCCCAGTCACGACCTGCTAGCATGCCGTGCTATTCTACGGGCGCGCTTGAAACACGTGGCACTCGCGATCGAGGACGGCAAGCAGGTGAGTGTGCTTTCTTGCTACCCCACACACATGCTCACGCGCAATCATCTCAAGTCCCTCCGGGTTCAGTCATCACCTATCGGGTATATCGCGATGGCGGTTACCCTGCTTGGCCGGGGCGATCGAGAGGGTGCACTTCGCATATTCGACCTTGCCTTTCATGATTGTAAGCTGGACGACATCGGATCTATCTTACTACTGAAGGTGCGTAAGGTAATCTAGATCGTTCTCGCAATTAATCCAAGTTTCGTTCAGTCGATCCTCGTGTTTGAATCCGGAAACCAAGAAGATGCGATAATACGCCTAGAACTACTCGCTACAAGAGCAGACGATGATAGCGATAACGATGCCACCTACCTTTACACACAGGTACGTGCTTCGCGTGGTGCAGATCCATAACTATCACCGCTGATACATTCCACAGGTCCTCGCAGTTATGTACATGAAGAAGGGGAATTACGGACGAGCAATATCATTGATTGAACGAGCGAAGAACCTAACCCCAGAGGACAAACAGTGTTGTCCCCTCATAACCATTTCCCTCGTAAGTTTTCTGCCGCTTACTATCTATTAATCTAACCCTCCGTGAAGATATTCGGGTGGAGTTTCGATGGACTGGACGTCGTTGCCCAGCAACGTCTCTGTGAAACCCTCTATGCTGAAGGACGCACAGTCGAAGCCGTGGAGATTCTCCTTAGTATCATCAAGACGCTAGACGAGGATACCCAAGGAAGCAAGACAAAGGCAGACTGGGTTGCAGGTACGATTCGTGACCACTAGTCTCGTTGATGTGCATTGTCACGTCCATCATCAGATTTCATCCAAAAGTGTGCTGTGACACTTGAGCGCGTTGGCGACGAAGCTTCGCGTTCTGCGAAACATGACGACGCAATTACGCAGTACTCTACTGCGTTGTCCCTCAGTCCTCCAAGTCCAGCGGGTCTGCTGATCAAGCGGAGCAAAGCTCGAACGGCGGAAGGGCTATGGAAAGATGCATTACAGGATGCGAAGGAGGTATGCATGGTATCCTTCTTGTACGAGTCAGTTCCCTACAGACGCTGTATAGGCAGTGAAAGCGGACTCCTCTAATCCTTGGGGTTATGAGGCCAAGCACGCGGCGCTTCACGAAGCCAAACGGTATGACGAAGCGATCGATGCTCTCAACTCTATGCTGCACGCGATCGAACAGTCTCGTAACCCCGAACTCAGGCGTATGTACTTCTTATATAAATTCAGTATGCCCAACTGACGGCTTTACAGAACTGCGTAAAAACTACATTTCTCCATCAGACACAATTGCAGCTATCAATTCCGTCGCTCGCGAGATCCTCAAACACTGTCCCCTCGTCGTCATCGATGTCACCACCGGTCATCTTTGCGACGGTCCAGAACGAATGCGTATCTTCAAAGCTGATCCGTCGTTTAAAGAAGTTGTTTCATCCACGACAAGAGAACTGGACAACGAACGGATCATAGAGGCTGTTACTCGTTTTTTCGGATATGCTATGTTCTCTCACGTGTGGCAGGGGAATGAGCCGTCATTCCAGGACGTCGGCACAGTCAAATCCGTGTGGGACCTGCCAAAAGCTGTTCCGAATGAGAAGTTGCACAACTTCTGCAAAGAGACGCGCAGACTTGGCTGCAGGTGGGCGTGGTCAGATACGTGTTGCATCGACAAGGCCACGAGCTCCATCCTCAATCAATCTCTGATGTCTATGTATAAATGGTATGCAGATTCAGCAGCCACGCTCGTGTTCCTTGCCGGCGTCGCACATCCATCCAAGCCCGGGGATCTCGCGCGTAGCTTATGGATGACACGAGCATGGACCTTGCAAGAGCTTCTTGCTCCGAAAGTCATCTATTTCTATGACTCCGAGTGGAAACCATACCTTGGCAATACTGGCGGCAACCACAAGGAGTCTCTGGAGATCATGCAAGAGCTAGCCGATGCCATCGAGATTCCCCACGGAATTATTACCACATTCTCCCCGGACGATCTCGCAATACGGGAGAAGCTCCGTCTCGCTTCGGCACGCAATGCGACGGTCGAGGAGGACGTCGCGTACTCTCTTATCGGCATATTCAAGTCCGATATCAGGCCTAACTACGGTGAAGGAGCTGACTCTGTCGGCCATCTTCTGGAGGAAATTGTGACCCGCTTTGGCGAGGTCGCCGTGCTCGCGTGGACAGGCAAGTCATCATCTTACAACAGTTGTCTCCCGGCTTCCATCTCTGTTTATAACCAAACTCCATACAACCCTCCACCACTCGAGGGGGAAGAAATGGAAACCTCTGTCACGGAACTACGGAGCAAGTTGTCCCAGGAAGTAGCCCTGAGTGTCTACAAGCAGATTAACTCTCTTCCGCCTGCCCGCTTTGCAGCCCGCCGTCTGCATCTCCCTTGCATTGCATTCTCCGTCGGGAGGCTCGGTATACAGGAATTATGTAAGGACAACGAGAAGGTATATCGTGCCAGGGTATTGGGGCTTGGATTAGTGGAATTCAGGACAACAGAAGACCTCCCGCTGCAAAAACCACAGAAATTGGTTTTCGCGCATCCGTGGATTCCTTATATCCGAGGTCCGAGTGATGGGGATACCTGGGAAGGTGACTCGGAGTCTGTCGTCGAATTTGACTTGGATTGGGAACACGACGCCGGATCAGATGAAGTTGTGCCCCCCTCGCCATTACACGCCGTACCCGCGCCGCAGGTTGACAAGTATACTCGGGCACTACAAATGATTGCTCGCCTCAGACAGCCGTTCAACGCATTACTTCTGGTACAACAGCCAAATAGGCATTACACCAGGATCGCTACGGAGAATGAGATTATAATCCCGGGACTCGGTACCGACATCACCTCCCGGGACATTCGGGCGACAGTCTTGGAAATTCTGTGATACGTATGTGAGGGTTTGGACTCGGCTGCTGGCTTTCACAGTCGTCCTCTGTTATCTTTTCCGTGCCTGTTTTTCTTTTCGTGCGGTTTTCATTGGTTTGCTCGTTACGTGGAGAGAGAGACACGACCTCAAGAACGCTTGTAGTAATACTACCTACTTAGTACTTAATGATAATATGGAGAAATGCGGGACAGAACTTCGAGAGCGCTCGCAATGATCCCAATTTCTTAATTCCTGGGTCTGAGTTGGATGAATGTTCATTTTCATGTGTCGTAGATGACGACAGCGCTAAGGCTGGTCAGCACGAGACTAGAGATCCTGCAAGTCAGCGCAAGGGCATTCATTTGTGAAACGGTAAAGGGAGCTTCTCAAGGAATGACTGGGGAAAGCGGTTGAGCCTCGTTCGACAGAGTCATGTAAACGTAGGATACCGGTGTGACGAAGGAGTCGACGATAGCCGCAGCGTCTATAGTAGTAAGCCACGCAGCCTCAAGAATGGAAAGGAGGACTCCTGGTCGTGTCCCGTGGATTGTTGCTACAACCTCACCCTTCCTCTTCTCCCTTGCGAGGTCTCCAGAAATCGTTGCCGCAAGCGTGACTGGGAAGAGTTCGTCATCACGACGACCTTTGCAACACTTGACTTCGATGCAAATTTATCCGAAGACTTTGCAAACAGCGGTGTAAAGACATAGCGCGGTACGAATTTCAGCTACCCATCAAGCATGGGATGTCAGAAGTGAGGAAAGGAAGGTGTCGGACATTTGACGGTTGAAAGTGAGTTGACTTATATCTTCAATGCATCGTATCGTGATAATCTTGCAAAGTAATGAAACTACCAGCGTACCCTCTGTAAGATTTCGTGGCCTCCGATTCCCTTCTCTGCAAAGTGCGCCACGTCCATACATTTCTATATCCACGGCCTATGTCTAACTGCACCCGGCGTTGATCAGGGTCCCGTTGTTGGGGGTGCTGTATGAGCTGAAGAAGGTACCCTTGACTCATGATATTCAGAGCAAATTGGAAAGGGCACACTTACAACCCGGATTTGGATAACGTGAAAAGGCCAAAAACGATGCACGGGTACATGCGGCGAAGAGGAGTTCCACCCCGCATGTGCCTCCATCGAACTGCGATGCGTCGAAGCACTCCAACCGATGCACGCCTCGAGGGGTGAGATGTGGGGGGTACGATGTCGCCGTCAGTTGCATTGCACCTACCCCTTTCATCCCATCGGGATGGTGCACGCGTTGACGAGCCGCCGATGGGCTTCAGGAGTGCAAGTCGGACGTGTTTTATCAACACATGGGGCCTTAGTTTTGTGGGCAGGAATCGGAGAGGAAGTGGAGGTCTGAGGGTATTCGCAATTGTGAGGATAGGGGGAAGCACCGAGTTTAGCTAAACCGAGTGTAGGGTAGAGGGCATTGATACATACATGGGCTGGATACTTTTCTGGGATGGACCGATACATCACAAAGCTTTCAACACGTTTCTGCCAACCCTTGCCTCATGCATGATCTTGTACAGATGAATAAATGGACTTATGGAGGGGTATAATCGGGCGCCGAGATCGTTACCGAAATGTTGCCAAGTCTTCATCGAGATTTTGATAGTGAAGAACACGATGCGACTTTGATCGAGTGAACAGGTAATGTGTAGATAATATAAAGGGGCCATGAATACTAGTCTTCGGAGTGTCGTTCTTGTCCCTTCTGAACTCCTGAGCGAGGCTGCGGCGACGATGGGTGCGTACCAGCAGTCAGAGAAGCTTGGAACGGCTCTACTGACAGTTCGTGTGGTGGTTAAGTTGCGAAACAGATCCAGAGTGCATCTTCGAGTGCCGTGATGGTGGTCGCCTTTGCAGGCGAAAGTCAAGTCGTAGGAGGATATTACGACGGTGACATCCGTCGACGGAGGATCGAAGACGGACAGCAACTGGGCCCACCATGCAAGCGAGTGGCACTGTCTGGTCTATCGCCATTTCGCAGGACGGGCGGTGGATCGTGACCGGAGACGACGGAATGAAGGCGACCGTCTGGAACGCGGCCACAAACGAAAAAGTACTCGACACACAACACCAGAATTGGGTAACAGCGGTCGACATCTCGAGCGACTGTAGCAAAGCCGTCGCTGCGGCTTACGGCACCGTTGACAATATCCAGGTATTCGGCATCCCATCTGGAATCGGATTGCTTCCTCCCATCTCGCACAGTCGCATTCGTGGTGTCAAGTTCTCCCCGGACGGCAGTCGGTTTGCTACCGCCTCGTATGATTGTGGCACTCGCGTCTACAGCACCCACAACGGCGGTATCTTGTTCGATTCAGGTCCTCAGGGTTCAACCAACTCAACACACGTGGTCACTCCTTTGGTCTGGTCATCCGATGGCCAGCAACTGTTCGTAGCAAGCAAAGGCAAGATCATCTGTTTCAACGTCTCCAACACTTCGTCTTCAGAGTGGTCGATCCATCAAACTCAATCTCCTGTATCTATAGCATCCAACGATAGATTCATTGCATGTTTGGCAGGCAAATCGGTTTCGCTTTGGGATTGCGTGTCCCACTAGGAGATCGGTAACATCATCGCACACACCGCAGGCACCAACTGCACTGCACTCTCACCTCACGGAGGGTTTCTCGCATGCGGATTTGATGGCGGGAAAATCGCAATTCATAATCTCAGGGATGTCCTTCCCTTGGAGTATTTTGGCAGTGGTGTAAGTGAGCATCTGCATCACACCATGTAACGCTTTAATCCGTCTGCGACTCCATGGCGCTTAGCTTCCGCTCCTACGACTGAGTAGCAGAAGCTTCGAATCATGGACACAGGTCAATTTGATGAACACCCACATGGTACTGTCAGAGGAGATCACGAGCACTTCAAGTCCTAGCCACTACCTCCTAGCAAGCCGTGCTCTTGTACGAGCGCATTTGAAACATGTAGCACTTGCGATAGAAGACGCAAAGGAGGTGAGTCTGCCTTCTGGCTACCCCATGTGTATGTTCACTTACAAGCATCTCAAGTCCCTCCGGGTTCAGCCATCACCTATAGGGTATATTGCCATGGCGGTTTCCCTACTTGCCCAGGGTGACTGAGAGGGTGCACTGCGGATATATGACCTCGGCTTCCATGATTGCGAGCTGGACGACATCAGATTTATCCTACTACTGAAGGTGCGTGAGGTAATTTAGATCGTTTCCACAATTCATCCACGTTTTGCTCAGTCGATTCTCGTGTTTGAATCCGGAAATCAAGAAGACGCGATAATACGCGTAGAACTACTTGCTACGAGAGCAAACGATGATAACGACGCCGACGCCATCTACCTTTACACACAGGCACATGCTTCGCGTAATGTGGACCTATAACTGTCACCGCTGATAAATCCCACAGGTCCTTGCAGTTATGTATATGAAGAAGGGGAATTGCGGACGTGCAGTACCATTGTTCGAACGTGCGAAGAACCTAGCTCCAAAGGACAAAAAATGTCCTCTTCTAATTACGATCTCGCTCGTAGGTCTTCTACCATTACTATCTACAAATCTAACCCTCCATGAAGATATTTGGGTGGAGTTTCGATGGACTGGACGTCATTGCTCAGCAGCAACGTCGATGCGAAACTCTCTATGCTAAAGGACGTACAGCCGAAGCGGCGGAGATTCTCCTCAGTATCATTAGGATATCAGACAAAGATACCCAAGAAAGCAAGGCAAATGCGGACTGGGTTGCAGGTGCGACTCATAACCACTAGTTTTGTTGATGTGCATGGTTACATGTGCTGTGACACTTGAGCGTGTTGGCGATGAAGCCTTGGGATCTGCAAAACATGAAAACGCAATCATACAGTACTCCGCGGCTTTGTCCCTCAGTCCTCCAGCTCTCACAGGTCTGCTAATCAAGCGGAGCAAAGCTCGGGGGGCAAAAGGGTTATGGGAGGATGCATTACAGGATGCGAACGAGGTAAGCACGACATCGTTCTGTTATGAGTCAATCCCCTACAATTTCCGCATAGGCTGTGAAAGCGGACCCCTCTAACCCTTGAGGCTATGAAGTCAAGCACGCAGCGCTGCACGGAACGGAACGGTATAGTGAAGCAATCGATGCATTCAAGTCTATGCTGCACGTGATCGAACAGTCTCATGACCCCGAAATCAGGCGTGTGTACCTCTTGTATAATTTCAATATGCACAAATGACAGTTTTACAGAACTGCGTAAGAACTACATTTCTCCATCAGAGACAATCGCGGCTATCGATTCCATCGCTCGCGAGATCCTCAAAAACTACCCCCTCGTTGTCATCGATGTCACCACCGGTCATCTTTGCGACGGTCCAGAGCGAATGCATATTTTCAAGGCTAGCCCGTCGTTCAAAGAAGTTGTTTCATCCACGACAAGAGAACTGGACAAAGAACGGATCCTGGAAGCTGTTACTAGTTTTTTCGGATACGTCATGTTCTCTCACGTGTGGCAGGGGAACAAGCCGTCATTCCAGCAGGTCAGCGCAGTCATATCCGTGTGGCACCTGCCCAAAACTATTCTGAATGAGAAGCTGCAGAACTTCTGTAAAGAGACGCGCAGATTTGGTTATAAGTGGGCATGGTCGGACACGTATCGACAAGGCCACGAGCTCCATCCTTAATCGATCTTTGACGTCTATGTACAAATGGTATGCGGATTCGGCAGCCACGCTCGTGTTCCTTGCCGATGTAGCACATCCATCCAGGGCCGGGGATCTTGCACATAGCTTATGGATGACACGGGCATGGACCTTGCAAGAGCTTCTCGCGCCCAAAGCCATCTTTTTCTGACTCCGAGTGGAAACCGTACCTCGGCAATACTGGCGACAACCACAAGGAGTCTCTCGAGATCATGCAAGAGCTAGCCGACGCTACCAAGATTCCCTACGGAACTATCACCACATTCTCTCCGGACGATCTCGCGATACGGGAGAAGCTTCGTCTCGCTTCGACGCGCAATGCGACGGTCGAAGAGGATGTCGCATACTCTCTTATTGGGATATTCAAGTCCGATATCAGGCCTCACTACGGTGAAGGAACTGATGCCCTCGGCCACCTCCTGGAGGAGATTGTGGCCCGCTTTGGCGACGTCTCGGTGCTTGCGTGGTCAGGGAAATCCTCATCATATAACAGTTGTCTCCCGGCTTCCATTTCCGTCTACAATCAACTTCCTTACCACCCTCCATCACTCGAAGGCGAAGAAATGGAAACGTATATTACAAAGCTGCGGGGCAAGTTGTCCCAGGAAGTAGCCATGGATATCTATAATCAGATTAACTCTCTTCCACCCGCTCGTTTTGCGGCCCGCCGTTTGCATCTTCCTTGCATCATCTTCCCTGTCAGGAGACTCGGTATACAGGAGGGAGGCAGTAGCAATGAGATTGTATATTGCGCTAGGGTATCTGGGCTCGGAAATGTGCAGTTCACGACCGCGGACGATCTCATTCTGGACAAGCAGAAGAAGTTTGTCTTCGCGCATCCGTGGATTGGTCATATCCGAGGACCTAGTAGTGGGCTCACGGGGGAAGATGACTGGGAGTCTGACACTGACACCGACACGGATTCGGAGGGCCACCCTGGATGGGATGGAGTTACGTTATCAAACTTCGTCGCCGCCACGCCCCGGGTTGGCGGTTATGTCCGGGCACTACAGATGATCGCTCGCTTCGGACAGCCGTTCAGTGCGTTTCTCCTCGTACAGCAGCCAAGTGGAGAGTACAAGAGGGTCGCCGCAGAGAATGAGATTGTAGTCCCGGGGCTTGGAACTGCTATCACTGCCAAGAATGTTCGGACACAGATCTTGGAAATCCTGTAATGTGTATGCAGAGTTTGGGCTCGGCAGCTGGTTTTTTTAAAGTTGGTCTGCTGTTCGTCCTTTCTCGCTCGTTTTCTTTTCGTGTAGTTATCATTGTTCTGCTTGTTACGTGGAGAGGGGCACCGAACCCTCAAGAGTGCTCGTAGTAATACTACTGTACCTACTTAGTACCTGCTAATGAGGTATTCATATCCGTATGCCATGGAGGATGACAGACGAGAAATTTGTACGAGCTGGTACGCTGGCCTTCACTTGACCCTGGTGCGTCAACAATGGTTTCGGTCGCGCCTCCCGGAAAGCTTACCCGCCGGAAAATTGGAGGCGACAATCGGATCATGGTTTTGGGATAGAGGTTTGATCTCCTCCCGAAATGGACGCGATTGCCTTCAGTATCAACTGTAATTTTCGCCATCCTGTGCGGCAGGACGCCTATCCAGATTCCGACACTGCAGCAGAGCCACATATGGCAGATGATTAGGCGAAGAAATATTCGAATTAGCACATTGTACACTTCTGATCGACGTCGCCGAAGTCTCTACTACTAACCTGGCAAACACCACCGACGAAAGGGCCGACTTTGCCAGTGGGCGGTCATACTACCCCCCAGCTACGGCCATTAAGAGGCCTCCGTCGCTATCCTTCATAGCCTCCCAAGCCCTGCTTCGTACCATCGTGTGAGCACCCTGACGCACGGTCCAGTGATGTCACTGCTGATGCCACAAGCTGTCGCGTTAATATAGACAGCACCCGTGCTGATCTCTTGACCACAGAAAGGTCCCTTGCGTTTGTTCGAAACTAGTTCATAAATATCATTGAAATGATAGAGACCCGGGTTTAAGTTGAGAAACTTTGCAAATCTTCCTGTAGCAGGAGATAAACCTGTCCTCAAGGCGATCTGAGCGTACGTTCAGAGGTGGATAAATCAACGACTCGGCTAAGCGTCTTCACGATCCCGCTCTGTCTCTGCTCATCCTTTTTCGGAAAGGGGTAACCTATAGCTCCAGCATCCTGAACATGAAGCATGATCAGTATCTGATCCCATATAACGCACCTAGACAATGAAGTGCACGCCTAGTAACCATACTGAACTCTCTGTGATTTCGAACTCGAGACCCAGAGAGTCCAGCATCAATGTAGTACGGAGGCCACCCGCACCGACGCCGAAGATTCCAACCTTCTGCCCGGGGAAAGTAATGTCGGCGGGAACGCCAAAGAAATCAAATTTATCGGTATCGAGCTCGGAGGAGGTGGTCGTGAGGAAGAGGTAATTAATCCCCCGATGACGTTTTGCCGCGCGAGGCTAGGAAGTCGTCTTCGAAAGACATAACGAACAGGAATCAGAACGAGCTTTCACTTAGTGGCGCTAGGACCCGGGACGAAGGTCACGTGCGCGGCGGTACTTTTTACAATAGGAGTTACCGAATTTTGAGCTTGTGCGGTGACCGCTCCAAATGCCTCTTCTTGCTCCTGGAGAACGTATGTGACGTCTACGCAAAAAAGCACCCCACACACGGTCGCGGTAAAGAAAGCGTCTGCTGGAACCAAGGCATCTGCGAGCACTGCTGCCAAAGATGCGAATGATTCCAAGGAAGTCCATTCTTTGCAAGGCGCAGCGGATATACCTCAGATGTACGAGCTTGATGTGGAGGGAATTCCCGAGGCCTTGGCTTCGGCTTCCACCACGTCCTTCACCGCGCCTCAGTCAGCGTTCGTCGGCGAGCTGCTGCCGGGAAGTGATCGTGCTGCGACAGACTGGTGACGGAGCTACTACGGCTTGTCTACCCAAGCATTCTCTAAAGAAATTGCAGACGTTTTACTCGCACCGATCGATGAGAGGGACATTGAACCAAAACCCGGTGTGGTCAAGGCTACTGTACCACTTAACGTAAATCAAGATTCGTACCTCTAGATGGCTTGATTTATCTCCCGGAGATCAAATACCGTCGTATTCTAAACAGAGCGCTTGGTCCTGGAGGCTGGGGACTGGCTCCTAGAACCGAAACCCACGTTGGTCCAAGAGTCGTCAGCAGGGGGTTTGCATGGGAAGGCAACCACCGTCTTTTTCCCCACGTGAAATTACCTGATATCCGCGCATGTAGGCTGGTAGCAACAGCCAGAGGTGAACAAGAGTACTTTGATCCCTCTGGCATACCCACAGCTACAGAAGCGTGCAAAAGCAATGCACTTATTCGCTGCTGTAAAGATCTCGGTGTGGCTGGCGAGTTGTGGTGCGTTACAAGTTCAGTGAGTCTGGTGTCAACGTATTTCCGACTCCGTTGTCGAAGGGACCCTCGTTTTGTATGCGAGTTCAAGGAGAAGCATTGCGTAGAAGCATAGGGGGGAGCATTCCACCACTAAGAAAAAGTGAGTACACCCGTGACGTCTGCTTCCCTTCTATTCATCCCGTGGAATAGGAAGAAGTTCTGGAGGCGAAAGGATCAACCTAAGTTAGACTATCCGTATAGAGTAGGCAGCGAGCTACAGCAATGACTCCATTCTTCGGTAGGGAGATTTGCGTATTTTCACACCGATATCAGCGCCCGACTCGGACTGACTCCTCAAAACGTAACAGGCGGGAAAGTATGAAACCAACGGTGACCTTCATCTCCCCGATCTGCTGCGCCCACCGCCGCGTTGAAGTCGGCGCAGTCTCGTCGCAAGCAAACTGACTTTGCACGTCGACGACTGCACAATTACGGTAGTGTTGCCGCGCCTCCGTCCTGAAGCTGGTTTTGACCATAACTGGTAAAGCGGTTTATCTAACCAGTGCTCCTCGCGACCCCTGAGGCCAAGGGCCGCAGAGTGCACCACGTTCTCGCTTTCATCGTGCGTTTCTGCATTCGGACTAGTGCTGACAAAACCCTACCCGGTACATTCAAAAGCTATTCAAAACTGTAGGGAGCATATGCTATAATTTGGCCATCTTGCAGACGTATGTCCACAGCCTTTTTCCAACTGCGCTCAGGCGATCCCAGCGTTGATCAGAATGCAGTTGCTGAGGGTATCGACATTGACGTATTCAGACACGGTGCCGCATAACTAGACCAAAGAAGGTGCCCATGACTCGTGACATGCGGACCGACTCGGACTGCATCTGTAAAGCTAAGCGCTCAAGAAGTTGCTTTTTGCACGCTTAACGTTTAGTAACAGCACTTGCCGAGTTCAAAAAGTGTAGGAAGGGTATGTCGTAATTTGGCACGGTTTCACTGATGGCCCGAGTGTCATTCCTGGACGAGGTCGACGCCTATCAAAATGACTGAGTTTCCCGGCACAGCTTGGCCATCGGTGATGGAGCGTCAAGGGGCATCAATACGACACCTCGAAAAACATGGTAATATATTGAGTGCCATGAGTGAGTCTACGACGCGTCGTTCCTTTTCCCTCTTAACTCTGGGACAAACGCATCGGCAGGCTCGCTGACGACGACGATGGGTACGTACTAACAGCTACAGAGGACGAAGCAACTTATTGACAGTTCGTTGTGGTTCCTAAGATACGAAACGGATCGAGATTGTATCGCAGAGTAACGTACGCGCAGTCGCCTTTGCAGACGAAAGTCAGGTCGTAGGAGGATATGACAACGGTGACATTTGCCAATGGAAGATCGAAGACGGACAGCAACAGGGTCCAACCATGCAAGCCGGCGACAGTATCCGAGCTATTGTCACTTCCCGGGATGGGCGGTGGATTGCATCTGGAGACCGCGGGAATAAGGCGATCGTCTGGGATGCGGCCACTCACGAAAAAGTGAGCGAATTCACAGAATGCGAAGATTATGTATTCGCCGTCGACATTTCGAGCGACTGTACTAAAGTCGTCATTGGGAGCTGGGGCACCCACCGCACCGTTCGGATATTCAACATCACTTCTGGTACCGAAATACTTCCTCCCCTCTCACACAGTTACATTCGCGGTGTCAAGTTCTCCCCAGACGGCAGTCGCTTTGCTACCGCCTCGAACGATTCCGGTTTCAACATCTACAGCACCGACAATGGCAATGCCTTGTTCGATTCAGGTCATCAAGGTTCAAGTAACGCCTCAAAGTTAGTCACTCCGTTGGCCTGGTCATCCGACGGCCAGCAACTTTTCGTAGCGAGCAGAGGCAAAATCACCTGTTTCAACGTTTCCAACTCCTTGTTTTCAGAATGGCCGATTCATGAAACTCAGTCTTCTGCCTCTATAGCATCCAATGGCAGAGTCATCGCATGTTCCGCGAGCTCATCGGTTTCGCTATGGGATTGCGCGTCCCAAAAGCAAATCGGTAGCATCATCACGCACGCCGCAGGCATCAATTGCATTGCCCTCTCACCAAGCGGGGGGTATCTTGCATGTGGAGTTCGCAACAATATTACAATTCACAATCTCAGAGATGTCCTTCCCATGGAATATTTCGGCTGTGGTGTAAGTGAGCATCCTCATCACGCTACGTGATCTTTAATCTGTCGGCAAATTCGCGTTGTTCAGCTTCCGCTTATACGAGTGAGTGTCGAGACCTTCAAATCATGGACACAGGGAGATCCGAAGAACACCGAAACGCTGTTGTCGGAAGAGATTACAACCACTTCAAGTCCTAGCCACTACCTGCTAGCAAACCGCGCTCTTGTACGAGCATGTTTGAAAGATGCGGCGCTTGCGATGGAGGACGTCAAGGAGGTGGGTCTGCGTTCTCGCTACTCCATGTGTATGTTCACTTAGATGCTTCTCAAGTCCCTTCGGGTTCAGCCATCACCTATCGGGTATATTGCGTGGGCGGTTGTTCTACTTGCCCAAGGCGAACCAGAGGGTGCACTACGGATATTCGACCTTGCCTTTCATGACTGCGAGCTGGATGATATCAGATTTCTCTTACTTCTGAAGGTGCACGAAGTAATCTACACCGTTCCTAAAATTAATCCTTACTTTGCTCAGGCGATCTTTACATTTGAATCCGGGAATCAAGAAGATGCGATAACACGCGTAGAACTTCTCGCTACAAGAGCGAATGATGATACCGACGACGATAACACTTACCTTTATACCCAGGCACGTGTTTTGCGTGGTGCTGACTGGTGACTATCACCACTGATACATCCCGCAGATTCTTGGTGTGATGTTCATGAAGCAGAGAAATTATGGATGCGCAATACCTTTGATCGAACGTGCGAACCACCTGGCTCCAAAGGACAAACAGTCTTATCCGCTAATGACGATCTCACTTGTAGGTCTTCTGTCACTACTACCTAGCAATCTAACCCTCCATGCAGATATATGGGTGGAGCTTTAATGGACTGGATATTGTCACTCAACAACGCCTATGCGAAAGTCTCTATACTGAAGGGCGTACAGCTAAAGCCGTGGAGATCCTCCTCAATATTATCAGGATAGCGGACGGGGAGATCCATAGGAGCAAGGCGACTGCAGACTGGGTTGCAGGTACGTGTCATAACCGCTAGTCTGGTTGACATGTACATTAGTGTCTGTCACCAGATTTCACCGAAAAATGTGCTATGACGCTTGAGCACGTTGGCGATGAAGCCTTGGGATCCGCAAAACATGATAACGCAATTACACAGTACTCCGCTGCGTTATCCCTCAGTCCTTCGAGCCCTGCAGGTCTACTCGTCAAGCGCAGCAAATCTCGAGCGGCAAAAGGGTTATGGGAGGATGCACTACAGGATATGAATGAGGTATGCAAGACATCCTTCTTGTACGAGCTAGTTCCCTACAATCGCCGCATAGGCAGTGAAAGCGGACCCCTCTAACCCTTGGTGCTATGAGACCAAGCACGCGGTACTGCATGGAGCAAAACGATATGACGAAGCGATCGATGCTTTCAAGTCTATGCTGCTTGCGATTGAACAATCTCCGGACCCTGCAATCAGACGTATGTGTCTCGTGTTTGAATCTAATATATACAAATGACGGTTTCGCAGATCTGCGTAAGAACTACATTTCTCCATCTCAGACGATCACGGCTATCAATTCTATCGCTCGCCAGATCCTGAAAAGGTGTCCCCTCGTTGTTATCGATGTCACCACTGGTTGCCTTTCCAACGGTTCCGAGCGGGTGCATGTCTTCGGGGCCGATCCATTGTTCAAGGAGCTTGTTTCATCCATGACAAGAGAACTGGACAATGAACGGATCCTACACGTTTCTGCAAGATTTTTCAGATACGTCATGTTCTCTCACGCGTGGCAGGGCAACGAGCCCTCGTTCCAGGAGGTCAACGTGGTCAGATCAGTGTGGGACCTTCCCGCAACTCCCCTGAATGAGAAGTTGTGCAGTTTCTGCAAAGAAGTTCGCAGACTTGGTTTTAAGTGGGCATGGTCGGATACATGTTGTATCGACAAGTCCACGAGCTCCATCCTCAATCGATCTCTTACATCTATGTACAAATGGTACGCGGATTCGGCGGCCACATTCGTGTTCCTTGCCGACATTCCACACCCATCCAAGCCCGGGGACCTCACGGGTAGTTTATGGATGACGCGGGCATGGACTTTGCAGGAGCTTCTCGCACCGACGGTCATCCTTTTCTACGACTCTGAATGGAAACCGTACCTCAATGATACCGGTGACAACCACAAGGAATCTCCGGAGATCATGCAAGAGCTAGCAGATGCTATTAAGATTCCTCGTAGAAACATTACTGCGTTCTCTCCAGACGACCTTGGGGTACGCGATAAACTTCGTCTCGCTTCGACGCGCAATGCGACGGTCGAGGAGGACGTCTCATACTCTCTTATCGGCATATTCAAGTCCGATATCAGGCCTCACTACGGTGAAGGAGCCGATGCTCTCGGCCATCTCCTGGTGGAGATTGTGACCCGCTTTGGGGAAGTCTCCGTATTTGCGTGGTCAGGAAAGTCGTCATTATACAATAGTTGTCTCCCAGTTTCCATTGCCGTTTATAACCAAACTCCCTACAATCCTCCATCACTCGAAGGAGAAGAAATGGAAACTTATATCACGGAGCTACGGGGCAAGTTCTCTGAGGAAGTAGCCCTAAGTATCTATAATCTGATCAACTGTCTTCCTCCCCCGCGCTTTGCGGCCCGCCGTCTGCATCTTCCATGCATTGTCTTCTCTGTCAGAAGACTTTGTATACATGAGAGACGCAGCAGCGGTGAGAAGGTATATCATGCTAGAGTATCGGGACTTAGGAATGTGGAGTTTACGACCACAGATGATCTCACTCTGGACAGCAAGCGGAAGAAGTTCGTTTTTGCGCACCCGTGGATTCGTCATATCCGAGGGCCGAGTAGTGGGATTACTGGGGAAAGTGATTCGGAGTCTGACACTGACTCCGACTCGGATTTGGATGGCAATGTCGCATCGGATGGACTTGCACCATCGCACTCTGTCGCGGCTGCGCCTCACATTGGCGGCTATGCTCGAGCACTACAGATGATCGCTCGCCTAGGACAGCCATTTAATGCGTTGCTTCTCGTACAGCAACCAGATGGAGAGTACAAGAGGGTCGCTGCAGAGAATGAAATTGTATTCCCGGGACTCGGAACCGACATCACATTCAAGAACATTCGTACGACAGTCTTGGAAATTCTGTAACATGTGGGTGCAGTGGTCGGGCTTAACTGCTGGTTTTCAAACTTGTCCTGTCTGTCGTCCTTCCTCGCTTGGTTTTCCTTTCGTGCAGTGTAGGGAGGGAGTCCTCCCTACCATGGTAATTGTCATATTTCACTGTTTCTACTTATATTTTTGTTTTATCTTTACTCTACCTTTCTTCTACTTAGTGTTTGCACAAGTTTTGGCTTACATAAGCCAAACTTCATACTTAGGATTGCACTGTACATACTTAGAAGAATAACAACCACCTTATCCCCAGATGAAGTAAGACAGAGTTTGAAGGCCAGAGTCTTTGAATTATTAGTTCTCCCTTGTCAGACAGTTGCCAGACATTATCTCAGTCATTCTTGGGACCTTTAGGGTGTGTTTTAAGTCTTTTCTTTGCTCTCTTTGACTGCTACCAGGCAACTTTAGCCCCCTTGGGTCAAACTGAGACCCATCCTTCCAAAGGGAGACTCTCTAGCTTCTCCCCTCACTCTCCCTTCACCCTTCTTTACAGTGGTCTGCTTGTTAATTGGAGAGGGAGACGGAACCTTAAAAGTGCTCATAGACTAGTAATTTTACTACCTTAGTAAATATTTACCTGATGGTGAGGTGGAGAAATGTTCATACCCATGTGCTGAGGACGACAGGTGAGAAATCATACCATAGAGCCAGTAAAGAAACTCGCCCGCTGGAAAATAGGACACGACAGCAATGATCAAGTCACAGATTTTGGGATGTAAAATTGACTCTCCTCCCAAAATGGATGTCATTGCCTTCCGTATCGATGACTTCCGCCATACTAAGGAGCCCGCACCAGTTGACGGTGTCACTCATGGAGGTACTCGGATACCATGAAAGCATGCGGACAAAACATGGATCGCACTCACCTGTACCCGCAATGACACACAAATCGATATTGCCTGGAGAAATGCGGACTACGGAATTGCGCACGAAAGGCATTTGGACATCACCAGAGATATGCCATGTGGTAGACTTCGGTGCATGTAGGGGCCCTTGTCGAAATTGACTGATCACCTGATTACACGAAGAATGACGTTCTAGAGTGGTTGACAGAAAAGAAATACGAACCGTCGACCCGACGATTGACACTGCGCGTGTTAACTTTAGCTTCATGATACACGCGCGTCTTTCCCACCACCGGGTTCATTGTTTGAGTACTGACTGCTCCACAACGGTCGACCGCGAGTGTAAGCTCTCCCCCCTTGAATGCGATTTGATGTTTTGGAGGACTGTCCCACGGGGTTGTACAATCTCGCAGCTTATCCATAGTATTTGAGGCCTCTTCGTGAGGAAGTTGACGCGATTATCCAGGAATGTGGTGGGCGAAAGGGACGATTGTCCTGATGTGCAAGGTTGACAGTTTTCTGGCGGGGACTCAGCGCCTCAAAGGTGTCTTCACAAGTACGTACGCTATTGCCCACTGTCGTTGCAAAGCCGACAAACGGCGTCCATCATTTAGCCAGCGTACAAAGGGAAGCGATGAAGGATCTCACACTGTCGGATGGATCTACCGAACCGAAAGGGACTCGCCCATCTGTTCCGACGTATATCTTCCACTCTGTCCAGTTCTCCCAACTATATGATATGGGTGCGAAAGTGCTGGACATCAGACGGCGGCAGTGACTCAGGACTACTTTCCCGTTGGATATGGGAAGGATGCATGATACAGTTACGCTCGCGTTGGACTGATGGCACTCACCTACTCTTCCACAACAGCCCTAGGAAGTTCCTAGCACCTGATGAGCTGAAAACCATGCTTGCACACATCCTCATGTCTTATAACGTCGAGTTTGAGACAGAGCCTCCAGGCCAACAAGCATTTACTGGGAACTTGAATGTCATAGCAGATCCTGCTGTTCGGGTTACGTTCCGGAACGGAGCCAATAACTGACGGCATACGATTCGTATACGTTCCCGCACGTAGGATTCTCGAGTCAAGTTAGCGGAAGAACCACCAAATGAAATGAAGAATCTCCTTGGATGAGCCTTGTCCAGTTCGCGACCGACCCCCAGTAGGATCGTAGTGTGTTTCGCAGAATACTGTCTAACATACTTACCGCTGTGTCTGCAATCATGCTCTAGCTCTTGCTTCACCCGTATATTCGCAAGTAGCCCTAGGTGTTACGGTTAATATGGGTATTGCACAAGCCAGATGGCGGTGTATGGATACGACCGCCCAGTGATTCACGGTACATCAGGCACCCGATACAGGTTCGTTAAGCCAGAATATAAATGGTGAAGAGAGTGATTAATGATGGCCCTCGGCAATGTGATCGTATAAGGGTGCGATAGTGGGCTGCAGAAGTCCGGTCAGACTCATCAAACCAGCGAAGGAGCAGCGGACTCACAGGAATGTTGCGTTCCCTGAAATATGTTACATTCAATGCAAGTCTTTCGATAAGCTGTGGAACACACTTACCACTTTGTACCTCCAGGCATTGCAGGTGCTGGACAGCATTGAGCTCGACTGCTGTGAATGATATGTGACCACTTACGGATGTAAGGGTCTGGGTGTTGTCTCTCTGCCAAATCGGCCTCGGCTTTTTCAAAAATCTCTGCTAGGGCCCTTGGGTCATGCACGTCCCTGTATAGCGTCATCAACACCCTCAGAACTTTGTGCAGTTGACGAGCGCACCTATTCCGTTCGAACTCGGCCCTAATCATCAAAGCCCTTCCACGCCAGATATCCCTGCGAACTACCCAGTCCAGCTCGTTCTTCAACATACGCCGGTACAGCGACTTGACGTAGAGTCTGTGCGCGGACGAGAACGGTGTCGTCGTCATGATCAGTGCAGGATGGAACAAGCCGCGTCTTCGGAGTAAAACTGGACGTGGAGAATATTTGTTAGGAAGTACCGTATTTGGACGGGATCGTGGTTGAATTACTCAGCCAAGTGATTTGCTCGCCGACCGTCAAGGACTGCCATGGACCCTCACTCAACACGTTCCCAGTTTAACCAACGAGCACCAAAATCGGGCCCGTATATGGCCTCGATGCGGTACGCCGATACAAACCCCAAAGTCTCAATTGAGAACTATGCGAAACGGCCGTCATCGAAATCTCCCCGTCCCGATGGTCGTGCTTCCGATACCTTTTCCTTGCTGATCCAACGACGAATTGCCACCAATTCGCGAGTGAAGCAGGATGAAAGGTTCAAGAAAGATATGTATATTGCATTCATCAACAAGGCATTACAGGGGAAGCTGGACGTACGTCCGATCTCGTACTGGGTTGTTTTTTTTATATGTCGGCTGACCGTGTTGAAACAGGGTCAGAACAAGGATTTCGATGACCTGGTCGATCAATTCAACCCTCGGAGGGCCGTAGAATGTGCGACATTATCGTCGCAGTTACGAATATGGATCCTTGCATTATCACACGTGCTCTCGAGACTTGAGAGACGTCATTCGCCCTTGGTCGAAGCCATCGTCAACTTTCCGTGGACTACAATGGATGCCACATTCGTGAAGACATACTCTGATTTCATTGGAATACTTCTCAGTGCCCGGCCCGAATACCTGTCCCTCGTGCTCGGCAAGCTTACTCAAGGCCTAACATACCGTGCGTAACGTGGTTCCGATGCAAGTTCATAAATCTCATATCGCGGTAGAATCAGGACTGCAAGTGTTGAATGCCAATGGACCTGAGGGTTCCGAAAGCCCTTTGACACGGAGAGTCATTTATGATCGTCTACATTACCTCCTTGGCCACTTGTTGTCTCTCATCCCAACTCTGCCTCAAATCCTACAACCCTTACTCGCTCGTTATTTCCCTCACAAGCGTCAACCCCAGGCAGCGCAAGTAACTTATATTCGCAATCTGCTACGAGTAACTGAATATTGCTCCGAATTGTCGGATCGAATATTGGCCCTGATCATAGACCGCGCTCTACAAATAGACGTACGTTTTTGGTTTACCTTATACGCACCAGCTCACCGTTATCTTTTAGGTTGAAATTCAGGTAGAGCTTGAGGAACTTGAGGAGGAAGAGGGCGGTTTGGGAAATGCGGGCGTTTTCGAATTCGACCCCTTCGATATCGTCGTCGGGCAAGAAGGGGACGAAGATTCTGATAGAGACTCTGATGAAGCTTCGGATTCTGCGAGTGACTTCTCGTCTGACGACAGCGACGACAGTGGGGATGATGATCCCGATCTACCAGCTAATGCACAACACATACAGGACATGGTCAGCAAACTCGACTCGATCCTCAAAATAGTATTTGACCACTTCAACCGCTTACATTCGGCCACGGAAGTCACCACATCTCGGAGTGACGATTCGTTATTGTCTCCACCTACGTCTCCCCGCCCATCTTCGCCAATATCTGCTGAGGCAGGACGGGCTATGCGAGACGCGCAATTCCACACCCTCCTTGCCATTTTTGATCGTACCATCATTCGGACGTTCAAATCACGATACACTCAATTCCTCATTTTTTGGTACTCTTCTCTAGATGCGGAGTTTAGCGATCTCTTCCAAGGACTGCTAGTAGAGAAAGCGCTTCTTGGACAAAACGTTCCCGCAGTGACACGTGCGGCTGCCGCAAGTTACATCGCCTCCTTCGTTAGCCGTGCACAGTTCGTAGATCGCGATGCTACGCGTCGCGTCGTCGCCGTGTTGTGCGCATATCTGAAGAGCCATCTAGATGCTTTTGATAGTGTCATACAGGCGGGAGAGGAACCGCCGAGTATGGCACACCATAGCGTGTTTTACGCTATCGTACAGGCAGTGTTTTTAATTTTTTGTTTCCGGTGGAGAGATCTGGAAGAGGAATTTGACGAGTCGGAGGAGTACCAGAGTGGGAAGAAGTGGATGAGTGAGCTCAACGTCATTCAGCGGGTGATCACGTCGCCACTTAATCCGCTCAAGGTGAGCTATTGTCCACTCGAAGACTCCCCGCTGCGTGCTTATGCTCTTCTTTCCAAGGTCTGCTCGCCCAACGTTGTTATGCAGTTTTCCCGTGTCGCCCAAGCGACAGATTTCGCGTACTGCTACTCGATACTCGAGGCAAACAAACGCTCGGAATACAACCTCAGTGCAGGCAGCATACCGATACTGCCACAGGTCGTCAACGAGGGATTCTTACAGTCAGAACTGCACACATTTTTCCCTTTTGATCCGTACAAGCTCCCTCGGTCAAGTTCGTACATCCAAGGCGTGTACCGTGACTGGGCCTCTGTTGCAATTGACGAGGACGAGGAAGAAGACGGTCTCAGCGACGACCACGCAGGACCAGCAAGCGGCACTGTACTAAGCAGTGCGATACCAGATGTTGGTCTGATGTCCACCGGTAGACTCGACATATCCGGTCGCTCACGATCAAACTCGGATGCTGGCGGTCTCGGAGAGTCGTTTGGTGGGATGAGTATCAGCCCTCAACCGCAGGCAGTAGTTATAACATCCTAATAGCTACATCGCCGCATTGAAACATGTTATGTATCACAAGACCAAATAGACATGGAACTGCGGATGCATAAGTTAATGACCTGATTATGTGCCGCATACAATGCCGACAGGAAATCCACGAGGTTAAGGTAAGGATTAATGAAGACACGGGTGGTTGACACCACATTGAACAAACAGCAGGTAAAGGTGCATGGTTGGCGTATATGCGGGGAAGTATTGAAGTCGTGCCAAAGCGATCAGGAGTACCTGTGATGTGGATGCAGCAACAAGAAATTTTGCGAAGTGTGGCCTGTTTCTGCATTCTCGAGGCCGTCGGCAAATATAAAGAACGCCATTCATAATTTTTTTGATGCCAGTTCAGAGAGCGGCAACGGCAATGCGCAAAGCACGAATACAAATTCCGACATAGGGGATAGCGAAATCCAGCGCAGAATGTTTTCCCCGGGAACGATGCAAGAAGATACATCCAGAAACGGCGGAGACTCCTGCATGAAAGTGTTAGTGCCTGCAAAGATGATGTCAATGCTCTTCAAACCCAACATACCAGTGTATGCGGTAGCCAAGTCTTCCCATGTGGGAAGCCCGGATTTACCTGTATAATCAGTGAACCTGTTTGAGGCCATTGTGATCCAGTGTTTTGGATGGCTTCTAGAGTCTCTGCAAACGATCCATCGAAGTCAATTCGTGGAGCCAAATTACCTTTCCTTAAGCAATATATACGCGCGACTGCAGCTAGCCTATCGAAAGCGTGAGGTTGAACATCATTGTTTCAGGTCCAAACGTAATGGAGAAATTCTACCTTTCCGTATCCGAAAACAGGTCTTCGCTCACCATTGCAATTGCTTCATTGATACAAGGAATATCAGGCCCATTGTGCTTTGACCACATTGCGGGTAGATGGAGCTGTTGAACAGTAGCTTGGTCACGAAGCAAGCTCGGCGCAGAATGTGCCATGTTTTCCTGACCACTATGTCCTTCAGCTAACCCGGAATGCATGTAGATGTCTGTTTCCGTGACTTTTGCAGGAGTTAACACAGGTGACAGATCTTCCACTTTGGGCAAGGGATGGCAGCTTTGGTGTGTACCAACACCCTTCCAAGTTGGAGAGTGAATCCCATCTGGGGTCTCCACGAGGGTCACATCACTATCTCTTCGCACCTGTGTTTCTGCATGGACAACAGACTCTGGTTCTTCGCGACCCCATGCAAGGTGACCACACGTACTCTCGCAATCGCTTTTGGAAGTCCAGTACTCAGGCGTTCTACGCCTGGGACTGTTTGGCGCACGCACACGTGAAGAGGACCGTAGTTGCTCTCTCACATCCCTTGCGTGACGGAGTAAAGTTGCGCATCTATCATCTGATAGAAGAGTTGCGCATTGCTCAAGTTGTATGACTGCATGAGAGTCCCTCGCCTTGACGGAAGCCAGCACAACAGGCGCGAGGTGTGTTCTGCATTGCTCAAACACAGTCGCTGATGGACTAACGACAGGTTCCTCGTTGTGCTGGTTTGGGAGGTTATCGTTCGCGACATTGCCATCGATGCTAGGAATGTGAGATTGCGTCTGTTGCACGTCCTGAATCACGGAGTGTGATGGCGGCGAACGGGACAATCTCTCATGCCCTATACGTTTTGCCAGGGCTGGAAGGACATCTTCAGACACACGTGTTTCTGGTGCCTTAAATATACGTCATGCATTCATGAGTCGCGGCGTCTTGTGCACGGTGAAAGCACACTACATACCACAGGCATGGGTCGACCCACAGGCTCCAAAACACGCGGGTTCAGCACACTCTCTAAAAAGCGCTCGACCTCTCCTGACTCGACCGCTACGGGCTTATCGATCCGAGATTCCACTTCCCCGGGTACTGAAGACGTCGATGGCGATGAAAACGACGGCATATATTCACCATCTATACTGGTTCCTCCCTCCTCTGCCTGAAACCCGATCCTGTCCAACAATGTAGCAGTGGGGGGTGACGCAGGGCTATTGCTCAGACGATTCAATAGCGCGGGTGTATCGTGATCATCAGATTTCCTTTGATAGTGTTTAGACGGTGATACACCGTGGTTATGTCGATCTGAGGGAAATCTTTTGCGATAAGGATGATGACGAGGCCCTGGTGGAGGGACCTTGGTGCTGGCAGCGCCAGTCATTCTCGGCAAAGGAAAATCTTGAACCTGAAGAGAGCCCAGCGAAGAAGCATATGCATGATCCATGGAACGTGGTGAGATTTTGGCAGAGAACGAGGTCATAGCAGGCCGGTGAAAGTGTCAATTGAACAAGTGCAGAGATCCCTGCACTGCAAGCACTCCCTGACCGCACACTCGCAGAGAGAGACAGACCAAGAAATTTCGTGTCGCTGACTGTCTGATGACTAAGAATAGGAGTTATCTACACACTCCGCGTGATAATTACGTCATCATCGAGGCTAGTTTCTCGAGGAGTGAACTTTTGCACAAGCTTTGATCGGGTGTCATCACAAAGTATGGAAAGGAGTTTATCGATATGAGGCGCTTGCGGACCCACCACACGCAGTGTAATTCACGTGCTCCCCGTCATACCGCCATCCGGGAATACTCCGCCGCGGTAGCGCCCATACACCAAATCTTGCTTGGTCATGGCTATGATGTAGTTTCGTGTCATCACCCAGACACGGCAGCGTATGGAAAATCAGACGATCCAACATTTTAACGAGCATCCACGGGTATGTTGTACAATTCGAGATATCGTTGAACGGGAAACGTAGCATCCCTGATTCAGATATCACTCATCATCTGGAAATGGTCTACGAAAAAACAGTGGTCACCGGTCAGGATCGTTATCTTGCAGACTAGAGTCAAAAATGATGCATCACTTACGGTCTTACCCCAAAGCAGTAGCATGCTCTGGCTGAGAGTATGACAACTGCAATCCACGTCGTCACGACCGATGCCAGAATCATCCACACACCATTTCCAAACACTACGCCAAAGCGAGCACCGAGAAGGAGCGAATTGATGTGATTCCTTATGAGGACCACCAGCACCACATCCACCGCAAATACAAGGCTTGACACGAGTGCAGTGACAATGGCTGTGATGAGTGCAATGATAGCTGCCGGATGTGAGTGCAGATAGAGGGAAAGAGAGAAGACTATCGTTGAT
This sequence comes from Pisolithus microcarpus, assembly GCA_024613185.1. Lineage (NCBI taxonomy): Eukaryota > Fungi > Basidiomycota > Agaricomycetes > Boletales > Pisolithaceae > Pisolithus > Pisolithus microcarpus. The sequence continues at coordinate 3,780,130 of JANFAI010000002.1, read as the reverse complement.
AATCCTGCTGAAACGAGATGCAGGATGAGGAGGATGAGAATAGTCTTCTCAGCAATGGTAGCTACGCTCTGAGAAAGTCCTACGAGAGACAAGATATCGGAAGGGATGGTGAGCCGAGCTGGGGACCGTAGCATTCACCGGTGCCCAGTGCACTGGATACCAGGTGAATCAAAACGATATGTAACTTGCCCTAGACGATGTTATACATAAGATCGCACCTCAGCCCACATATACCCCACACCCCGAAGAGGAGTGAGGTCGCAACATTCGATGCGGGGCTTACGGAATCGACAGCGGCAATTTTCACGAGGTATACAGACCTTACGATGGGCAAGGGTAGGCCAACTAAGAGAGACAGGACGAATGCAGTGAACAAGATCGTGAACGACGCAAGCCCTACGTAGCGGTGTCGTTGCAGCGGGCGTGGTATACGTGAAAATTGCAGCAATCGTTTCATAGTCACGGTCGTGGTGGTATAGTGATTGGGGTGGCGGACGAAGCGACGAGCGAGAGAAGGCTGAAGCCGTTTTCCATGCTGAGTACGGCGCACGCACGACTGGAGTGTAAACCGAATTCGGGGGTGTGCACCGGGTACTACACGCCAGGGTCGACGCCAGCAGCGAAGGTTCGACTAGCCATGGTCGTGCGCAACAGAAGGGCCCTCCGACAGCCTGACGATCCCTACTATGCATCGTCACTTTCACTGATTTTCGCCAGGATCGTCGTGGGCGTCAATCAAATGGTTGGGTTGGGGTGACTTGTCAACCGTAAGTAGGTAATTTTATTAGCCGACTCCACATTTGCCCCACACTCGCCGGAGCTTGTCTTGCCTGGCAAACCGACCCATCTCTGACCAATCTCTGAACCAGATTCAAGAGTGGAGAGATGAACTACCTTCGTGGTGCTGTCAGTGCAACCTACCAGTACTACAAGGACATCAACCCATCCACGCTCACCGGCGCGATCGACGTCATCGTCGTACGGAGACAGGCCAGCGACGGGGATATCCACTTAGCTTGCTCGCCGTTCCATGTTCGATTCGGAAAGCTTCAGGTGCTTCGACCAGCTGATAAAAAGGTACGCAGTGTCGAGTTGAGTCGAGAAATGACATTGTACGTCGCTTACGGTCATCCAGGTCAACGTCTTTGTCAATGGCAATCCTATCCCATTCGGCATGAAGATCGGAGATGCTGGGGAGGCATTCTTCGTTGTCGAAACCGAAGAAGATATCCCAGAAGATCTTGTCACTAGCCCATTACTCACCGCAACGTCTACCACTCCACAGAAGGACATCCCACCCGTTGCGTCCACGGCCGAGTCAAGCCAGGGCGCAATATCGCAGATCGGAGCGGACTCAGACATCCCGGAGCCAGAGTTCCTGGATCTGGATGCTACGCCCAGTGAACAGGCCATGTCCCGCCGTCCATGCGCGCGATCCGTGGCTCAGTCCAATGACGTCTCACCAGTCCTTCCCGAAGACGAGTGTGCTGCACCTGATGTTCAATATAAAGACGGTACGCTCTCTCATTCATAGGCAATCATATGTTCTCAACATGCATGCTAGACGTGGCTCTCGACATGGCCGGGTATCATTCGGCTCCGTCGCAGTCAAAGTGGCACCACGGCAACCATTCTAATCAGAGAATACCACACCATCCATACGAAAGCAAAGAAACAGGTCAACCTGATACTATCTACTATTCTTCGATCCTTCCTCATATGCCGCTTTCAGCCCCTCACAATCGCATACCATTTCCGTCACCAGAGCCATCTAGAGATCATCCTACGCGAGGCGGCAACAGTACCCCACCACGTTTGCGAGAACATTCTTGGGAGCGGGGTGCATTCCTTCAACCTTCCCCAGTCCAGACCCACTTTACGCCTTCGTTCGTCAAGGGCAAATCGAAAGCTATAGATGATACACAAGACGATTCTGAGGATAGCGGGCGCGGGCTCACACGTTGTCGAAGTGTGCCTCCCGAACTAGAAGGTAGTCCACGTTCCACCCACGTGTCTCTTCCTCCACCCGGGCCAGACGCAGACTCTAATGTGCGCCCTCACGAACGAAGCTTCTCCCTAAACACCGAATCATATGAACTTGGCGCCGGTGGCAGGCTCGCGGCGTCTCGTTCGGACCCGACTAAATTCCGGATATCGATCGATGGTAAAACCGCTGCATTCAAGCTCAGTCTCGTAGAGAGACGAGAGGTGTTCCACAAGCGTGACGAGGTCGAAACAGCGCGTGCCTTTGAGGCTGGCGTTATAGATTACCACCGCTTCGTCGATGATGATGATTTGGTCAGCGACGAACGTTTGGTGATGAAGTGGAATGGTGGACAATACATTACGAGGGAAGATCGATCTCCGTTGATGAATGCCTTGGGTACATGGCGTGCATCCTCTTCTCAAGAGGGTCTAATTGATGACTTACCGCCCCCATCGTCGCCGCAAGACCAGTCTCCCTCATCCTCGTACGAGAGGGAGTCGGAGCGCCCGGAGTTCGGGCCAACAATTCCATTTCCTAGAAAGTCGTCCAGTAGTTGGGTGCGGTGGTGGAGTCGAAGTAAAGATATACCTGAGGCAGAGAGTCCTATTCTTCGAGGAGCGACAGCGATTCCACTTCATGCAGTGAGTATAATTAGACAACTTCCTAACGATCATTTTGATGAATGCGTACAGAATTTTCCACGGACGGCCCCTACAATCATCGGAAAACCAGCATCGGCACCCCCGGGTACGCCCGTACTGACGCAATCACCTGTCCCGAAGCCGGTAGATCAATCCATCCCTACGAAACCGGAGACGCAGAAGAGGTATGCCAAGACCCTCCGATTGACATCCGATCAGCTCGTGAGATATTCTCTAACCACCTCTCTCTTGTTCGTGTTCATGTTTCCGCCATAGAAAGCACTCGACCTGAAGTTAGGTGCTAATGCGATCACGTTCTCATTGACGACGGGAGGGGCACCTGCGTGTACGGCCCGGATTTTCGTCTGGGAATCGACGGATAGAATAGTGGTATCCGATATTGACGGAACGATCACCAAGTGCGTCTTCTCCCTTCTTTGAAAACACGCTGAAATGTTGACGCGTGTTCATTAGGTCTGATGGTCTGGGCCACATATTCACCATGATAGGACGAGATTGGACACATTCGGGTGTGGCGAAGCTGTACAGTGATATCGTCCGGAACGGGTACAAGATCATGTATCTCACCTCTCGAGCGATCGGACAAGCAGATTCGACGCGGGATTATCTCAAGGGTATCAAGCAGGATGATCTCCAGCTTCCCGAGGGACCCGTGATCCTAAGTCCGGATAGAGTCATTGCGTCGCTTCATAGGTCCGTTTCCCCGGTTGTGGTGACCGTAGCGCTAAAGATATTGGCTCAGGGAAGTTATTATGCGGAAGCCTGAGGTATTTAAGATGGCGTGTCTGAGAGATATCCAAAGATTATTTGGAGACGGCTCTCAGACGCCGTTCTACGCTGGCTTTGGGAACCGAATCACGGACGCCCTGTCCTATCGAAGCGTCAGCGTTCCCTCATCACGTATATTCACTATCGACTCGAGCAGCACGGTCAAGATGGAGCTTCTCGAGTTGGCAGGGTACAAATCATCGTAAGTTCAAAACAAAAGACATCATCACGAAGGCGATTTAAACGGTGGATTATAGATACATCCACATGACGGATCTTGTGGACCAGATGTTTCCGCCTATTCACAGGAAATGGGAAACCGAATTTACGTGCTTTAATTTCTGGAAGATCCCAGTACAGGAGTTCCCCTTACCAGATTTGATACCGCCCTCACCTGCTCTGAGCGCGCGATCTGATACGTCGGCGCGGAACGCGTTTGCTCGTTTACGGAATTTCAGTATTGGGGGGAAACAGTCAGTTTCGTTGTCGACTCCGTCGTTGATCCGTAGGGGAACTGGCACTGACACTGGGACTGGGACGCCAGCAGAGGCTGGCACTATTAATACCGGCGGTTCCGGGGCACTCGGGGAACGAAGTACGCATTTGCGTCAGATGTCTTCGTTCGAGAAGCTCAGCAGTCGGCTGGCATCGCTGGCGTTGTCATCCTCACCATCCACTTTGGTAGAGAGTGGAGAAGAAAGCCCCCGGTCGCGTTCGTCGGTTTCGTCTACTATGTTGGACTCGGATGAAGAGGCTGAGAGAGAGATGGTTGGAGGCACTTTGAAGAAGGAAAGAAGACCACGGAGCACGAGCGTAACGAGCATGCCTGGATCGCTAGACAACGGCATGCACTTTGCGATGGATGAAGACGAGGAGGAAACTCGTGAGTATGATGAGGAAGAGAATGGAGATGAATATGTAGAGGAGGCTGCAGAGGAAGAGTTCGACAGAGACTTCCTTGCCACTACTGAGATGATGAACGTTCCATTCTTGTGATCTGAGCGGCATTGGTTTTCTGGACATTTGGACATCGGCTGTTTTAGAGGGACAATGGCAGTCGCTAGCTATACGGGAGTAACTATAATGGTCTACAGAGTGTAGACCATTACATCTTAGTCCTCACAACCACCTCAGGGTCGTCGATTATATCGAATGATCTACCGTCTGTATTTTTGAGATTATGTGCCATGCACTGTAATACCATTCAACAAGGCGGTGGGGCGGCCACGGCACCCAAGCAGGCTTCTAAATATGATGTTGAGAAGACCTGGTGCATCTGACAAGCACAGCGAGCCAGTTACAGGCATAGGCACCTCAACGATGAGCGAAAACAAGTGCATACGGACTCCTAGGAGCCACCATTGAAAAATGATCTTGCTGGAACGGCATGCTCATCAATCACCAGGTCGAACCACCGGGTATCAGCGGCTGCTTGAATATAAGAGCTCTCCTCTCAGTTTATGATGGAACATATATGCAATCCCGGGAACGGGTGTGCCTCTGCAAGGCGTGAGCATACAGTACAACATGCTCAAGTCTAAAGATTGGTCGATGCATGCCGAGTACGGGGATACAGCGAACATCTCTGCTTAGGTTTTTCCCTTCTGAGCACTCTTGCCGATAAGTTTTGCTTTCTCGAGAGCAGCCTGACCTGTTGGCGTACAAATGTGAGTTTAGTCTGGGCCGATGTGGCAGCGAGTACTTACTCTGCTTGATGAGATTCTTCTTGTAGTCGACGATAGTGATATTCTCACGGGTGAGGTCTTTGATTGTCCTATCTTTTACCTCCCACAGGTCCTCAGCTACCTGCGAAATAAGACCTATTTCACACGGATCAAGAACACGACGATAACGGGACGCGACTGATACGCACGGAAGTCGTGGGAAACGATCACAACGCCACCCTCGAACTCTTTAATAGCCAAGGCAAGGGCATCTATGGAAGCCATGTCCAAGTGGTTGGTTGGCTCATCTGATACAACCCAGAATGAAATTTTGGTAATGCCACGGAACTGGACAGACGCACCTAAAAGGAGGATGTGTGGATGCTCCATCGCAAGCTGTGCGAACACGACGCTACGACGTAATAATCTATGAGCAATGCTATTGATCAACCTGAGCTCTTTCCTACCGATTCCGCAGACCGTCTGACAGCTGTCGAATTGGAGAGGTCTGATGTGAACCAGTAAGACCAAACCTGCCGAGTTGTTGACGCCAAGCCTACATCGGCACATCAAGAGGCGCCGTTAGCATCACGATCACGGTAAGGCGGAGGGAATTAAACTTCACTTGAACGTCCTTCTCGGGATACTTTTCATAAAAGATCGACTGGAAGTGTTCTATCGGCGATTTGTCGTATGGAAGTTGATCGGCTGAGTGCTGCGAGTACTTCGCTAATTTCAGAGCGGCGTGTTTAGAGATCGTCCCCTCACATGGTTGTAGGGCACCAGTGATGAGGTGGAGGAGGGTCGATTTGCCTGCACCATTTGCGCCCAGGATGGCCACGCGTGAGTCCATGCTGGTACGTACGTCAGCTACGTCCTACGCAATATAAAGACCGCACTCACTCGATGCCGAATGACAATTTCTGATACAAGTAATCCTCCCGCTTTCCGGAGTACGAGAATGCAACGTCACTGAAGGCAATGATCGGAGGTGGAAGTTTCCGAATGTCCTCAAAGTGGAATCGGAGTGGTCTGGGCGTTTCGACCTTTTCAATGAGTCCTGCAGCCTCCATCTTGTCAATGATCTTTTGTTTCGATTTTGCCTGTTTCACGAGATTGGCATACGTTCCAGCCGATGCTATGAACCTGGAAATCTTACGTCAGTGCATATGATGAAGGGTAAACAAGTATGTTCACTTCTTGATGTGAGCAATTTCCTCCTGTTGCTTATTATACGCCTTCATCTGGTTAACCTCGTTCTCCTTCTTTGTGCGAACGTAGGTCGTATAATTACCGGTGTAGTATAAGAGTTTCTTCTTCATCGTCAGATCCATGATATTGGTGCAAACGGAGTCAAGGAAGTCTTGTGAATGCGACGTGATAACGAGGATATGATTGTAAGTTGACAGGTAAGCCTCCAGCCACACGACGGCACCCAAATCAAGGTGGTTCGTAGGCTCGTCTAGTAGTAGAAGGTGTGGTTTAACGAAAAGAGCGCGTGCCAGTGAGACTCGCATCCGCCAACCACCACTCATATCTTTGGTTGGTCTCTGCATCATCTCTTGGCTAAAGCCAAGACCGTGCAAGATGCTCGCCGCTTTTGTCTCGAAGGTGCTGGGGTCCAGCTCTTCTAATTCTTCGTACGCTTGGTCGAGGGCAACTTCGTCGACGTCGTCGGCTACGGATAACTCTTCGATACGTCTTTCAAGTTTCGTCACTTTCTCCCTGGCAGAGGCGATGATAAAATCTACGGCGTTAATATCGGAGGGTTCTGCCTCGCCTCGTACAAGATAGATGTCAATATGTGGTGGGATTTCAATGTCACGTTCCGATATCGATTGGAGGAAAGTCGACTAGAAATGTGTCAATAAATCATTTGATCCGTAGGGGCGGATATATGTACCTTTCCAGATCCGTTTTCACCAAGAAGGCCATACCTTTGGCCATAGTTCAACGATATTTCTGCACCCTCGATGAGCAGCCGGCCATGGAATGACAAGGTATATTGGTCGATTTTGATGTCTCGACCCTTCACGTCGGATACCAACACTCCAGCAGCACTCCTTCAGCAGCTGTGAGCGACTTGATCTAGATTCGATTCGTGTACGCACCTTTCCGTGGCAATCTGTAATTTTGCCATCGACGTCAAATCATCTGTGCTGTTAGCTGCCGAAACGCTGGTGAGTGGTGTATTGGTGGTGGTGCCAGTGACGGATGGCGTAGGGGTCGATCCCGAGGTCGTCGTCCCAGATTGTTTTACCGATTGCTTTGCGGCCTTTTCTGCCAGTCTTTTTTGTTTTGAAGCAGAGGGTGCCATGATGGATGAAGAGTAGATGGCGGCAGGAGTCAAATCATCACCAATCATCAATCAGTGGTCCAAAATGGACGGATTATCTAATCATCATAACCCTTGCCCAGGCCGAACAGAAAACCTCGGCTTGTTTGTGTTTCTGTATCAGAGAGCACTGGAATTGGGCGCGCGTTATTATGGACAACGAGACACCACACCGACGGGCCCGGAAAGCGGTGGTCGGAATTTGTGGTGCCCGACGGAGCGATCACCAAGTACGTCCTTCCCCTTCGGATGAACGCAAGCTGAAACGTTTGACACGGGTTCTCCAGGTCTGACAGTCTGGTCACATTTTTACAATGATCGGGTGAGACTGGATAGATTCTGTTGTTGCAAAGTTGTACAACGATATCGCCTCGTACGAGATCATGTACCTGACCCCTCGAACGATGCACACTAGCAGATTCGGCGCAGGATTCCCTCAAGGTATCAAGCAGGACGATTTTTTATATAGCTTGCTGAGGGGCTTTCTATTCTTCGTCTTGACAGAGTCATTGCGTTGCTTCATGTCCCGCTCTATTCTACTGAAGCGTCGATGTTCTCTCGTCATGGATTCACCAACGACTCGAGCTGTACGGCCAAGATGAACCTTCCTGCGTTGGTGGGGTACAAATCTTCGTAAGTTCTAAGCAAGAAGAATAAACATGACAGCATCTCAAACGGTGAGTGTAAATACGTCCACGTAACGGATCTTGTGGACCAGTGTTCCTGCCTGTTCATAGGAACTGGGAATGCGGATTACACATTTCAATTTCCGGGAAACCCTGGTACAGGAGGTCTTCATTTAAATCTCTGAAAGACCCTAGTACAGGAGTTTCCATTACCGGCTATTGACACCGTCTTCATGGATTTCAAATTTCTGGAAGACTCTAATACAGAAGTTCCTTTGCCAGCTTTTGACACCGCCTTCACCTCACAGACCGCGTCCGCCCATTTACAGAATAATAGTACTACAGGAGGACAATCATCTTCGTTGATTGGTACTTGAATGAAGAGAAAGGAGACCACGGAGTGCGAGCTTGCAATTTGTGGCGGATGCAGACTACGGGGAATCCCATGGGCATGGTGTGGAAATGAATTTAGGCACGGCAGAGGGGGAGTTCGACAGGGACTTCCTTGCCACAACAACTTCCGTTCTTGTGATGAATAGCATTGGGTTTTGGGCATCGCATGTCTTACAGGGCAATTGGCAGTAGCTTACCATACAGGAGTAATCATAATGGCCTACAGGGTGTAGACCATCGTACAAGTCCTCATGCCGCTCGCCCTTCTCAAAGTCCGGGTTCTGTAGTTGTTCCAGTCGGTGTGGATGAACCGAAGTTCACAGCTATCTGGTTGACAGTTGACGGCCAACTTGTGTGTTCTTCATATGTTGCTGTTCGTATATAAAAAGTCATTCATGATCCTTCTCGAATCCTTCATGTCCAAGATAAGTAGACACCAGCGTGCTTGTGTGGCCACCAGAAGCGAATCTGGTGAATAAGTCTCTACGGAAAGCGTCTGTCCACAGAAGTCTCGCTTTTTGATATTATTGCAACCTCAGAAGTAGTGGAGACCGAGGAATGATAGGCCCACAAGACGATAAGAGAGGCGAGGAATGAACTGGTCATAGAGCGAGGCTTGAAGCATGATAATCAACTCTGTGGTGCTTTGGATCATGAGCAGGCTGCAGAGTCATACGGCGAACATAGCGTTACAACCGAAGTACGGCAAGAACATGGCGCATGTGACAGGATTCATAGTCCTTTCTTCTCCCCTTGATTTAAGATGATTTCGCCAACAGAGCTGAGAATGCTGTCTCCACAGGGCCAGCAGAAGCCAGTTTAGTGTAGGTAAGCATGAACATGCTGCAGTCCATGGCGAAATTGGTTACGCCACACACAGTGGGATCATGGAGAACGTATACCGATGGTCGTACGCACCATACACAGCTCACGTATCGACGCTGACGAAGGGGAGCACGACAATTTGAAGCCAATACTGGGATTAGGATTTGAGGAGAGTGGGAAGGCAATCGAATTCTGTGATGGTAATTCCGATGGATTGGGACCCCCTTTCAACAACAGAGTAACCAGATCACCTGTTTCCTTTGAGAAAATCATGCCCCTGAACTTGAGCTCTCGCGCCCATAGTATACAGCCAGGCCAGATTGTACTTCAAAGGGACCGGATGGTGATAACGTGAGTGGCCGACTCAGCAAACCAGCCACGCCAACTGATCATGATACTTGTATAGGCCCGTTGATTTGTACTAGCCGTACCACCTAGAGCCCTCAAAATAAGAACCACGGCTGCGGTCGACACCGCTCCTTCACTGCCCAACACGGCTTCCACTGCGGGACTGTTGAGGGCGGAATTGGGCCTATCGAGTGGGGTCGAAGTGGCGACCATAGAACAGTATGGGATACCCGCACGTTGGGGGAGCTGCAAGATGGTCATACGGTGGCAGAGGACGGGGGTGATCCCGGCCCTTTAATGGGCACACACCGTCTATGATTCCGATGCGGGCGCTTCTACGTAAGAGCAGTAGGGACATTACTGATCCAATACTTTGGGTCACCTGGATGCTGTAGGGGCCTAGTGGAACTGCTGGTCAACAGTGGTTAATTAAGCGTTGACCTGCAGCCGCTGAGCACAGCCCGAATTATATCACCGTTCTTGAATCCGGGTGTGGGATGGAAATGGGAAACAACTCGAAGGCAGAGAGCCTAGTAGCCATCCCAGGCTGTTACTGGAATCGGATGGGGTAGCTATTGCTAGTCCCCACCAGGATTAGACTTTGAGAGACAATTAGCACGAGGGAGTAGGTTGACCAAACTGTCCTCGACCATTGATGTGGCACGAATTCCTCTTTCCATGGAGGAGTCGCATCCAATAGGGTTCCAAGTTATCGCCGCCGCCTCAAGCTCTGCATTCTGGAAGCCAATCGGTACACTACCAATTTAGCTTGGTCCTCTGCTGCAAAACAACACTAAGTTTGGCAGCACGGTCATTCAATTAGTAGTAGCTGTGAAACGGTCAACCACGCGAAACCGATTGCATGACGTGACCTGAGTCGCTTGCCTTGTAATGCGGTAATTGACACAGCTTTGTCATGAGTTGGTGGTGCTTTTAAAGTGACTGACTACGTCCCACGGACTCCTTACCGGCTGTTTGCCTATAACATGCCTCCAGGGTGCGAGGACAGCGACCTCTTCGAGATATCCAACGTCTGCGTGCAGTTATTCTGGGGTGCCGTTGTGACTTCGCTTCTCACCGTCATCTGTCTTTTGGTCTCGCTCACTCCTTCAATCCCGACCTTCCTCGCCAGAGTTCGTGAAGGTATCAAGGCTCCAATCCACTCGTATGTGGTACTGGGGGAGGACGAGACAAGGGAGACGTCTATTGACACTCGGGGTGATACCGTGGATGACAGTCGCTCCATTCCTTTCATATACCAATGGCGCCTCGCACTCCTCGTGTTCATCGCACTCCTTGAATTTTTTGCTTGGACAGCTTTCGGAATATACCGCTTGGTCGGGGATCTGGATCATCCCCGAATTGCAGCCTTTTCCATTGTGATCGGCATTACCTGGCTTTACAACGCCTTAAAGCCTGTGCTTTGCCCAAGATCCACAGCATATATCGATATTTTCACTCTCTATGTTACCCATCTTGTCTTTGGTGTCATTCGCATCGGGACCTCCATATACTACCTTCAGATCACCTCCCCCACAACTTTGGAGTGGATCGGAATGTCTCTCAACCTCATTGCGATTATCGCGGGAATGGGCGTAATCTCGACAATGCCACTCAAGATTCCATCTGACGATCTCCAGCAAGAAATTGTGAGTATAACCATCGCGTCGGTATTATTGCACGGGCTGACTGTAGGAGTCGATAGTATGACAAGCAATCGCCCGAGGATTATGCCAGTATCTTTGAATGGGCTACCTATAGTTGGGTATACCCCCTTATCAAGCGCGGAAACACTATGGAAATGAAGTATGAAGACGTTTGGGATCTGACCCCAGCTATGCGGTCTGGACCCATCTTCACTAAATTCAGCGTCATCGAGTACGCATGGTTCAGTGTGAAAAATTGTTCATGTCTCTGAGTAACGTGCAGACGACCCACTCTTTTCAAACGTTTGGTAGCCGCAAACTTCAGTGACCTTACGTGAGTTCTTCTCTCTTGCATGGTTCAAAGTCCCCTGATTCTTGCAGTCTCGACGTCTTCCTCACCATACTTACCGTCTCGTTGAGCTATGCCGCGCCATATTTTCTCCGGTCAGTGATACGTATCCCCCTTATTTCCATCACCTTATTATGCACACTTACTAGCCGGATTCTGGATCTGATCGAGAATCCTACCCCGGAACGTCGTTCAGAAGCGTACACTTTGGCGTTGCTGGCTTTTCTCTGTGCTGTATTGAAGGTACGTCTGAGTGCGTTCCTGTCGCTTCCTTACTTACTATGATACACTGCTGCAGGGGGAGGCCGATGCCCAACATCTCTTTTTCGGCAGACGTGCTTCAGCTCGTGTCAGTGCACAGCTCGTCAATGCGATCTATGACAAAGCTCTTAAGCGAAGGGATTATTCTGGTGTTGCAAAGAAGGAAATGCCAGCAGAGACCGGTCCCGCCAAGGGCGCGCCTAGTTCCAAACCCAGTGATCCACAACCGAGTGCGGACATCGGGAAGGTTGTCAACGTGATGGCTATAGATGCCAGCAAAGTTTCCGCCATCGTTGCGAGTGCTTATCTTCTTTATGGAGGTATGTTGAATGGCATCCTGGATTTCGCGGGATCCTGTAACGTATGTGTTTAAAAGGTCCTTTCGAAATTACTCTTGCATGTGTCATGCTGTACAGGTAACTTTTCCTTCCTTCAGAGAGTCGGCTTGTCAACTTATTTGCACCCGCAGCCTCATGGGTTTCGCAGCATTCGCCGGCTTTGCTGTGATTTTGGTTGCTTGGGCACTTCACATATATGTCACGAAATTGAAGATTCCCCTCCAGAAAGGACTTTTAACATCTCGTGATCGACGCATGTCTGCGCTCCACGAGCTCGTAAATGCCGTTAGATTTATCAAGTTCTTCACGTGGGAGGATAATTGGATCATGCGAGTTATGGATGCACGTGGCAAGGAGATGGATTGGCTGAAGAGATGTGAGTGGCTACTGTGCCGCTACCTTATGAGCACTGTGCCAACGGACGTCTGAACAGCTAGGATAAATTCCATCTGGTCGACAACAGTCTGGGCGGCCGCTCCCGTGCTGGTCTCTTTCTTCTCTTTCTTTGCTTACGTCCACCAGGGCAATAAGCTAACCCCTTCCATCGCGTTTACGGTATGTTTGGAGTCGCGTATACTTTGATATGTGCTGACTGTATACTGTAGACCATCGCCCTGATAGGAATGCTCCGGTTCGCAGTCACTGTAGTTCAGCAGCTCGGTACTCACATGACTTCTGCCACGTAGACAACCTCTGAACGTTTTCCCCAATTTTATCATGCAAATTTTTGAGGTACCTTCCTGTCGGTATCGTGTTTTTTTTTTCGAGCTGACTGACATGTGCTTGTAAGGCTCGTGTATCTCTCCATCGTGTTGAAGCGTTCCTCAATGAGGAGGAGATATCCGATCGTGCCTCTTACCCCTACGAGCAGCTTCTTGACACCGAGACCCTTGACGGTGGTCTTGCTATCGAGGGAGGTCGCTTCAAATGGAACAGTGTCGGAGGCAAAGAGGCGGATCCACCCCGAGAACGAAATAATGAGTCGACCGCACAATCGGTTGCGCCAGTTGAGGAAGCCGAATCACCGGTCGATGCAGCGGAATACGTGCTAAAGGATAGGAAACTTTTCGAATTACGGAATATTACTGTACGCTTCCCTGAGAGCGAGTTATCGCTTGTCACGGGTCCGACAGGATGTGGCAAGACTGCGCTACTGGTAGGTGTTTAGTAGTGAGCGCGACGCGATTTTTGAATATGCCTTCAGCTGGCGTTGTTGGGAGAAATGACGATGATCGAGGGGAAACTCGTGCGACCGCAAGGAGGATTCGGGGCGGAGGGCCGCCCGGATTCGGCGGCGATCTCGTATGCTGCTCAAACGCCGTGGTTGCAGCGCGGGACTGTCAGGCAGAACATCTTGTTTGGATACCAGTATGACGAACAGAGGTACGAGGATGTGGTGGAGCGCTGTGCGCTGCGTCCCGATCTTGACAGTTGGGAGGAAGGCGACCATACACCCGTCGGCGATAGGTGAGACAGGTTTGCGTATTTGCTCTTCTAACGTATTAATTTGTAAATTACCTGTAGGGGTTCAAATTTATCGGGCGGACAGAAGGCTCGGTATGTGGCATATTATGTTGGTGATAATTTCTACTAACCTTTGACCGCAGAGTGGCCCTGGCTCGTGCCATTTATGCTCAGACCGACTACGTTCTTCTCGATGATCCCTTCAGTGCTATTGTACGTATGGAATGCTGGTTTGCTCTTTCCCGTTTACTCATTACCTCCTACAGGACATCAAGACGTCGCGCTTCTTGTACGATCAACTGTTTTGTGGCCCACTGTTGGATGGCCGTACTGTAGTAAGCACATGATAGGCTCGAATGTACTCTACTAAAATTTCTTTGCAGATCCTTGTTACCCACCGCGTGGAGCTCGTTTTGCCCAGGGTTGCTTATATAGTGCACATGCAGGATGGTCGCATCGATACCCAAGGTTATGTGAAGGATCTTCAGGCTTCCGGTCGCTTGCCCCCCCTGCATCAAGACTTACCTGAGGAGGACCAAGAAGAACCCTCTAAAAACCCACGAAAGCGTGACCAATCAAAGAAGCCGGTGCCGGTCGAGTCTGTTGTCAGCGGGGGCGTCACATTCTCTACTTATAAAACGTATCTCCAAGCGTCGTACGTAACGCAACATTGTTCTAACGTGAACTACTAAAGCGGGAACAGGTCTTATTGGATGTGGGGCACTTTTGTTCTTCTGATTCTGGTTTCCCACATCATGACTGTGGTCGAAAAGCTCTGGCTTCGCGTTCGCAGTTTTTTCCCCTGTCAATGTACTCGATGCTGATCCGGAAACAGGAATGGGGACGTGCCTACAGTAACGGTCAGACGGAAATGTCGATGTTTCATGGCCTGAACGAGAAGGCTTCCTTCGATCCCGACTATCAAAGGACTCTAGTATTCCTTCCCGATGCGAACGCCCACCCACTCTTTTTTGTCGGGATCTATGCATTTGTCGGTTTCCTTATGGCTTCATGCAACATCGCATCGATCACGACACTGTTCTTCTCTGGTCTGAAAGCATCGCGCTCACTGTTCTATCGTTTATTGGGAAGGGTGGTCCACGCTACCCTGCCATGGCACGATGCCACGCCCAGAGGTATGGCTTCCGCCACTTCCGCATACATTCCCTTCACTGTTATATGTTTGCAGGTCAGGTCTTAAATCGCTTCAGCAAGGACATGGACGCGATTGACATCAGCCTCTCGAATAACGTGTCTACCATCAGCAATGCCTTTGTGAACTTCATCGTGGCTGTTATCACTGTCATGTATGTGGTGTCTCCATGACCCACGAACGTGAAGGAGGTTGACATCCCTCGTTTCTAGCGTTTTCTTCCCTGCGTTTATTGTTCCTGCGATGGCGATTGCCTTCTTCTACCGTTTCATTGCAATTCGTTATCTAAGCATCAATCGACAACTGCGTCGAATGGAATCGACTTCCCGGTCTCCTCTTTTCTCCGGATTTGGGGAACTTCTCGACGGTATAGTGACCATACGAGCGTTCCAATCTGAACGTCGTTTCAGGGAGGAATTTTACGGGAAAGTAGACATCGCTAACAAGGTTTGTTGTGTCTTTTATCTCTGAGCAGTGAAGTGACCTGAACCTTCCGTCCCATTAAGATGTACTACAACTCCTGGATGACTAGTAGGTGGTTGCTATTTAATTACGATGTTCTTGGGGCCTTCGCAGTGTTGGCGACCACGCTACTCGCATTATCCGGCTACGTCGGCGCTGGTACAGCCGGTCTCTCTATCACTAGCTCGATGACATTCACGATGAGCGTGTACCTGGTTTGCCGATTTTGGGCTTCCCTCGAGCTCGAATTGAAGTAGGTTCACCTTTTGATTCCCGGTGCATTTCTTACTGTCTACAACAGCGCTGTGGAGCGAGTTGCAGAGTACTTGAATGTTCCTCAGGATCCCCCGGCTATCATCGAATCCAATAGGCCTCCAGCATATTGGCCATCTACTTCAGTCACTCCGTTTCTGTCGGTGGAGAATCTCTCTGTCAGATACGCTCCGAGCTTGCCACGTGTCCTTACCGATGTGTCATTCACCTTGAATGCACCTGCACGGATTGGTATTGTTGGGAGAACAGGAAGCGGGAAGTCCACTTTGATTATCAGCTTACTGCGATTTGTAAGATCCCTCTGACCTTGCCTCCTCTCGTCAAGTTTGACCCGTGGACTAGGTCGACCCTGAACGAGGTCGCATTGTAATAGGTGGAATTGATATCGCAAGTATTGGAGTTCGTGATTTGAGGTCACATATAGTGAGTCACGGTTTCATTGGTAGAGTCTAGACTCAACAACCGTTTCCAGACCTATATCCCTGAGGTATTATTACTTAACTCATGAGCTTTCAACATGTTCAAATTGTCTTTAGGACGCTGTGTTATTCTCTGGATCAGTGCGAGACAATATAGATCCATTCAGTCAGCGGCGCTTTTTATTTGTTTATAAAATTGCAGCACTGACTTACTGTTGCAGAGGAACACGAAGACGTTGATTGTTTCGATGCCCTTCGCCGCGTCCAGTTACTGGACGATGAGAGCCAACCGCAAGGCAGCACTAGCGGGTCATCGCAAGCCGGGGCCAGCTCAGGACCCACAGTTACCTTGGATACTGAGGTTGCCCCTGGAGGAGCTAACTTTTCACTGGGCCAACGGCAACTCATCGCCATGGCTCGTGCCTTATTGAGGCGAACTCCTATTGTTATCTTGGACGAGGCGACGAGTAGCGTCGACTTCGATACCGATGAAAAGATACAAGCAACTCTCCGCGAGCAGTTTAAGCAGTCTTTACTTATAACTGGTAAGTACCGGTATTTTGCTTCTGTTTTGCTCACAGCACATTGATTACCCCTACTCGCAGTTGCGCACAGGCTGAATAACGTAATTGACTATGATCGGTTAATCGTTCTCCAAGACGGAAAGGCAAGTTATCTCATCTCATGGCATCACAACCGGCGGACTGACTCTCCTGCAAGATCGCTGAGTTTGATACCCCATTGGAGTTGTTTTACAAAGAAGGCGGCGTCTTTCGTGACATATGTCGTAGTAGTGAATCGTACGAGGAGTTGGAGGCCGCCGTATTGAAGATTGGTGGGTCGACGTCGACGTAGTTGTAGTGTAGTGTACCTTCATTCCGCGTATTTATTTTGCGGTTGTTCCTGATCTTGAAGATGGGGTTATGACTGAGGACTCCGCTGTTCAGGGGACATCAGGGTGAATTGTCCCGGAAGTGGATAGGCATCGTCCTTGAGCCCGAGTGGGAGCCGGAAATCGACAAGTCAAAACCGTAAGAGACTGAACAACATGATTTGGAGTGTAGACTGCAATGATTCTAGTGAAACAGCGACGAGATAACAAGAACAAGACAGCAAAGCAAGCAAGAAAGAGACGACTATTCCACAAGGTATACAAAAACATATGCTCACGCTAATAAGGAAGAAATCACGCGAAAAACAATTGATACCGTACATTCTAGAGCTCCCACTCATTTTCCCACTGTGACAGCTGGACTGATAATTTCATCCTCGTGCTTCTTAAAAAGGTTGTACCCCACCGTGGCATCGTCGAGAAGCGTCTCCAACAAGATTTTTTGTTCCTCGGAGAACCCATTGCAGTTCCAGTCCCGATCCTCGAATTTGAGCTCTCGCCCAGTGGTAAGGCGATCGATCACGATTTCCTTCCATTTTTTCCACACATCAGTACTGGGAATCACAAAGACCCTCATGATCTCCTCTTCGCGCTTCAGTTTCAACGCGAGGGCAACGAACACCAGCATGCTAGTGCGGGTCTTCAGAATGAACTTGGTGAAGACTGGGTCCCCAAGGATGTTTTTCAAGATCTGGCGCTGGATTGCCTCCTTGTCATGGGTCCAGACCCAAAAATTGTAAGCCCATGAGAAGGCCAAAGAGATGACGAACATCAACTGGCCGAAGAATGAGCTTTGAGATATGAGTATCAGCATCGCGAGGGACTGCGCGATGAGGAACATAGAGCAGATCCCTAATTTAGTGGAAGCATATTTGGACTCGAAGAGTAGGAAGAATCTTCCTCGAGTGACCGCGTTGACAGCGCCTTCTGCGCCTTCTAACAACACGACCCCATCGTCGAAATCAAGAATGCCGTCTCCCGGAGGCGATCCTGACGCAGGTTCTGGATGGGAGAAAAGGAATTTTCCGGAGCCGAGTACCATGGAACCCGAACCGTTGGCGATTATGCCAAAGATGATGATAGCGAAGGCGTACCAGTCGAAGTACACAGCAGAGAGGACGCAGGTGACGATGCTGATGATTACGGGTACGCTGGCGAAGTAGGTCATGTAGCGTACGGGCGACCGGACCTCTGCACTAGCCTCCGGAGGCTGACCGAGCTTTGCGATAGTAACGCTAACGGGGCGCGACTCCCTACCCTCCGCCTCACCAGCGATTGTTGTTAATTCCGCACACTCCTTTTTCAATAAAGCGGCGATGTGGCTCGTGTCCTGCATGCTAGTACCAGAGTGGACGGCCGTAAACTTCGGACCCTTCCAACCATTGTACTCGAACAGAGCAGCTAAATCGGTCTGCACCTTTCCATGATCATATGCAGGGCTCGCCGATCGAGCAAGCCGCATGAAGCGTATGCCCATGGAGTATGAACCAGGAGAGTTGTACCACACCAGCCATGTGGCCCACGTCTTCCTGCCAAAGACGTGAACGGCCGCCATGGACGCGATGGCCTCTTCGCCACCCAGGAGACCAGCCACTGCGGCGCTGTTCAGGACGAAGTGCACTTGTTGGAGGGGATTCGAACCCGCAACCAATTCCCGAGGGTAAAGAGCAGGCATTAGGCTGAAGATGCTGCAGAGGACGGGTGCTGAGGGAGATGAGGGCCCACCTTGAACATTCAGTCGAAGCAGGTTGGTCTACAGGAGGAGCCAGCTTTTATTCGTATCCGGGAGGCGGGAACAAGGGAAGACCGATAAGTCCTGTGTGCGTCCATGCCGTTGCTTGCCAATAGTGGCGGTTCAGCCGTGATGTCTAATTGTAACGATCGATCTACGAGGTAAGCAACACGTCTCGGTCTGTCGGTGCTCAACGTCAACTGCGAGGTATAGTAACGTTTTGAAAAGCACTACTGCTACATAGTCGCTAATGTTGCGGTACGTGGTCAACAACAGGTATTATGGTTCTGAATGATGGCAGCCGCTTACTGTCCACCCTTTTATTTAGTAAATGAACGCTGTGGACCTGTCACTGTGGCCAATCGGAAAAAGCACCCCATTGATTGCCAACACATGATGTTTCGATAGACCCAAAACGGTCGTGTGTGGGTCCTCGAATCGATGTGGGACCGGAGCAAGCTAAAACCCCGAATGAACGCTCGAAGGCTCTTAAGCACGAACGTGCTGCAGTGGCTCCTGCGCTCAAATGGAGCCTTCCCAGTCGCTAGTCAAGCGCAGCAGCCAATTACATACAAAGACAGCAACACGGCGTTCCCCTTATTAATAAGGTCGTGGGAATGTAGTACCGGGGGATGCCATGAGTACCCCTCCAAATGATTCCATGGACGATATGGAAACTTCGTCTGTGCCGCGTGGATAGTGTACAGACTGGACAAGTTGAAAACACCTCTCATGTGTAAACCACATACCAGCAGCATTTCCTCATTTGGTCCGGAAGCAAGCTACATTGTGACGACTGCTTTCTGCCACATACAGTGTTCTGAAGGAGCGAATAGGCACTCTCGACTGGTAACATGTCATGTATCAGGTACTATAGACCATGTAAGCTCCAGGAGCACTTTCGAACGCTTTGCAGCCCTAATCATTAGCCTTCCAAGTTCCGTCAAGACCGGTGCAAGCGGTCATCTGAACAATATGTCAAATTGTCAATACATAAGGTCACTTCCCTAACAACAAACCGGCTATTTACCTGACCTTGACTCTGACTGGGTGTACAGTTGTCTAGTATGACGATTCCACTCAACTGCACCTCTAAGCCACCCACTGACACTGGGCGTCGCAATTCACGAGAGAACTGATCACGGGCGTTCAGCCTGTCCATGCAGAAAGATCAGCAGGATATAAAGTAGAGTACAGAGGAACGCCGAGCACACACGCTGCTAAGAGTGAGTTGGTGTATACTTGAGTATCACGATCAACATCGAACAAATTTAAACAACGTTTCCAAGGCGGCGAACGATAAACTCACTGCCCGATTCGATGATGTAGAGCCCTAGCCAAACGTCTACAAATCCTTGTAGTGAGAAAGCCATCCGGCAACGTAAGATTAAGGGCCGACATACAGGTATTGGGTGCGATCAAGAACTGATATGTGGTTTCAGTGGTTGGGATTTATGGAGTGATACTAGATTCAACATACGAAGATACCAGAAGCAAGTGCAGACAAGCTTGTGGGGGTCTCGCTCAAAATGATCGTTATACTATGGAGCGTCCCTCACCTCGGTATTATGCCCGTTGCTAGGTGGGACCAGATCAAGCCATCAGCAGGGTGTCAGGATTCAGTATCGTCTTCGCCGTGCGCACCCATGATGTATAGAACCATCCGATCTAGTATACGTGATGTTCTCGCGGGATGGGGCCAGCGTCAGGCACAGTAATTCGCAACGTCCTTGGGAACACTTACCGACAAAAGCCCGGATCGTTCGCCTTCAAGTAATAGCTCATGGACACCGCGATGACTGCATCAGCACATATTGTGATGAATAGCGTGGATATGATGCTCCATTGCCACGTCTGGAGAGACAATCCCCCAGCTGCGACTGAAGAAATATTAACCATCATGGTGAACACAAATTGGGTTACGACAAGGAAGGAACAGCAAATGAGAAGGGCTTTCTTGCGCGAGAAGGCGTATAGCCTGAACACAAAGAAGACCTGCCAGACATATAGGAGTTTCGTCTACAAATTTTGAATTACGTTGGATGGTCTACCTGCGTACAGAATGGGATGGGAGCGCTGAACAGGACACCAACGGTGGTAGTGGGTGCAAGCCCGAGTAGCTGTGGCCGCTGGAAAAAGTCGGTCACCACCGTCTGCCACACGCCCACGACGAGGAGTGCTAAGTGTGCAGTCTGGAAAAGCCTTCAAACGGGTCAGACTGATATTGAAGAAAGAGAGGAATTATTGCATACATCTCAGATGCGACCTTAAACCGGTGGGATGATAAGTGTAAAGCACGACGAACTTGAGCTACTGAAACAAGGGTAAGAGTAACATACCAGAACTTTCAATTTCCAGCTGTCTTTCGGAAACAGCTTATAGTACACGTAGGTCTGCACCAGTGCACAACCATACAGGATGCCAGAAAGCACGAGCGAAATGAGTATAGGCCCGAGATGCGCAGTCGTGTAGTTTGTCATAGATAATCCTGGGCACGACACCTTGCAGGCAAATGATCCATTGCTGAGTATATATGCGTCGTGACGTGCAGATAACACCGGACTTCCTACTACGCAGTTTGCAGTAATGCCGCGGTGCATTGCATGCGGCATAGCGGCTGTACAATCGATCATCTGAAACAACTATGGGCGCTATCAATTCCCAAGATACCATGTGTCAGTCTCCAAACCAACTTACAATCTGATATGGTCTCCAAGGTTAGACTTCAGAGATCGAGGAGTTTTTGCGTTGAATGTTCACTCAGAAAGTGACCCATCTCCCAAGTTTGTACAAGGAAACGATGGGCCGCCTGGAGGCAAAGTAGTACGTACTACGAGTGTCAGAAAAGATATAGATCAGAGCAGCTGCGGTTTTGTGATCCGCTGAGGAATCGACCGTTGATGAGAATGGTTATGTTTGGGCTCAGCGTCGTGATGTCTGCCACGATCAAACTTGTTTACGGGGCCCGAGGTGGAGAGGCGACAGGTCAAACTTGCAGAAGACGAGTGCGAATTTATGAGGGATGCACGGCAGGAGCTGCCCGCGGTGACATTGGAGTCTTGAATCCCGGTTTGCTCAACGTCGGCAAGGAAGCTCCGTAGGTTAGTCACGGTGTAGTATTCTGCGCAAGTTGTAGCTAGACACCAAAGCGAATGGCCTGACTATGTAATCCCTGGGATAAAGTACACTAGTGGTTATAATTTCTGTTGTGATGGTTACTTTCATTCATAGGGACAGAAAGATGCAGCACTCGGTAGGGACGTGCATCACCTGAGGCTCAAAAACGCCCTTTATACCGCGATGCTCTTCGTGACGATACGTGTCGAGTATACTTCTAAACCGCCTGCTAACTCTGGATAGTGCAATTCGCAAGAGAACTTAGAGCGGGCATTCAGCCTGTCCGTCCGGGAAGGTTAGTTGAGATATGGATTAGAAGGTGGAGGAACACCGAGCACACACGCTGCTAAGAATGAGTTGGTATACACTTGAGAGTCGACAGGAATCGAATCTGAGACAAATTGCTAGAGGCGGCGGTTCAACGATATACTTACAGCCAGATTCGATGATGAAGAGTCCTAGCCAAATGACTATGATTGTTCGCGATGAGAATAACGCAGTAAAATAAGATGACAGGGCCAGCGTCAGACACGGCGATTTACAGCACCTGTAGGAGTACGCACTGAGGGAAACCCGGATCACTCATCTTCAAGTAGTGGCTCATCGACACCGCGATGGCCGTATCGGCGCATATCGTGATGAATAACGTGGATATGATGAACCATTACCATGGCTGAAGTGACAATTCCTGGTTGCTACTGTGGAAATTCTCACCATCAGGGTGGACAGGAGTTGAGTTGTGACGAAGAAAGAACAAATAACGGCAAGGGCTTTCTTGTGCGAGAAAGTGTACAGCCTATACACAAAGAAGGCTTGCCGCAGGGAAATAACGGGAGTTTGATCTGCGATTTCACTATTGGACGGTCTGCCTGTGTACAGAATGCGGTGGGACCGCTGAACACGACACTGATGGCAGTGGTGAGTGCAAGCCCGAGAATTTGCAGCGCTAAGCATAATCTGTCATCACCGTCTGCCATGCGTCCAGGACGAGGAATGCTAAGCGTACGATTTGGAGAAACCTTCGAGTTGGTCAGACCGATGGCGGGGGGAGGGAGGGACTGTTGCATACATACATCTGGGATGCAACCCTAAACCAGTAGGGTGTTAAGAAAATCAGTGAAACACGAGGAACCTGAGCCGCTAAACCAAGTGCATGAGTAAAATACCAGGTTCTTGATTTTCCAGTTGTCTTACCGAAACAGCTTTAAGGTATATGTAGGTCTGCACCAATGCACATCCAGAGAGGATGCCTGAAAGCATGAGGGAAACGAGTGAAGGACCGAGATGCGGAGTCGTGTGGTTTGCCATAGACGGTCCAATAACTTACTGGCAGCTGACCCATCGTTGAGTATATGTACTCCGTGCGACGCAGTGCAGGTGTGATGGACCGCGATTAATGCTGTGATCTACGCAGTTCGTCGTCTGCGAGGAAAACGGCCACGGGCTCACCGGGCACACGACTCACGTCAATGAATTCCAAGCTCCAAGTTTATGTGAGAAAGCTTTCTCGGCCGTTGCAAATTGCCTTGGAGAACACGACTGGATCCACTGGAAGTGACAGCGCTTCGTGGCGGTCAACATCTGCCTGGCCTCCCCTTGCGTTGAACGTTCACATATGAAGTCAGTCAAATGAATCTGCGGATCCCTACGATTTCAACTTCGTCGGCACCGCCTCGACGCCGAGAGAGGCGTGGATCAGAGTAACTGCGATCTTATGATCTACTGAGGAATCAAGAACGGTTATGGTTTGAGCTGACAACCTGGTGTCTGCGATCAAACCTGTTTACCGAGACCGAGGGCAAACGCCAAAACATGCAGAGGTAGACAAGTACAAACTCATGAGCAATGCAAGACAGGGTCTGCCCATTATGATCCTGGAGTTTTGAATGCCTGTTTCCTCAAACATCGGCGTGGGAGGTCACACAGGTCAACGTCTCCACCCAGCTGAATCGAAGCTCAAGTCAACGGTCGCTCTCGTGTATGTCACATTCAAATGTATGGGCCATGCAAATTACTGCACAGAATAAAGTACTACTAGAAATCATAAAAATCCTTTGGATAGACCGCAGCAGCAACTTATTGCATCTTTGAACACGGAAGAATTCGTTCCCTGTACTGCTCAAAGCCCTCGTACGCTTGCTGGGCATCCTTGAAGAGCGTCTCCAACATTTGCCGCTCCCCCTCCAACAGGGATGGCTCGTCCCAGGCCGACGCATCGAACTTGAGTTTTTCGTGATTGCGAAGTCGCTTGATCACGGCTGCCTTCCATATTTGCCAGATCCTGGTGTTAAAAGGCAGGAAGAAATTTATGAGATCTTCGGGATCATCCACGTCCAAAGCCAGGAGAACGAATGCCACCATACTGGTACGAGTGCCCAGAATAAACTTGGTAAGGCGGGGCCTGCCCAGAATTTTCATCAGAAGATCTCTCTGAATTTTCTCCTTATCGGTGGACCACAACCACAGATTGCACAACCAAGAAACTGCGACAGACACCACGAACATGAGCTGTCCAAAGGGTGAACTCTGAGGCACGAGGATCAGCTGTGCGATGGCCTGAATCACAAGGAGGACGGAACACATCCGAATGAGTCTGACACTCCGCCAGGCATCTTTCCACTCGAAAAGTAGCGAGAACCTGCCCCTCGTAACCGCATTGACAGCTCCCTCCTGACCCTTCAACAGGACAACTCCTTCATCACAGCCTAAGATACCATCAGCTGGAGGTGACCCTGGCGCTGGTTCTGGGTGCTTGAAGCGGAATGTCCCAGAGCCGATCACAAGACACGATATACCATTCACGATGATGCCGAACAATATCACCGAAAAAGAGAACCAATCGTCGTAGCAGCCACATGCCGCACATGTGCCGACGCTAACAAGAATAGGCATGCTAGCATAGAAAGGAGCACGACTTCTATGTAACGTGGGGAATTCCTCGTGGCGAGGGACATGATCAAGGTTGGCGATGGTGACGCTGACAGGCTGGGTTTCCCTGCCTCTGATCGGGACGGCGTGCAGCTCCATGCATTCCTTCATGAATAGAGCAGCTAGATGACCCGTCTCCCGGAAAGTAATCCCGGAATGAACGACTCGAAACTTGGGGCCTTTCTGGCCATGATACTCGAACAGCGAGGCCAGGTCGGTCTGTGCGAGTTCTCCCCCAGATCGGGATATTGAAGGAATAGCGGAACGGGCCAGCTGGCTAAAACGCATCCCCATAATGTAGGATCCGGGGGAGTTATACCAGCCAAACCATTTCCTCCCTTCGAAAACGTGACCCGAAGCTATAGATGCGATGGCTTCTTCGCCACCGAAGAGACCGGCTACTCCAGTACCATTGAGGACAAAGCTAGTGTTTTCAAGCGGAATATGGCCAGTGACCATAGCACGAGGCACAGCTTGGACGACGTCGGAGATCGGGTGTGGGATGTACATGGTAGAGTTATCGAAGCGGAGGCAAAGAGCACGCACGATAGCGGGCTGCTTTCCAAGTCATTGTGGGATCTTTTAACTCGCCGATGGATGAAGAGAAGACGTATGAGGCGGGTTTCCTGCCTTCATGTACAGCATCTTCAAAGGCCCTTTATTACCACGAGAAAAACCAGTTCCACGTGTACGCCACTCAGTCGGCAACCGTACGGTATTGTACACGAGTAGTCAGCGCTACGCATAAACTGAAATGGTGATATTCCCACCTAGTATTTTTTTCAAAGCCGGTAAGGGTAAACCATAACACCCGGTGTAAAGCAGAGCCACGTCAACCCCAAACCCCCAAGTCACGGAAGGAAGGAACGGTGGACCATACCTGCCGTTCCCATGAGTACGAAGTTCGCTGCATTTCAATGCACTTGATGAACGGCGCCATCCCAGCGCTTACCGCGCCGATGGTGGAAGACAAAGTTGGTATGAGAATCTGTCAAACAAAAGCACTTGATCATGAGACCTCCACCCGGCCTTCCCCTGTTTTACTACCTATCATCATCCCAAGGGTGGTGATGGCATGCCTTTAATTTCCCCGGGCCCTTCGCATGGTCAAACAGCGGAGTGGCGTCACATTAACACGAAAAGTACGGACATACCTGGATATTCGTCATCTGGAAACGCCACATAAACCATCGCTGTTTAGTCTCTAGATCAGTCCCGTCCAATCGAAGAGATGTCTAGACAGGATGAGCCAGTGGATTGGCATCGGCAGAAAGGAAGTACCCTGATAAAGTTTGGCGCTGGAGAGAGTTTCAGATTCAGACGCCACTCTGGGCTTTGCGGAGTGGATACATAGCACCAGGTATCATTCCATGGACGAGGCCGGCTATCAATATGACCGATCTTCCGGGCGCAGCTTGGCCAACTGTGATGGCACGTCAAGTGGCCCATCAGTATGATATCGATAGGTCGACGAACACGGTGATGATTGCGCGCCGCGAGTGAGTCTTCGTTCATTTCCCTCTAAACTCCGTGATAAACTGTGTTGGCGATGACGACGGCCGGTGCGTACTAGCACTCAGGACGGCCCTACTGACGGCTCGCTGTGGTGTTAGTTCTAAGACAGCATAAGATCGTGGCTCAGAGTGGTGTATGGATGGTCGCCTTCGCGGACGAAAGTCAGGTCGTAGCAGGATACCACAACGGTGATATTCGTTGGTGGAAGATTGACGACGAGCAGCAGTATGTGGGTACGACCATGCAAGTGGGTCACGGAATCGCGAGTCTGGAATGCGGCCACTCACGAAAAAAAACATGTGTGAAGTATACGCGGTCGACATCTCGAGCGACGGTACAAAAGTCGCCTTCCGGTGACCGACTCCTTCCTCCGCTCCCTCATGGTCATGTCGTCGGTGTCAAGTTCTCGCCAGACGGCTTTCGACTTGCTACCGCCTCGTTTGATCGCGGTATCCGCATCTATACAGTCTACGATGGCAGTATCTCGTTCGATTCAGGATTTAGCAGTTCGTTTGGTACACGACTGGTTACTCCTTTGGCCTGGTCATCGTATTGACAAGGCCACAAGCTCCATCCTCAGTCAATCTCTGACTTCTATGTACAAATGGTATGCAGATTCAACAGTCACCCTCGTGTTCCTTGCTGGCGTAGCGCATCCGTCAAAGCTCGGAGACCTCACGCGTAGTCTTTGGATGACGCGAGCATAGACTTTGCAAGAGCTTCTCGCACCAGAAGTCATCTTTTTCTATGGAAACCATACCTCGGCAATACTGGCACAAACCACAAGGAATCCGCGGAGATTATATGAGAGCTAGCAGATGCAGTCAAGATTCCCCGTGGAACCATTGTCGCGTTCTCTCCAGACAAGCTCGAAGTGCATGAGAAACTTCGTCTTGTTTGGCCGCGCAATGTGACGGTCGAGGAGGGCATTGCCTACTCTCTCATCGGCATATTCAAGTCCGATATCAGGCCTCATTACGGTGGAGGAGCCGATGCACTTGGGCATCTTCTGGAGGAGATTGTGGCCCGCACCGGTGAGGTAACCGTGCTTGCGTGGACAGGGAAGTCATCGTCGTGCAGCAGTTGTCTTCCGGCTTCGGTTTCTGTTCATAGCCAAACTTCTTACAGCCCTCCGTCACTTGAAGGGGAAGAACTGGAGACTTGCACGACAGAATTACGTGGAAGGTTTCCCCTGCAAGTAGCCCTTGGTATCTACAAGCGGATCAACTCTCTTCAACCCGCCCGTTTCGCAATCCAACGTCTACATCTCCCATGCATCGTCTTCCCTGTCAGAAGACTCGGTATACAGGAAACATCTGAAGGAAATGAGAAGAAGTTATATCGTGCGAGAGTATCTGGGCTTGGAAATGTTAACGACCGGGGATAGTCTCCTACTGAATCAGCTGCGGAAACTTGTCTTCGTGTATCCGTGGACTCATTATTTACAGGGCCCGAGTAGTGGGGTTACCTGGAGAAGTCACTCGGACTCGGATACTGATTCTGCCCCGGATTCAGATTGCGACACGGGATTGGACAAAGCCTCAGGTCGACTTGCTGTTACTTTATATAGGGTCTGGGGTTTCTGCCACTGTACGAGGTTGAAAACCCCTCTATGTTACCTCGACATCGAATCGGGTATGCATGTAGTAGCTGGAATCTCAATGTGACTGGCTGAAGATTGGGGAGAAGGTTGAGCGACATGTCCGGGATCAGACTCTTTATGTTCTGACTGAATCGTTCACATTCAAGTGTTAAGCAAGCGGTCACACGCCATGATGTGGAAAGCTAGTCTGCGTTCGAAAAAAATTATCCCTATGTTACCTGACTGTAGTGAACAAAATACCACCTATCGTACACAGAAGCCGTGCAGTAAACTCGTAGGACGGATCGCAAGAACAAGCTATTACATCTTCGAGCTTGGAAGAATCTGTTCCCTGTACTTCTCAAAGCCCTCGTACGCTTGCTGGGCATCCTTGAAGAGCGTCTCCAACATCTGCCGCTCCCCCTCCAACAGGGACGAGTCGTCCCAGTCCGAAACGTCGAACTTGAGTTTTTCGTGATTGCGAAGTCGCTTGATCACAGCCGCCTTCCACATTTGCCAAGCCCTGGTGCTTGGAGGTAGGAGGAAATTTACGACATCTTCGGGATCGTCCATGTCCAAAGCCAGGAGAACAAATATCACCATACTGGTACGAGTGCCCAGAATAAACCTGGTAAGGCGGGGCTTGTGGAGGACTTTCATCAGAAGGTCTCTTTGAACTTTCTCCTTATCGGTGGACCACAACCACAGGTTGTACAACCAAGAAACGGCGACAGATGCCACGAACATGAGCTGTCCAAATGGTGAACTCTGAGGCACGAGGATCAGCTGTGCGATGGCCTGGATCACAAGGATGATAGAACACATCCGAATGAGTCTGACACTCCGCCACGCATCTTTCCACTCGAAAAGTAGCGAGAACCTGCCCCTCGTAATAGCATTAACAGCTCCCTCCTGGCCCTTCAACAGGACAACTCCTTCATCGCAGCCTAAGATACCATCACCCGGAGGTGACCCTGGCGCTGGTTCTGGGTGCGTAAAGCGGAATGTCCCAGAGCCGATCACAAGGCACGAGATACCGCTGACGATGATGCCGAACAAGATCACGGAAAAAGTGTACCATTCGTGGTACCAGCCACATGCAACACACGTGCCCACGCTCACTAGGATGGGCACGCCAGCATAGAACGGAGCACGACGCCTATGCAATGCGGGGAACTCCTCGTGGCGGGGAACATAATCAAGGTCGGCGATGGTGACGCTGACAGGCTGGGTTTCCCTGCCTTCGATCGGGACGGCGTGCGACTCCGTGCACTCCTTCATGAATAGAGCAGCTAGATGACCCGTCTCCTGAAAAGTAGTCCCAGAATGAACGGCTCGAAACTTGGGGCCTTTCCGGCCATTATAGTCGAATAGGGAGGCCAAATCGGTCTGTACGTGTTCCCTCTTATGTTTGGATAATGAAGGAACAGCTGAACGGGCCAGTCGATTGAAACGCATCCCCATTATGTAGGATCCAGGAGAGTTGTACCAGCCGAACCATTTTCTCCCTTCGAAAACGTGAACCAAAGCTATGGATGCGACGGCTTCTTCGCCACCGAAGAGACCGGCTACCCCAGTACTATTCAAGATAAACTTGGTATTTTCAAGCGGGGTGTAGTCAGTGACCATAGCACGAGGGACAGCGTGAATGACGTTGGAAAGCGGGGGGATATACATGGTCGCGATATCGAGCTGCACGTGTGGAGCACGAAACGGTAACGGACTGCTTTCCAAGCTGTTGCAGGACCTTTTTAAACTGTTGATGGAAGAAGATCACAAGGACGAAGCAAGTTTCCCTGCTGATGCCACAGGACTCTCAAGCTTGGCCTCGGTCGGCTAAAATAATATGTATGTAGGTATGCCGTCAGTCCTCCGGACCTCCGTACAATTTGAGATGATGATATTCACACCTTGTTTTTTTGAGGTGGGCAAGGGTAAAAGTCATGGAATGGAAGGGAAGAATAATTGTACCTTACCATGAGTACGAAATTCGCTGCATTTCAGCGCACATAAAGGTGCGTGGGTGCTTATCACGTCGCTGGCGGAAGTCAAGGATATTAGAGCGAGTGGGCATGGAGCACTTGTTCATGAGAATTCCATCCGATTCCTGCCGCTCTGCCATCCCATTCCTTCATCAATACATCACAATCATCCTATCTCAGATTCAATCTCACCGGACTGTTACGGAGCCGAACGATGTCAACACGAGAAGCATCAATGTTACCTGGGTATTTGTCACCTAGAAACGCCAGATAAGCCACCACCGTTCGCTCCCTAGCTATAGATCAAGTGGGAGTGTGGTACACACGTGTATTATTCCATGAACGAGGCAGGCTATTACTGTGACCCGGTTGGCCGTCTGTGATTGAACGTTAAGAATACTGGCATCCGCTCAATAGAAGGGTGTTCACTGCATGATCAAACAGGCATGCTTTGTGAGACGCCAGCAAGTATGTCTTGGCAATGATGGGCGAACTCAACTTATTAAGTAACGATCAATGATGGCCCAGCCAACGGGCCTTGCTTTAGGTGGTTTAATGGAAGAACACAGCCTGCACGGTGACGGCACAAATGGACCCTTTTTTTTGTCGAGCAGCTGACAATTGGTAAGTAGCATAAATCATGGCGTTAAGGAGGAATACTAGCCACCCTGGACACACCGTGCGCAGCCATACAGCCGTACGTTGAGTGCCGACCATGATTGCCACAACTTGAAAAACGTCGATAGAAGTTGTCTGGACCATGGCCTCTTCATTGACATACTCCCATTCGAGTCGGTGGCATAACGGAGGTCCTGAGACCGAAGAAGGCCGGTCGGTGATCAAAATCCATCCGAGCGATACGGCACACGAAATGGTTTGCTTCTGAAGGTTTCGTATGACGGCGCGTGGGAAAACTTGTTCCTCACCTCGACCAGTACTCAAATCGCATCGCGACAAGATGGGTGATACTGGTAACACTCAGGTTTTGCAAGGGCGTACGGTGACGTCGGGAACCGGTGCTCGATTCATTTGGAGGACCATGCCGCAACCTTTACCCACATCCCTCACTGATCAACGTTCGTAATCCGTTGGATTGTGAGGTGAGTTCACGAGGACTTCTCTGAAGTTACCTTTGATCTTTTTTGTTACTTACTGCAATCCGATGGCTGGGACAATCTGGCTGGGTGGTTTGATAGGGCCCATTCCCGACCTGGATCGAGTTCTGGAGAGTAACACTAGCACCTACAACATACGTTCTGAAGGGTTGTTGAAAGTCGTCGCCCAAACCACTAGGTAAGCAACAGCTGCGTTGTTCACCTGCAAATGGGAACCTTTCATGTACATAAATGCCAGCCTCTCGGGAAGGCACTACGTGATTTGCAAGTTTGATTCGAAGGAGTTTTCTCACAGACGTACAGCTAGCGATGAAATCAAATGGAATCAAATACGACCGATTACGCCGTAAGGAACCTCGTCGGTACGACAACGCAGCAAACAAGAAAGTGGACCAAACCAGTAAAGAAACAACGGCTCGTACTTTTCAGCAAGTTAGAGATGGTCTTATGACACCAGGCAAAATCAGCTGACGCCAAAGTCATTTGCAGTATCCCAGGTCAGCCATCCGACTATTGGTGAATCTGACCATACCTCCTAAGCTGGGTTTGCGCTCGAGTTTCTCGGAGCCTCAAGGCAACGGAGGCAGAGCGGGGACACCGTCTTCGGCAGTATAATCAGATCCGGAAGTCGAGAGAGGATGGGCAAGCGTTACCTAGTCCTAAACCCAGTCAGAGATGACAATCGTACATGATCGTCACCTTCCCAGGAATTACACAGTCAAAACACAGTTTGCGCTTTGGAAAACTCGTCCGGATGTGGAGTGGATGGGGCTGTCCGTCTTTTCGGTACGCTAACATCAGCTGTGTCAATGTCTTCGTTCTTCCGTACGCACCGCTGAACCTGGTGTAGGCCAGTTCTCGATCACCGAAGTGAAACCTTGATTTAGTGTTTGTTGCCCCCTCTAAGTCATAGAACAAATCACTTGGAAGGGCAACAAGCTACAAATCTGAGATCTGCCTCATGCATGATGGGCACATTACATCGATCCCTCCTGCAAGCTAGCACGTTTGTTGTTTTGCCGGTCTTGCCAAACTCTTACAGTGAGTCTTACAATCATTATTGAAATTTGACGATTTCCGAGCAGCAGTCAAATCGGCCGTACGCCTGGGTAAGGTTACATGACCGTTTCAGCACGCGTTTGGGGTCATCACCTCACCAACTGTCTTCCGTAAAATCGGGCCTGATCGACTCTTATCAGTAGAACACCCTCTGGCGTTGGAGGGATATATATGGCCATTGTTACGCACCATGGAGGTTGGCGTTGGTCTCCTGGGAAAATATGCTTACTCAACCACATCTCTAGAGATGGAGGGAAGCTCCATCGACGTACGATGTATGTCATACTACTGGTACGAAAGTCTTAGCTCTTAGCAGTGCCGGAGTCACGAGTGAGAAAAAGCTGGTCATAGACTAGGGCAATTGAAACGATATACATGACATCGAAATCCTCGGTATGCAGTGAGTTCTAAACTAGTGTGCTAGTGGTATCAATCAATCAATCAAATCGAATCAAAAAAGTAGAATGGTACAGTGCGCGAGGTATGTGAGTGTAGTTGAAAGCTGAGGCGAGGTATACCAAGACAAGCGGTATCCAAATGTCGAGAGAAGTGCTAGATGTGACATATCTGGGTCGTCAAGTGCATTAACTTTTGTAATCCGACGCCGTGTTGTGCTTCCTGAAGCCCGCATAGGCGTCCTGTGCGTCTTGAAAGAGAACGCTGAGCAGCTGTCTGTCTCCTTCAGTGAAACTGGCGTCGTCCCAGTCGGAACGATCGAATTCGAAACCTTTCGCATCTTTGATGTGACTAACAATGGCGTCTTTCCACTTCCTCCATGCTCTGGTGTCGTTAGGCAGTAGTGAATTTATCATCTTCTTCGGGTCCTCCGGTTGCAGCATAAGAAGAACGAATACCACCGTGCTGGTGCGGGTGCCAAGTACGTATTTTGTAAGTTGTGGCCGGCGAAGAACCTTCTTCATGAGGATATCTCTCTGGATCCGCTCTTTGTTGATCGAAGACAACCATAGGTTATACGCCCACGAGACACCGAGGGATGTGACGAACATCAATTGGCCGAAGAGAGTACCTTGAGGAATGAGTAGTAGTTGCGCGACGAATTGTATCATCAGTAAAACGGAGCACCACCCAATGTCCTCGTAGTGAGGCTCGCTACGGAACCTCAGGGAGAACCTGCCACGTGTGATCGAGTTCACTGCACCCTCCTCTCCTCTCAAAACGACAATTTCCTGGTCGGAACTGAGGATGCCATCTCCGGGAGGTGATCCTTCCGCAGGTTCGGGGTGCGTGAAGAAAAACGTCCCCGAGCCGATCACGTAGCAAGATATGCCACTGACGATGATGCCGAGTAGGATCATGGTGAAGGAGTACCAATCGTTAACCAGACCACACATAAGGCATGCGACCAC
Source organism: Pisolithus microcarpus (assembly GCA_024613185.1). Taxonomy (NCBI): domain Eukaryota; kingdom Fungi; phylum Basidiomycota; class Agaricomycetes; order Boletales; family Pisolithaceae; genus Pisolithus; species Pisolithus microcarpus. The sequence continues at coordinate 3,746,868 of JANFAI010000002.1, read as the reverse complement.
GCTGACCACGATAGGCACACTGGCGTAAACGGGTGCGAGAGTGCGGAACTGAGCTGGATATTCTTCATGGTTCGGGGTATAACGAAGTTCGGCGACGGTGACGCCAATGGGTCGTGTCCTCCTGCCCTGGACTTCCTGGCCAGTCATGTCCGAGCATTCCTTCATTAACAACGCCGCCGGTTGACTTGTTACGTCGATGACAGTTCCAGAGTGCGCAGCTCTAAATTTGGGTCCTGGCATGCCATCCAACTCGAAGAGCGTGGCAGGGTCTGTGTGAACGCCCGGAAAGAGACCGTCGAAAAATTTTGACGTAGCAAGTCTGCCATAGCGCTTGGCGATCTCATACGAACCAGGAGAGTTGTACCACCCCAACCATTTCCTATATTGGTAGACATGTACGGTGGCCATAGCAGAGACTGCCTCCTCGCCACCGAAAACACCAGCAACGCCCGATGTGTCCAAGGTGAAATGGGCATCATCCAGTGGCGTGGCGAACACAGAACGGCCGGCAAGAGCAGCGGTGATCTGAGGGATGATGGGCATGTTAGCAAGCTAAGGCTGAAGCCCAGCGCCGCTTCGAGGACAAGGGGTATGCGGTGCGAGGACACGGGGACCGGGAAAAAAAGTAGAATGATTACAAGAAAATATTGTGATGGGCCCCTGGGAAAAGCCATCGCCTGTGGCAATGATACGAGCGCCAGACTCGGCGCTTATCGACTACTGCACGCTGGGGATCTGAGGGAGTACATATGTAGTCTTAATTTGCGACCCTGTCGGAAAAGTTAAGTACCGACTCCGGCGTGGTAAGAAGTGCAGTCAAACATGAAACGTTCGACAGAAGGTTCTGGTTGTAACCCTGAAGCTGCTTGACTTGAAGTCGGGACGCCTGATGCTGTTCGTTCCGTCATACTGTCCCTGATGAGTTCCGTCAGGGAAGACTTATCCTCGAGTCATGAGATTGGGATGCGAAACTGGATGTACAATACAACAGAGTGTGTACGTGGTTACAAATACAAGTGCTAAAACAAGTGACACCAGTGTAGAACCCATGAACCGATAATTTTGGAACTGCAACGCTGACTGTCCTGGGTGGAGATGGCTACTGTACTTTGCAATGCTCTAGGAATGCCTCGTACGCTGACTTAGCGTCGGCGTAGAGAGTTCGCCACAATTTCTCCTCTGAAATGGTAGTGGGTCGATCTTGATCAGGAGGATCGAAGGAAAGCTTCTTCTCCGTGCCACACATGCGCTGAGAAATGGTCTCCTTGAACAAGTTCCAGACCGGTGTATCGTTACAAATTAGGTGATCGAGAAGCAGTCTTGGTTCTTCAGGTTTGAGAAGGAGAGTCACGAACACAGCCATCGAGGTCCGCGTACCGAGCAGGTACTTTTTCAACCTGGGCTGGCAAAGCACGCCTTCCATCAGCATCGCCCTCTGAAGTTTCTCCTTATCCAAGGCAGACAGCCATAGGTTGTATGCCCAAGATACAGCGAGGGAAGTAAGAAATAACGATTGGCCGAAGAGTGTCCCCTGTGGAATAAGGAGTAACTGGGCGACGAACTGAACCATTAAGAGCGTTGAACACCACCCGATGTTACCATAAAGTGATTCACTGGTGAAAGACAGAGAAAATCTGCCACGAGTTATGCAGTTGACGGCACCTTCCGGACCTCTCAATACGGCGATCTCCCTATCCGTACCAAGTACGCCGTCGCCAGGAGGACAACCGTCGGCAGCCTTGGGGTGCGTGAAGGTGAGTTTACCGGAACCAATGACCAAGCAAGAAACACCGCTAGCGATAGTCCCCAGAAGGATCATGGAAAATGAGTACCAGTCCTGGGAGTAGGCACATGCAACGGAAGTGCCGATGCTGACCGCGATCGGGATGAGGGCAACGAAGGGGGAGGCCGTATCGAGACGCTCGGGATACATGTGCTCATCTGGTACATGATGGAAGTCGGCGACGGTGACACCTATCTGCTGTGTCTTCCTCCCCCGTACTTCTTCTCCCAGCAAGTCTGAACATTCTTTTGAGAACAACGCAGCTAGGTGACTGGTCTCGTCCAGAATGCTTCCTGAGTGGGCGGCTCTAAACTTGGGGCCCTTGCATCCATCCAGCTCGAAAAGCGTAGCAAGGTTGGTGTGAGTCCCAAGAATTACACCTGAAAAACTGGAAAGTAGGCTGTACCGTCTGGCGACGGTGTACGAGCCAGGGGAGTTGTACCAACCCAGCCACTTCCGGTGTTCGTATACATGTACGGTGGCCATGCTAGCGACCGCCTCTTCGCCACCGAATACTCCCGCTACAGCCGACGTATTGAGGGAGAATCGGGTCATAATGGATGGATAGGCAGCTCCTCGACTGTGAGATGATGCAGTACGTGCACCAGTAAGTTTATCGTCCAATGGATAGTTATGAACACTTACGAGTACACAGCTAGTTTGGAAGGTAAGCTAGAACCTCGCCACAGCAGGTGTATGTATGGAAGGCTGCAACGAGACAGGTCGATGCGATCACTGCGGCGTGAAGTTGTCCGTGAACTTACCAGGCTGCGTAAGCTTCTCAAGGCCTTGCTAGTTCTGGACGGTTCTTGCAGGTGAAGCGCTCATGTGCAGGGCCCATTCGCGTACGAACTCATGGGGCTACCCTAGACCATAAATCTTGAATCCGAACAACGTTGCAACCCAACGATGGAACGCGAGTGTGTGCGTGCATATTGAACGTGCCGATCCTTTGTTCCCACTTGACTGGCGTATTACTATGATCACTGCATGTTCCACGGAATCAGTCTGCTGACCGCATCACGTGCAACACTACGGGAATGACTTTGGTCACTACTAGTATGGTTCATAGAACACATCGCAGAAGAGTTCTGCTGCAGCCCCAGTGCACGGCACTCAAAAGGCGTCAAGCTTGTCGTGTTTTCAGCGTGAAGTCGCATTTTCACAAAATGCACATGCGGTGGACCGATATTCTGGGCGACTCGCTACCATCACCTCGAGGACGCGGTACAGTCCACATCACATGCAATGATCTCCGTTGTTCAACTCTTGCTGCAACCCTTATACAAGGTCACTACTCCTGCTCCCTCAGCCCTCATATCCCTGCGCACCAACTAAAGCACCTCTACCATCGGTATGGGCGGTAGTCATTCTCATGAACCTGACTGGGCTGCGATCGAGCGGGCTCAGAGGGAACAGAGAGAACTCCAAGAAGCCCAGGAGCGACAGAGGCAAGCTGAAGAAGCCGCGCGTTGGGCGAGGGAAGCTGCTGAACGTGCCGCACGCGAGGCAGAGGAGCAGCGACAAAGGGAACATGAAGCCCAGCTTGCTGCTGAACGGGCTGCTCAGGCTGCCCGTGCGGAAGCCGAGCGAATGCGTCGACAGAAGGAAGAGACCGAGCGAGCTGAGCGAAGAGCTCGTGAGGAAGCGGAGGCTCGTGCCCGCGAAGAGCGAGCTCGTGCGGAGAGGATTGCACGAGAAATGGAAGAGGAACGACGGAGGCAGGAGGCTGGGAGGCTTGCCGCCGTTGCAGCTCGGGAGGAGGAGGCCAGGCGTCTTAGGGCGATAGAGGAAGAAACCAGGCGTGCCAAGAGGGCACAAGAAGAAGAAGAACGAAAGGCTCGGGAGGCTGCCGAGGCTGCAAGAAAGGCTCAGGCTGAGCGAGAGGATGTGGAAAGGCAACTGAAAAAAGGGATTCAGCCTGTGGTTATGCCTACCGTCCAGGAGATACGGCTTGCCAAAGCAAAGGTGCAGTATGAGGATGCCATCTTTCACTTTGCCGTCGCTGGCATCGCTGGTAGCGGCAAGTCCTCTCTCATCAATGCACTCTGTGGCATGAATAACAATGACCCCAACGCGGCCGCCACTGGCGTCAACGAGACCACTCTAACAATCTCAAGATACGTCGATACTGCACACGGCGAGCAATTTGCCTGGTACGACGTTCCCGGTTCTGGCACGTTAACGATCCCCGATTGGCAGTATTTCAACTCTCAAGGTCTCTACGTCTTCGATTGCATCCTCGTACTCTTTAACAACCGCTTCACGATGACGGACCAGGCCATACTCGCAAACTGTCATCGTTTCCAAATCCCCACCTTCATCGTCCGCTCTAAATCTGACCAGCATATCTTTAACCTGATGAAAGACATGGGTTACGATCCTGATGAAGAGGATGCAGACAACCGAGAGCAATTTTATAGGGTTGCTCGTGAACAGTATGTATCGGAGACACGCCAGAGCGTCAAGAACAACTTGGCTGAGGCAAACCTCCCTGACCAACGGGTTTATATCGTGTCCAACAAGACTCTTTTCGGGGCCGTCAAAGATAAGGGGCCGAAGAGAATGATCGACGAAGTCGAGCTGCTTACAGACTTGTACTGTGAGGCTTACCGCAGCAACAAGTTTGCTTGATACCTATCGTGCAATCGCCCTTTTCTTCGTCTGCTGTGTAAAGCACCTGACACTATAATTACGTGTTTCTGTTGTCCCGAGCCCATCGCATAGTGTATATCTTCCAGTTGGGAAACCTGCCCGCTTCTATCCTGACCATGCTTCTCAACTTTTCTATCTCCGATTCACCGGCACTACCGCTCGTCGGACTCCATCTTGCGGTGGAACAAGAACTCTGGTCTGTAATTTCTCTACTATCGCGATGGTTGCACACGTTCACGGGCATTGCTGCTGTCAGGCTCCTGTTGGGTTTGGGTCCAAACGTGTCACTGAACAGCCAAAGCAAGCGAAGAAGCCTAGCTCGTGACTGGAACTTCATACAATCTGTCGAGACGAACCTCAGACATGCGTAGAAGCTTTGTCGGTCGTTTCCAGATTTCAGAATCGTGGCACGAGGTGCATATCTACTCGCTGTGATTGTAGCGGGAGTCCTTGTCCAATCGGCTTATTCCTGATCGCGTACCCTACAACCACCCGGCCATTCTTCGGATGCCACTGGGCTCGACCCTTCACCTCTGCACGATGACACTCGGTGCTGTCAAAGACGCTCTGCGGGTATCAATACATGGCTCCGACCGGGTCCACTGGACTCGGCGTGTACGTGCTAGAACAAATCCTTTATATCCACACCGCGTTTGGGGTATATGGCTTCCCCACTAAGTCATCTTAGCGATTCGAACAAACCTCCCTACTGGCAGTTCCGAATGGCAACCAACACGTGTTAACTTGGTGTCACATATCTGATTATGAGATAATCAACTGTAGATCTTGCTAGGTTCGACCGTTTTTACTGATGCCAGTACAGTTTGCAACAGACTACAAACTTAGTCTGTAATTTCTTCACTATCGTGTGTCTTACATGGGTTCATGAGTGTTTTCTGTTGTCAGGTAGCCTCCCGTGTATCCAGTTCAAATATATCTCAACGATCAACGTATTGTCGGGCGAGGCAGGGAAGCCGGGCCTGGTAGAGATCGTCGGATGACTTATCGGGACAAATCCCTTCATTCGCCGCTTCTCTCCAAGCTCCAAAACGACGGCATGAGGTCAGATAAAACCCAATACCGCTTTCTGTTGCATTACAGCACTCTCAGATGACCATGATCATCGCCCCCTGACTAGGCAAGTTATCGTATCTACCAATCATTGGGATCGTCCAAATCGCTTTAAAGCATAGGACGTGTCACCCAAGACCCGACTCGTACAGCACCCCACAGTTCCTACGATACTATCTCAACCACAGCTCATTCCTTTGCCACGCCATGTGCTATACTGAAGAAATAAAAGCGGATGGACCCAATCCACACCTTGCTGAACTCGAAGCTTGTGCGAAAGCGCAGGCCGAAGCGGAAAGTAGGGAAAAGGAGGCAAAGGAGGAGGTCCGGCACGCGATCGCTGCCAAGGAGGAAGCAGAGTTACAGTTGAAAAAGGGCATTCGGCCTGTTGTGACGCCATCGCTGGAGGATATCCAAAGAGCAAAAGAGCGTATTCAATACCAGGACGGTTTCTTTCACTGTGCCATCACAGGTGTGGCGGGGAGTGGGAAATCGTCCCTTGTGAATGCCTTCCGTGGGCTGCGCAATAAGGATGCTGGAGCCGCTGCTACTGGTGTCACCGAAACGACTCTCGAGACGACAATGTATCCTGATCCGAGCCCCAATCACCAGATTCTCTGGTTCGACATCCCTGGTGCTGGCACTTTGAGCGTGCCAGATTGGCAGTACTTCAACGAACACGGCCTCTATGTGTTCGATTGCATCATCGTCCTCTTCGACAACCGGTTCACCGCGACGGATATAGCCATCTTATCCAATGCTATGCGGTTCGAAATTCCAACGTACATCATGCGCTCCAAAGCGGACCAGCATATCGATAACTTGATGAAAGATATGGAATGCGATAGCGACCAGGATGATGAAGATGACCAGGGACGTCATGATAGGTTGTTTACGGATGCTCGTAAGCAGTTCATCGACGAGACTCGGAAGAGCGTCAAGACCAACCTGGAGAAAGCTGGGCTACCTGACCAGCGGGTCTTCATTGTATCCAAAGACACGATTCAGACGTTACTATCTCCTGCCACAGCACAGAGGCTGCAAAGGAAGGTCATTGATGAAATCAAGTTGTTCACCAGGCTGCAACAGAAGGTCATTGACGAAATCGAGTTGCTCGATGACATCCGCGCCCGGGTTGTTTCTCCGCGCAGTCTTCAAAAGCATGATACACTCTCGTCTACAGTCATACGGTCCGTGGTGTCTGCGGCCTCAGTTGCTTCTACTTTACTTCATTGAGAACTTCGTCGTTCACAGTATCTCGTACCACGGTATTTTGTTTTAGACAAGTAGTGATGTTATAGTACATCTGACGAGGTGCTGTACTTTCGGTACGGGTACGACTACTACTAACTACAGAACGGGCTGAAAATACGAGGTTAGTAGTTGCGCTCTCTCTTCACCTCACTCCGCATCGATCGCATCGTAGCTTGTTCAGTCTTCTCTAGCCCACGCTCGTCAGATCGGAGTTACTGTAATAAGATCTCGGTCATGACGAAACTTGCGAACTCCGCCCCGCTCGACGTATTGCCTCGTGAGGTAAAGCTGACCTACTCGGTGTTCATTCAATCCTCACAGTTCACTTAGTCGCCCTTCCAGATTTCCTTTGTACTGGAAAGCCTATTCAACCAGAGTATCCTGACATCCGTTACCTAGCATATCAGTCACAACTTCTTTCGGTTGGCCACGGGGTCTCGAGTGGCATAGAATTTCACCTCTCCACGTAGCGAGTGTGGGTGACGGGTTGATGAGCATGTCTATCATCAGGTAGCTGCGGCATCCATGTTTCATTGGCATCACAAATTCACTATAGTCGTATAGCGCGAGGACCACTGGACAGTGGGACTACTAGGAACTGCTCCTGGTCGTGTACCCTACTACCACTTGGTCATTCTTCGGATGCCACTGGGCTCTACCCTTCACATCTGCACGATGACACTCGGTGCTATCAAACACGCTTTACAATATATATGGCTCCGACTGGGTCTGCTGTACTCAGCGTGTACGCACTAGCATGAGCCCTCCATATCTACACCGCATTTGGGGTATGGGCTTCCCCAGTAAGTCTTCTTAGTGACTCGAACAAACCTCCCTACAACTCCGATTGGCAACCCAACATGTGTTAACTTCGTGATCGCCGCCACTGGATTTATGCAGGTCACATTCATAACGCGTGTATCTCTTAAAAGAGGTGCAACCCAATGATGCAGTATTTAGGTTTGAAACTACGCGGCATAACCACTCCTCTCCAACCGTCCCTATCCTTGGACTTGCAGTCTTTTGGTTTACCAGGAAATGGGATTTTTTCCTCCATCGGTGCTCCCCCTTGTCGCTGTTGGGGAGGACATTGCCTTCGGTGCCGCTGCCGCCGCCGCCTTGGCTGCTGGTGAGGAAGTCGCCGGTGCCACGGTTGCTGCGGCTGGCTCTTTGGGTGAGAGTGTCGCCCTAGGTGCTGCCTTAGGCTGTGTGGGAGCCGTTGTAGTCGTTGGTGCGGTGGGCGTGGCCGTTCATTATCGATCACAGGCGAAGAAGGCGGCCAAAGCAGCCCAGGACGAGCTGCAGAGGACTATGTCTGCAAAGGAGAAGATAGAGAAACAGTGGAAAGAGGGTATACAACCCGTCGTCGTGCCGAATTTGGTAGAGCGGGAGATCGCGAAAAGGCGGATGCAGTATCAAGATGGCCTCTTTCACTTTGCTGTTGCTGGCGTTGCAGGGAGCGGCAAGTCCTCCCTGATCAATGCATTCCGTGGATTGCGCAACAAAGAAGCTGGTTCTGCCGCTACCGGTGTCACCGAGACGACCCACGTCTTCAACAGATATCCGGACCCTGACCCTCAGCAACCTGTTGTTTGGTATGACATCCCGGGTGCAAACACGCTCAATATTCCGGACTGGCAGTATTTCAATGCCCAAGGCCTCTATATCTTCGACTGCATCATTGTCTTGTTCGACAACCGCTTCACGGCGACGGATATTGCTATTCTGAACAATTCCGCACGGTTCAATATTCCTGCCTACATTGTGCGATCAAAGGCCGACCAGCAGATCAGGAATACGATGAGGGAGATGGGGTACGACAGTGACAATGAAAATAGCGATTCCGGGTTGCGTGATAGGCTCTACAGGGAGGCTCGTCAACAGTTTATCGAAGCAACCCGGAGGGACGTCAGGTCAAACCTCGAAAGAGCAAAGTTACCTGACAGACGCGTTTATATCGTTTCCAACAACACGCTCCTGTCTGTTATCAAAGAAGAGGTACCTAGGAAGGCCATCGACGAGGTAGATTTGCGAAGAGACATTATTAACCAAGCGCTGGCCAGGCGAGGAATTGCGAACAACGCACGTACTACACCCTGACTCCACGGTCGACTTTCACCCTACATATAATTGCAATAGTTTGAAGGTCCGATTCATACAATTTGCTATGCCCCTGTCTTGCTTTTCAGCATGAAGTTCAGCTGCTCGCGGATTTATACATTTACCGCATACGATACTTGACAAGTTCGCCACAAACCTGCCACAGACTTTTTCGTCTGCCGTGTTGCCTGACACTCCCATCGTAATTACCTTTTCCACCCTCAAACTGCATGATTCCTGTTGGAGAATAAATGCTAACCGTGGTATAACGAATTTGGTTTGCTTACGTAAGCGTTAGAGCGGACTTAGCTGTTGTCACTCCTAGCGTGAGTCCAGTTTGCAACGGACTACAAGCCTGGTCTGTAATTTCTTCACTATCGTGTGTCTTGCATGGGTTTATGAGTATTTCTGTTGTCAGGTAGCCCTCCGTCAATCCAGTTCAAACATATCTCAACTATCAAAGTGTTGTCGGGCGAGGCGGGGAAGCCGGGCCTAGCAGAGATCGTCGGATGACTTATCAAGACACATCTCGTACACGCTTCCTTTGTCGTTTCTCTCCAAGCTCCAGAATAATGGTATGTACGATGTCCGATGGAACCTACGCCGCTTTCTGTCAAATTACAGCACTCTCAGATGACTCTTCCTTGATAATTGCTGACGCCTTCCAGCTGTCAGCATGATCGTCGCCGCCTGGCTAGGCATTTATCGTATCTACCAATCATTGGGATAGTCCGAACCGTTTTAAAGCGAAGGACGCGTCACCCAAGACCTGACCCGTACGGTTCCAGTGCGAGACTATCCCAACCACAACTCTTTTTTTTTTGCCGCACCATGTGTTTTACTGAAGAAATAAAACCGGATGTCCCCAACCAAAACATTGCGGACATCGAGGCTCGTGCGAAAGCCGAAGAACAGCAAGCTGAGGCGGAACGTAGGGAGAAGGAGGCAAAGGAAGAGCTGGAGCGTATTCAGCGTGCAGCAGAGGAAGAGAGGCAACGTGCGCAAGCACTGCAGGAGGAAGCCAGTAGAGCTGCTGAAAAAGCCCGTGAGGAGATGGAAAGAGTCAAGATGGAAATGGCTGAAGCTAATGAGCGTGCGATGAGGGCACAGGCGGAAGCGGAAGCTGCTGCTACTTCTGCACGAGAAGACACTGAAAAGCTTGTGCAGCAAGCCGCTGCAGAAAGGGAACGAGCGAGAAAGGCTGAGGAAGAGGCGAGGCGGGTGGAGGCTGCCACCAGGGAAGAAGCTCAGAGGGTATTGCAGGCAGCCGAAGAAGAACGTCAGAGGGCCAAGCTTGCCCAGACTGAGGCAGAGAAGGCTATGGCAGTAGCAGCGGAAGAGGCTCGGAGGGCGGTTGCTGCCAAGGAGGAAGCAGAGTTACGGTTGAAAAAGGGCATTCGGCCTGTCGTGACGCCATCGCTGGACGAGCTCGAAAGAGCAAAAGAGCGTATTCAGTACCGGGAAGGCTTCTTTCACTTTGCTGTCACGGGTGTGGCGGGGAGTGGGAAATCGTCCCTTGTGAATGCCTTCCGTGGGCTGCGCAATATGGATGCTGGAGCCGCTGCTACTGGTGTCACCGAAACTACCCTCGAGACGGCCATGTATCCTGATCCGAGCCCCAATCACCAGCTGCTTTGGTTCGACATCCCTGGTGCGGGTACGCTCAAAGTGCCAGATTGGCAGTACTTCAACGAACACGGCCTCTATGTGTTTGATTGTATCATTGTCCTCTTCGATGCTCGATTCACTCTAACTGACATCGCCATCCTGTCGAATGCTAGACGGTTCAACATCCCTGCATACATCGTACGATCTAAAGCGGACCAACATATTCGCAATATTATGCGAGACATGGGATACAACAGTGATGACGATGACGAAGAAGACGACCCCGGGCGTCGTAATAGGTTCTATAAAGCAGCGCGTAAGCAGTACATCGAGGAGACCCGCAAAAGCATCAAGGCCAACTTGGAGAATGCTAACCTACCTGATGAACAGGTCTACCTTGTGTCCAATGACACGATGTTATCTTGTGTCACTACGCAGAAGCCGCCGAAGAAGGTGATTGATGAAATCGAGTTGCTCACCGACATCTACACCCAAGTTGTTTCTCGGCGGAGTCTTCATAATCACGACGCACTCTCGTCTACAGTCATACCGTCCATGGTGTCTGCGACTTCATTTGCTTCTATGCTCTCATTACCAACTCTGTCCCACTGAAAACTTTGTTGTTCACCGTATCTCGTACTACCATACTTTGTCTTAGACAAGTACCGAACTGACAGTACGGCAACTATTGTACTAAACATACCCCTTGTGGTAGACTACAGACCAGGCTGAAAATGCGAGGTAGTTGCGCTCAGAGCCGTTCCAAGCTTGTTCAGTCCTTTCTACGACCACACTCGCAGCGGTGGATCGGAGTTACCACCGTCATAAAACATGCGAACTCCGCGTCACTCGACGTATGTACTATTGCCTCGTCAGGTAAGTAAAGCTAACCTGTTCGGTGCTCATACCGCGTCCAATCCTCACGGTTCACTTAGACGCCCTTCCAGTGTACCGGAAAACCCTTACCCAAACCTCCCATTAATACAGCCAGAGTATCCGTCTAGTAACACCTGTTACCCAGCATGTGAGTCACAATCTCTTTCGTTGGCCACGGCGTCTCCGGTGGCATAGAATTTCACCTCTTCACGTAGCGAGTGTGGGTGACGGGTTGATGGGCATGTCTATCGTTAGGTAGCCATGACATCTACCGTATGTTCCGTTGGTATCACAAATTTCACTCAACGCGGGGACCACCCGGGGCAGTAGGAACTACTCCAAATAGGACATGTCCCGGACATGCTTTCTTCATCCAGTGATTTCTCGGTTCTAGATTAACAACACGAGGTATCCGCACACTACTCGTGTAGCAGCGAAGTTGACTCCCTGCACTACTCGTGCTCTACCCTACCACCACTTGAGTGAGCGTTCTTTGAATGTATAAATTCGACACACTGGAGTTCAGCAGTCACTCAACCGCACGCTATCGCTCCGTACCCAACTGCTTCCGACACTTGCAATCCGATGGGCGGTCTGTTCTCCAAACGTCGTACACCACCTGCTGCTCCTAACCCCTCCGTCGCCGAAATCGAAGCCCGAAATCAAGCTGAACAAGCTAAACGCGATGCCCAAGCTGCCAAGGCGCTTGCTGAAAAAGTTCAGCGTGAAGCATCAGAGCGAAGTCAGAAAATGCAGGAGAGTCTGAAGGCACTGACTGCGGAGGCCACAGCAGCCCGTGATGGTGCACAGAAGATGAGGGATGCAATGGTTGCGTCTGAGAATCGTGCAAAGGCCGCGCAGGCTGCTGCTGCTGCCGCAGCCGCAACGCAGCAAGAGGAATTGAAGAGAGTTGCGGAGGAATTGAAACAAGCAAGGCAGGCCATCGAAGAGGCCAGGCGAGCGGAGACTGCTGCAAAAGCAGAGGCTGAAAGGAAGTGGGCGGCCGCGGAAGAAGAAAGGCGGAAGGCGGAGGCTGCTCGAGCCGATGCTGATAGGGCTACAAGGGCAGCGCAGGAGGAGGCCAAAAAGGCGACCGCTGCTAAAGAGGAAGCGGAGAAGCGATGGAAGGCGGGGGTTCAACCCGTGGTCACACCGTCATTGGACGAACTCGGGAAGGCCAAAAGGCGCATTCAGTACATGGAGGGCGTTTTTCATTTTGCTGTGGCTGGCGTTGCAGGAAGCGGAAAATCTTCACTGATCAATGCTTTCCGTGGGTTGCGCAACAGGGACGCCAGTGCCGCCGCCACTGGCGTCACTGAGACGACCCTCTCGATGGCAAGATATCCCGATTCCAATCCACAGCACCCCTTCGTCTGGTTCGACATTCCTGGTGCGGGGACACTCAAGATCCCTGACTGGCAGTATTTCAATGCGCAAGGCCTCTACGTGTTCGATTGCATCATTGTCCTCTTCGACAACCGGTTCACCATGACGGACGTAGCCATCTTATCCAATGCTAAGCGGTTCAAAATTCCAACGTACATCGTGCGCTCCAAAGCGGACCAGCATATCCGCAACTTGATGAGAGATATGGGATACGATAGTGACCAGGATGATGAAGATGACCCGGGACGTCGTGCTAGGCTCTTAACGGCTGCTCGTAAGCAGTATATCGAGCAGACTCGGAAGAGCGTTAAGACCAACCTGGAGAACGCTGGGCTACCCGACCAGCGGGTTTATATCGTGTCTAACGACAACGTGTTGGGCATGGTAAAGGGAAACACACCCAGGAGAGCCATCGATGAGTTGAACCTACTTACTGACCTTTTCACCGAAGCTCATGTCAGACGTGGTCGGGCATTCGATTCTTAAGGGGATCAGTGAGTTCGTAATAGCCTAGTGTTGTATCATGTCGTTCGTTCGGACTCTGTACTCGTCATAACTAGCTCTTGACAACGGTTGACGTTCGACTTGAGAGTATCACGTTGAGCCCAACCGAGTACTTATGATGTACTGTCCAACTTACGTGGGAAGAAGCCGAAACTTGGTGACAGTCTGTGAGCGTCGCTGACATACTTCTCGACGAACTGAGACATCTGAACAGTATTGCAGACAAATTCTCCCATTCGTTACAAACAGGGTAACGGTCCGCGCAGTACTGGCCGCACCACCCGATGGAATCCGCCTCGTAAGATTGAGTAAAATGGTGAGTCCCTGTCGGTGCGGTGTCGCGACGTACGTGGTCAAATATTTCAACCGTGCAAGTAGCCTATCGGGTTGCCAGTGTGCGAATATCGCCCAGATGAGCCCACCCAAATTGTGTGCTACGACGACCTACGAAATATCGAGTGTAAAATTTGGCCGAGACGAGGGACGCACTGCCTTGTGAACTCGTAGTGTACGGTGCGACAGTGCAAAGAGATCATTGCAGAGAATCCTGGATACTAGCGGTTCGGAAGTCTCTGTCAGCATATCTATCCCACCGCGTCTGGTACGGAGACTCGATAGCCGTGCTGGACCCAGGGTGTTACCCGACGCTCGCCAGCCAAATGTGCAGCGCATCACTTCCTACCCGCGTATATGCATTCAAGGCCTCGGAAAAGGCACTTCCAGTAGCATAGTAAAAATGCAATCTGGAAGTACTCGTCCCAAAAATAAGCACATGCAACGGAGCTACCGATGCTGACTGTGATCGGGATGAGGGCAGCGGAGACGGAGAGCGTATCGAGACGCTCGAGATGCATGTGCTCCTCTGGTACATGACGGAGCTTGACGATGGTGACACCTACGTGCCGCAGTCTTCCTCTACGATACTTCTTCCGCCAAGGCATCAAGGAAGGTTGTAGCATTTAGCGATGCTGTACATGCGGGCCGGGGTATTGCACCAAACAGAACCCACTTCCTGTGATTGTGACGTACGGTGGCTGTGGTAGCGACTCTGACCTCGCCGCCGCATGTAAACAGTGGAGAATTTCCTAACTTAAAAACAAAAAAACTCATACAATTTTGGATGTCCCGAGGGGATTTTTTGGCTCATAACCCTTCCCCGAGAACACATAACACATACCTTTTTGCCTATCCCGGGGGGACGAGGTCATAACACACGGACGGGCATCTGATTCAGAGGACTGCTTAGCTGTGAAGTGATGGGGTACGTTACGCAGGTGAGCTTATCGTCCAATGGATAAGTAGTATGAACCAACGCAAAATTCCACAGCACACGGCTTAGTGGGGTGGGTCCTCGCCGCAGCAAGTCTGGCTCGGGCGAGACGCTGATCAGCGCTGTGCCCCTTTTGTATGTATCTCCCACTGGATATATATACGATGGCCTCTGTTTGTGCGTGGTTGGTTCAGCAGTCGCTGCGGTCATCGATTCCTCCACTTCTGCTTCCATAACCCTCGCATCGCTGTACGCTAACTGAAGTACTTGCATCATCGACATGGGCAATAGACACTCACACGATGAATCTCCACCTGATTGGGACAGCAAGCAGTGGGCCGAAAGGGAACTCCGGGAGGCACAGGAGCGACAAAAGCAAGCTGAAGAGGCTGCGCGTCGTGCAGGGGAAGCCGCTGAACGTGCCGCACGCGAGGCAGAGGAACAGCGACAAAAGAAACGGGATGCCCAACTTGCTGCTGAGCGGGCTGCCCAGGCTGCTCGTGAGGCAGCCGAACGGATACGTCAACAGGAGGAAGAAGCTGAGCAAAGGGCTCGTGAGGAAGCGGAGACCCGTGCTCGTGAAGAAGCGGAGGCTCGTGCTCGCGAGGAGGCAGAAGCTCATGCTCGTGAAGAAGCGGAGGCTTGTGCTCGCGAGGAGGCAGAAGCTCGTGCTCGTGAAGAAGCGGAAGCTCGTGCTCATGAAGAGGCGGAGGCTCGTGCTCGTGAGGAAGCGGAGACTCGTGCTCGTGAAGAAGCGGAAGCTCGTGCTCGCGAGGAAGCGGAGACTCGTGCCCGCGAACAGCAAGCACGCACAGAGAGGATTTTGCAGGAACGACAAAGGCAGGAGGAAGAGGCTAGGCGTCAGAGGGCCATAGAGGAAGAAACAAGACGTACCAGGAGGGCCAAAGAAGAAGCTGAACGGAAAGCTCGAGAAGCCGCTGAACTTGCGAGGAGGGTTCAGGCTGAACGAGAGGAACTCGAAAGACAATTGAGGAGAGGGATTCAGCCCGTGGTTAGGCCTACCCTCGAGGAAATACGGCTTGCGAAGGCGAAGGTGCAATATGACGATGCCATGTTTCACTTCGCCGTCGCTGGCATCGCTGGTAGCGGGAAGTCTTCTCTGATCAATGCCCTCTGTGGCATGAACAACAGTGACCCCAATGCAGCCCCCACTGGTGTCAATGAGACCACAATGGAAATTTCAAGATACGTCGATACTACACACCCCGAGCAATTCGCTTGGTACGACGTCCCTGGTTCTGGCACGCTAGGGACCCCCGATTGGCAGTATTTCAACTCTCAAGGTCTTTATGTCTTCGATTGCGTCCTCGTACTCGTTAACAACCGCTTCACGGTGACGGACCAAGCTATTCTCAGAAACTGTCACCATTTCCAAATCCCCACCTTTATCGTCCGCTCTAAATCTGACCAACATATCCTCAACCTCATGATGGATATGGGTTTTGATTCTGACGTGGAGGACACGGACAGTCGGGAGCAGTTTTTCAATATTGCTCGCGAACGGTACATATCGGGGACACGCCAGAGCGTCAAGGACAATTTGGCAACGGCAAACCTCCCTGACCAGCGGGTCTATATCGTGTCCAAGAAGACTCTCTTTTCGGCTGCGCAGAACAGACAGCCAATGGGATTGATTGACGAAGTCGAGCTACTTACAGACTTGTATAGTGTGGCTTACCGCAGCGGCAGGTTCGCTTGAAACTTGCGACGACCTTTTTTTTGTATGCTGTGTAAAGCACCTGACACGCAGTTACGTGTTTCTATTGTCCCGAGTCCATTTGCTGTGGTGCATGTACGTTCAAGTTGCGAGCTTTGCCCGGTCTATGATTTCCAACTTTTCCTTCTCGATTTACACGGCAGCTGCAGACCACGAAGCCAGGTTTGTAATTTCCCCGGTGTCGTGCACCTTGTTCGCGTTCATGAGCGTTTCTGTTGTCAGGTGGCCGTTGGATCCGCAATGATCCAAGTAAGGCAAAGAACCTCGACCGTGTACCCAGATGGTCGAGAACTTCGGACAACAACTAAAGAATCTTCGTTGCCTCATTCTGAATGCCGGAATCATTAGTGACACGAGGTATCTCCTCACTGATTCAAGCAAGAGTGGGGCCATGAAATCACTCGTGTCTCGTTCTTAACGTATCCGGGTCATTCTTCGTATATACATACTTTCTCAATGGATTTGGGTGGCTGCACATTGCGAAACAGTTTATCCAAATATCCGCAACTTGATGAGAGATATGGGATACGATAGTGACCAGGATGATGAAGATGACCCGGGACGTCGTGCTAGACTCTTAACGGCTGCTCGTAAGCAGTACATCGAGCAGACTCGGAAGAGCGTCAAGACCAACCTGGAGAACGCTGGGCTACCTGACCAGCGGGTTTATATCGTGTCTAACGACAACGTGTTGAAACACACCCAGGAGGGCCATCGATGAGTTGAACCTACTTACTGACCTTTTCGCCGAAGCTCATGTCAGACGTGGTCGGGCATTCGATTCTTAAGGGGATCAGTGAGTTCGTAATAGCCTAGTGTTGTGTCATGTCGTTCGTTCGGACTTTGTACTCATCATAGCCGGCTCTTGACAACGGTTGACGTTCGACTTGAGAGTATCACGTTGAGCCCGACCGAGTACTTATGATGTACTGTCCAACTTACGTGGGAAGTAGAAGCCGAAACTTGTTGCTGACTGTGAGCGTCGCTGACGTACTTTCTCGACGAACTGAGATAGCTGAAGACAAGTTCTCCCATTTGCTATAAACAGGGTAACGGTCTGTCATTCACTGCGCAGTACTGGCTGCACTACCCAATGGAGTCCCCGACTAAGTAATAATGGTGAGTCCCCGTCGATGCGGTGCCGCGACGTACGTGGTCACATATTTCAACCAAGCAAGTAGCTTATCGGGTTGCCAGTGTGCGAACATCGCCCGGATGAGCGCACCCAAATCGCGTGCTATGACGACCTACGAAATATCGAGCGTAAAATTTGAGGGATGCACCGTCTTGTGAACTCGTAGTGTATGGTCCAAGAGTGCAGCAAGATCGTTGCAGAGAATCCTGGATAGTAGTGGTTCGAAAGTCTCTGTCGGCATATCTATCCCACCGCGTCTGGTACGGAGACTCGATAGCTGCATCAGTGGGACGGGCTGTCATAGGACCAGTCAGAACCGCTCGGGTACCATCGGTTACCATTTGGTACCAACTAGTCATTTCACTGATGCGGCCGCCCGCCGTGCTGGACCCAAAGTTTTACCTGATACTCGCCGGCTAAATGTGCGGCGCATCAGTTCCTACCTGCTTCACCCGTATATATATTCGAGGCCTCGGAAAAGGCACTGCCAGCAGCATAGTAAAAATGCAATTTGGAAGTACTCGTCCCAAAAGTAAGCACATGCAACGGAACTACCGATGCTGACTGTGATCGGGATGAGGGCAGCGGAGACGGAGAGCGTATCGAGACGCTCGAGATGCATGTGCCCATCTGGTACATGACGGAGCTTGACGATGGTGACACCTACCTGTTGCAGTCTTCCTCTACGATACTTCTTCTGCCAAGGTCAGGGGACCCTTCCATCCATGTGCAAATCTGAGGAAGGTTGTAGCATTTAGCAACGCTGTGCATGCAGGCCGGGGGTATTGCACCAAACAGAACCACTTCCTGTGATTGTGACGTACGGTGGCTGTGGTAGCGACTCTGACCTCGCCGCCGCATGTACATCACTGAAACCGCACTTTTATGACCAGAGCATTATATACTGTTATAATGTGTGTAATCCTCGCCATCTCATACAATGTGGCGAGTTCCATCGTAAATATGTATACAGCATTACACAGGTACCTCCTGGTTAGCATTGAATAAAAAATGATGGTCACTGATGCCAAAGAGGAATTTTGACATTATGCTGAGAAAGTACCACTTCGGAATTTGCCTTTACTTGACCTTTTGTGGCTACTCCTTTTGGCATTTGAATTGGACAAAATTCAGGCCAAATTTTATTTATTAACAAAGTGGAACATACTGTATGGATATTAGACATACAAGTACTCTAACTATCACGTATCTGTGGTCAACAAAAAGGGACATAAACAACAACAACGAGATAGTACCAGTGTTTGTGGTACAGGTGGCATACTGTCGAAGTCAGGATACTCAATGCTAGTCTCAGACCTACCATAGACCTACCATACCAGTTGAGAGCACCAACCACTTGTGTTATGTGATATGCACCTCAGTGATTTGGGTGGGAGAAACTCAGAGCCAGTTCAGTAAACAAACTACCGGAAAAACCATGGTGAAAACCATGAGAAAAATGCACGTGTTCCCTGACATAAGCCACCATATTCAGGCAGAGTTCTAACTGTGCATTGTGGTGTCAATGATACTGTCAGCCTCCCAGTGGATGCACCTGGGTGGCAATATGGCCCCCATTGACCAAGCCGATCAAGGCGATGCCCCTATATTTTTGGAGGATGTGGAGGCAGAAACGTTTGGAGAGCAGGAAGCCGATGAAGAAGGGTTTCCAGTGGATGAGATTGACGCTGAGGGGGTCACAGATGACGAAGAGCGAAGGAAAGATCTAGTCATCAGGGGAGGTTTGAAGTGCTGGTATTCCCAGATAATTATGTTAAGTAGTTATCTGTCTGATATGAATTGGATAATGGTGTATAAGGCATGATCATCCACAAATCATAATGATAACAGTCAGATAATGCATTAGATAACCTGGCAGACATTTTACTATCTGGTCAACTGCATATAGGCCTGATATAAGAATTACAATACTTTTATCATCATGATATCATGATGACAAGAGCTGATATGTCATATATAATAATGTCATGTAATTGACAGTACATCATAATTGCTCATCAGATAATATCATCATGATATGAATGACAATATTCTTTTCAGTCTGATTTCACTTTGATCATCAATATCTAGTCTTGCCATCTATATCATTTTATGATCATTTGAACAACTCTTCCCCAGCCACAAGTGTGGGAATGTCTTTGTAATGACTGTATAGTACATGTTATATAAACTCACCCTCTCTTCCCTTCTCTCTCTTCTTTACTCTTGTCTCTGAGTTCTACCTCAGGGCAAGAGTCACTCTAAGACTCTAAGTCTTAGGGTTCATATCCAGGTAAGTGTACCTTTGTGTGAAGTCATCTGTGAGTGTCTTTCCCTGTTTAATTTTCGCTTTTTTGGAGGTTTAAGTAGTTCATACTTAGTAGGTAGTGTAGTGAGTAGGTACTGATTATGTAAACAATATGGAATGGAATTGCTTTCTGGTAATATCATGATTGATAAGTGCAATTGAAGGTTGCTATAGCAAATTTTATTTTTAAGCTGTTGGTGGTGTCAATGACAATTGTTGGTAATGTCTGATAATGAAAGACACATATGATCTACTGTTCACATTCTGATACATATGATCCACTCTACCTAAATGATTACTTTTGACCTATGCTGCCAAGGCTCCCAGAGAATATATAGCATTACCAATGTGTATATCATTATGATATACCTTATAGGGCTTTACAGGGTAGATAAAGTCTTATATAACATTATCATTTCATTAAAATTTTCCTGATGCACTCACTACTTGTGATCATCCTCTCGCACTATCACCTCCACATTTCCTTCTTCTCGGAGGTCATAGAGAAGGTCTGTGAGATGGTCCTGCTTGTGACTCAGAGGGAGGAGCCTATCCCTTATCACATGTCGATTCTGTCTGGTGCGGGCTGGGTTGCAGAGCTTCTCAATGGTCATCCAGAGAGAATTCGAACTGAACTTTTGGTCCACAAGCATGTCTTCAAGGTGATTCTGAGGGAGCTTGAAGAGGCAGGTTGTACACATTTGAAGTGCATTACCCTTGAAGAGCAGGTCAGCATATTCCTTTACACGTGTGTTACAGGTCTGTCGACCAGACACATCGGTGAGAGATTCCAACAGTCAAACGGGACCATATCAAAGTGCATACATAATTTTCACCTTGGCATACTACTAACAGAAAACAGATACTTCAAAAAAATGCTATTTGCATTCTCAAACAAGATATACAAGAAATATGTGTGACTTCCCCACTCCACTGACCCTGTCCATCCATCCATCCATGACAACCCCAAGTATTTCCCATTTTTTAAGGATGCTATTGGTGCGATTGATGGGATGCACATTGCGTGTACCCCCTCTGCGGACAAAAGAGAGGTGTTGCGAAACCACAAAGGATTCACCTCCCAGAATTGCCTTGTTTGTTGTGATTTTGATATGAATTTTACATACATACTCAGCAGGTGAGAGGGTTCTATGGCAGACGCTTCGATATATCAAGACGCTCGGCTGTCTGATCTGGCTGTCCCCAAGGACAAGTACTACCTCGCTGATGCAGGCTTTCCAAGCTGCTTACAGCTGTTGGTCCCATACCGGGGACAGCAATACCACTTAGCAGAGTGGGGGCACACGCAGGTACGGTACATATTTTTTTTTACACTTCACATCAAATCGGGTTTCTCACCATGCCTTTAGGCCAGTCAGTCCTCAAGAATGTTATAACCTTTGCCATGCTGAGCTCTGCAACATAGTCAAACATATCATTGGTGTCATCAAGCGGCATTTCTGGATTCTCGTTGTCCCTCCTGAATATGGCATGGACATTCAGGTCTGTATTCCACCTGCACTGTGCTGTGTCCACAATATCATCCACAGGTGGGACCCGTTGGAGTTGGAGGATTTCGAATGTTCGGCTGCCATTTCAATAGACGAAGAAGGCTCAGTTGGTTCAATCACAGATGGTATTACAACGAGTGCTGAGTGTAACGAGATGTCTATGTGGCAGGATCAGATTGCAGGCAGTATCTGGGCAAGTTATATCACAGAATGAATGCACAGGGAACAACACTTCCCATTCAATTAAGTAGATATGTTGTACTACTTTTTTTTTCTTTTACTTTCAATCACAATGCTGTTCTTTGATGACTTGAGGGCGTGAAAAAATTCTGCTTGTGCCGAAGTACATGGTATAAACGCAATACAAAAAACTATGTAGTACGATTCACCATCGTAGACCCGATCCCCCACTGAAGGTACTCCAGACGAGCAGCCTCGTACCCATCTGCCAGTAGTAAATACCCATCCAAAAAGTCATGATCATCCTGGAATTTTCCAAAAAGGGCAGCGATCTCAGGAGGAGAAAATTTGCTGGAATCCAATTGGAGGAAACACTGCCTAGCTTGATGGATTATTGGGTGGACTCTGGAGTCGGGCTGCATCTTGGACATGGCCTTTTCAGACATATTGGTGATCGTGCTTTCGAATGTGTTGAGGTGGTTGTTGATGTCAGACTGAAGACCTCCTAACTCATGTACGATGTTGGTATTTGCTGCACGTTGCTTTTGGCTGGATGACGTGCTTGAAGGTGCTGCTGCTGACATGCTAGCAGATACCATGGTGTCAGGTTCATCGTCTGCTGGCTGCTTGCGAGATACTGTGATACGAGCTGATATACTGGAAGTCGGCTTGATAGAACTAATAGCTGAGCCGTTAAATGAAGAGGGAGCGGAAGGGGGAGAGAAGTGGGTCTGAAAAGCAGTGGGAGGGTAGGACGGATCTGGGTGCCAAGAGGGCACTGCCTGAGTTTGAGATGAATAAGGGGCAGTCAGCCCAAAGCTAGTAGGTGGCAAGGGGGGGGGAATGGCATTACTCGATAGTGGATGGGCAGGCTGAGGGACTGTCGTGTTATTGCATCTGGAACTAGCAGCCATGCTGCTTTCAGCAGGATCTGCCTGTGCTGAATTGGTTGCAGGAAGTGCTTCTCGAGGGGGGCTGGATGGTGTTCCAAAAGTCTCACCACTGTCTGGTTGAGTCTCGCTCTCGCTGGTACTCAATCTCGCATCTCTGGAAGGTTGTGGGTCCCTGATGCTCAGCACAGAAAAACGGTTCAGGCCCTTGCCCTTGGAGGGCATCAGAAGCTTCATCTTCTCATAGTGAGGCCATCCCTTATTTTGGAACAGACTTGCATGCTTGTTCTTCTGTTGTTGTCACTGTTAGTCCACGGGTACTCCACCTGTTGTTATCTAAAGCATACCCTCACAAAATCTGTCCATACCCCCTCATTCTCGAGTCCAATGCTAGCCCCCGATTCATGCGAATAAGTAAATCCAGATGCATTGGCGATACGATCAACAACATCAAACATCTTCTTCATCTAAGCGTGATATCAGCTACATGATCTATTAATCAAGTAATAAACATTGCATACCCTCTGCCATCTCTCCTTGCATGCTTTCGCAGTTTTGGGTGCCCCTTTTGTAGGCCCGGGTAATTGAGCAGTGGCGGTGTTCCAGAATGTCATCTTGAAATTCAAGCCATCGCCAGCGGATGCTTTGTGAGCAGATATTATATCCAGAAGCATGTCGGACTCTGCATCAGTCCATGAGACTTGGGGGGCTGGAGTATCCTTGGAGGGCGACTGCGATGATTTGCGAGGCATTGTACTGCCAGGTAAAAGAGCCAGTTCAGTAAGCTGAAAGGGGGTCGCTTGTGTCATTGAAGGCGCCACAATGCACAGTTAGAACTCTGCCTGAATACGGTGGCTTATGTCAGGGAACACATGCATTTTTCTCATGGTTTTTCACCATGGTTTTTCTGGTAGTTTGTTTACTGAACTGGCTCTCATGGATGATGGTGCAAGGACTACCTGCCAAAACAAGAATGCTTACCTAACTTACAGCCACAGACACCACAGGAGACTGAGAGTGGTTGTGGAAAGAAGGGATAAGTTGGGTGGAGGTTCATGCAAATGCCTGAAACCTTGAGAGCATACATTGAATAGTGTATTGCCAGGCCTGGCCTCGAGCCCCAGGCTGGGCCTAGCTGAGCCCTCTAAGGCCAGGCCAAGCCCTCAGCATGGCCTGTGGGGGCTTTGGGCCCAGCCTGAGGTTTGGCAAAGCCAGAGCTGAGCCCTCCAAAGCTGGGCTGGGCCACCAAAGCAGGCTTTGGTTGCCACTGGGCATGGCAAATCCCAGGACCTGTACTAGTTCTTACATAACAATTCAGTATGAATACAGTGAGCCCCAAACCTTATTTCCAGTTGCATAAACCATTGTGAAATGCTGGAAGAGATAGTCAATGGGGATGGACAATCATGTCCTTGGTGTGTGCCTGCCCCTTTGTCCCAAATCACTTGTGCTGATAATGCAGCTGAGCTGGTGCTTCCTTCCCACTGCCAGGCTCAAGCAGTGACAAGGATAATTCAAAAATCTACAAAATGGAAGGTGGCTACAAGTGCTGGTGCATACAAAGACAGTTTAACTGATGCAGACTCCAATAGAGGGAGTCCTCCACCCAAGAAATGACTGGTAAAAGGTGTGTATACAGTTTGTCTCGGATAATGCAGTTGAATAACATAACCTATCTGTCACTTACTAACTTAGGGAAAGATCACGACATGTCTGACTTCTGCCTGCAGGATGACACTCTCACACCATTGCATGGCCACTCTAGTGTGCAAGATGACATCTCTTTCAAACCCACTGGCACTGGCCCAGATGGACTCCTTCAAGATATCAGAGTCATTGATTTGGACGAGACTGAGGGCCCACCAAAGCAATGGCAGGTTGAACATAGCCAAGATATTGATGCCTTCTTTTCCCCTGTGTTTATGAGGGAGGGGAAAAAGTATAGACATTGCATGGCTTGCTTGTATGCCCTTTCCTTGTTTTCACCCCTCACTCAATCCTTATTGAATGCTCTACAGCCAGGTAGAGTCCAAACAAGTTTCATTTGTCAATGAAGTGTCCACCCTATGCCATCACATGCAAGCAGTCCATAAGGTATGTATGATTTTCTCTAGTTTGTTTTTTGCCAGTGACTGACAAAACTATAGGCTGAATATCTCAAGTGGGCCGCTTCCAAAAATTTCCTCTCAATGTTGCCAGAAGATACCAAATGATGTCAAGTGGAAGCAGCCTCGAGTACCCAGCATAGCCTGGACAACCATCTTGTTCCCAGAGACCAAGTTCCTCACTACTCTGAGTCTGCCTTTTGGGATGTTTCTATCCAATGGCTTATTGAAACCAATCAGGTGCATAGCAAGTCTTTATTTTGCACTCCATCACTTACATGCCATTATCAGCCCATCCATATTTTGCAGAATCCTGTGTTTCAGCAGATGATCATCCTTGCTTCACATGCAAACCACAGTGTCAAAATCCCGACCCTCAAACAGACACAGCAATCAATCATCAATCTTTTCAAATCCAACCTTCATGAGCTTCACAAACAACTTCAGATATGTTGTTCAATTCTATGATCTTGTTCTCCCATGAAGATTATCTCTACAGAGTGAAGCTGCCACAGGCAACGTAAGTCTCACCTGTGATGCCTGGCAGGCTTCAAATGTTGATGGGTATTTTGCCATTACTGGTTCCTGGATCGAAGAACCATCATGTGGTGTATGGAATATTGAAATGGCACTGTTGGGTTTCGTGCAGCTCAACAATGCCCATAACAGTACCCACCTTGGGCAGGCACTTTATAAGGTTGTACAGTGTGTTGGTATCTCCCATAAGGTAAGCAGTAAGTGCAGATAGAAATAAAAAAATGAATTGATACATCATTTCTAGGTTAGCTATGTTACATGCAACAACACTTTGAACAATGACATGATGATGCAAGAATTTGCTGAGTGCCTTACATCCAACACCGGTGTCACGCACCAAAGGTGTTTGGCGACGTGAGCATGGACCCAAAGCTGAATGATGAAGAATGGAGAAGCCTAGCCCTAATGCGCAGAATGACTGGAGTGTCTAGCAGTCATCCGTCGCACAAGAACCACCCTTAACGTTAGGGAAGAAACCGCTCAAGCGCCGAATAAAAGTTTTCGAGCGCCAGTTTACGGCATTCCGATTTTTCGAATATCTCAGCCATTTCTAAAGATATCGACATCATTCCCACGCTCACAGAAAGCTCTCGACCACGCCATCCTGCCTACCAAATTTGGTGATGATCCTCGCCCTCCACGATTTTCTGCATCATTTCTGCCAACAAACGCCCATTTTGCCACTTTTTATTGTAATGGCCACCTCTTCGACAATCTCTTCACTCATTCCCTTTGCCAGGGAGAATAACTACGAGTACTTGCCAGGAATCCCCACTAGCATTCGCCCTGAAGCCTCCTGGTTCATCCCTCCCTCATCCATGACCTCCCATCCTATTGCTTTGGGACAGCGAGTTCTCCTTGTCAGTCTGACATCGAGGAGGACTTTCTTTGGTCGTCTCAGGTCTGTTATCAGGCTTGAAAAATCATATGTGGTTGTTTCAGTTTCTCCAGTCGAAGAAGCATATGGATCCTTCATCCCTGTGCCCTGCAATGTCTACCTCTCAATCTCATCCTTCGTTCTTCCGAAGTTGCGACAGGTTCAATACCAATTACTGTCATCCAGTCTATCTGATTGCATTCATGATGAATTTGAGACACTTCTCCCTGCTCTTATGGGAGAAGATGGCCCTTCCTCCTCCTCAAACCCTCCAGAACACTAGCTGCAGCTAATGCAGGTCGCTTTACAGAGAGGAGGAAAGGGGGAAAGTTGCGAAATCCTATGCCCTGACTACCCTGGAGACCCCCAAAATTGGCCCCTGGCAGAAACCCCCACCATTCTTCGTTTGGACGCGCAGCAAGTTACCATAATGCATCTAGATCTCAGATCTAGGAGTCACTATGACTCATTTGCAGTCATATCCCTTAATCAGCAGTGACCAGTGCGCTTACTCATTCCCCTTTTCGCATTATTCATCCATTCCTTGATGACTCATTCTGTTTTCAAATTGATTAGTGATAATCTTCGTCATGCTTACTGGTTTTACTTACCAATTGCTTACTGTCCTTACTCATCCTTACAAAGCCTTACCAATCCTTTACCAATCCCCTTACCAATCGCTTACAGATCACTTACAAAGTGTTGCTCCATATTTACTGCAGGCTACGCTACCCTTTTGTATATAAAGTGCCAATACGTCGACAGCAATCAAGCAGCTACCAAGTCCCCTGCATAGGAAGCAGTCCCCTGTGTAAAGACTTACCTGCTCACTCATCATCATCATCATTAGGCCCAATCGTCGTCGCTTTTAAGCTCCTCATCATCATCTCTATTCCTGCAGTATTTGAGGCTCCATTAAGGGTCTACTTACTGTCATCATTATCATCATCTTACGTTGCTTCTAGGCTCAGAGCAGCCTATTCTCTTCGCATTTTCAGTCTTCCCCTGCTCCCCCTTCGTCAGGAGCACCTATACCCTCTGCCCTAGCCCCCTCTAGGTGCACAGAACCCCTCCCCCATTTTATTTTAACAGATCCCTCGAGCCAAAGCCCGCGTAGGAAAACCACCAACTCGGCAATTGTCTTTGTGTTGGGTTTTTTTCGGTGTTTTTGCCATTGATCCACACGTCGACTCACACCGGGGGAACTTTCAATCCAAAAAAATGTCATCTTTGGTAAGGGGCATATAAGGTATAATGGGATGGAACATTGAACCACCACAGTTGCATGGCCCATATCATTAATCTCTCTACTCAAGCATTTCTGGCTGTGCATAGCAAGTCAAAACATTTTGACCCAACTGCCCCTGACACTGAGTTACTTGCTGCCATGCAAGATGGGATTGACCACAATGAGGTTTGTCTTGTGCATGCCATCATTGTCAAGGTGAGCTTGAGATGTATGATACACCTACCTGCTTACAGTATTATCCTTACCACTTAACCTGCAGGAGTGATCTTCAGCAAAGTGTAAAGAATTATTCTGCTGCCTTCAAACACACACAGATGACAGCCAGGTGGTACAAGTAACCCCATTGCAACTTCTCCTTGACATGAAAGTCTGCTGGTCATCAACATTTTTAATGCTTTGTTGTGCACTTGATTTGAAGAAGGTTAGCTTAGACTTGTTGTATGTACCCTTGTTCTCACCACTTGCCAGGATGTCAATCAGTTTGTTCGACACCTCAGCCTACAGGAATGTGACATGGAAAAGCACCAGAAGATTATGGAGCTTGAGTTATCTGAGGCCAAGTGGGAATGGGTCCAATGCTTACTATCCCTCCTCAGTGTGAGTCTTGCATATGCTACAACCATATTCGTGTACACCCAACTGGTCCCAACATCTGTAGTATGCTGAGAAGGCCCAGCATGCATTTTCCACTGAGCAGGGGCTGACACTGCATACTGCACTCCCTGCTTTAGAGGCACTTCACAAGGCATGGTCAACCTGAAAGAATTCAGTCAAATATGCAGACTTTACTAGTGGCCTGGATGTGGGGTTGGCTAAAGTCAGTGACTACTATGAACAAACTGCAGCATCCGATGTGCACATCATAGCTATGTGTGCATTTTTTTTTTCTCTCCTCAACTGGATTTTCTTAAACTATTTACCAGTACTTGATCCTGCCCAGAAGCTAAACCACATTCATATGTACTGGGGAGAAGACCAGCTCACAAGAGTGATGCAGTATGCCGAAGATATAGTACATTGCCATCAGGTATTTTTTAACCTGTTACTGACTTGACAATAAGTACAAGGAATGCTATGATTTGATGCACAAGGATGCACTGTCATTAACAGCCACTGGCATGGGTCAGCATATCATGACTAACAACCCAAAGTTACATGCTCTGTTTGGTGAGCTTTCTGATGATGAAGGTGACGAGATCTTGTCTGCAGTCAATGTGGACAGTCAATCACACAACCCAAGCCAGCTGTGGCTTCAAGGTTTCCATGCTTACCTCAACACTTGTGACAACCTCGGTGATCTTTCTATCGTTCAGTGGTGGGGTATCAATGCTCTGCAGTACCCTGTCTGGGGCTCACTCATGAGGGACTTCCTCCCCATTATGGCTTCCTCTGTTTCCTGTGAGCATGCATTTTCTTCAGCCAGGATTACTATCAGCAAGCAGCACAACTGTCTGAAGGCCAACCTCATTGAAGCTCTACAATTCTTGAAATGTCTCGCCAAGAAACAACTCCTCTTTCACAAAGACCCATCTGTCATCTCAGATGCTGAGAACCTGGAAGCCCCTGCCACATCTACTAGTGCTGAAAAGGGCTGGGATGAGCTGACTGAATTGGATCATGCTGAAGGACTGGGTGACAAAGATGAGGATATATTTCTAACATTTCTTGCTGACACTTAACTGCTTGTTACCACTCTCATAGTCACCACAATTTGTAGTGTTGATCTCAACACATTATACAAGGAATGCTATTGCTTTTCTGTCTGGTAAGCCCTGGCTCAGGCTGTTAAGCCCCAGCTTAGAGCCAGGCTGAGCCCTCATATACAGCTTGTTGGGGCTCAGGGCCCAGCCTGCTGTTTCCCCAGGCCTTGAGCCCTCAAAAGCTGGGCCCAAGCCCCAGGCTTCAGGCTGAGCCAGGCCTGAAAAACACTAACATTGAACAATATGACAGGGCAATTGTGACAGTCCTGAAAGTCCAGAGGGTCTTGTTATATACAGTGCGAATGCAGTGGCAGTGGTTAAGATCTGACTGGCTACATCACATCAATGGCCATGACAGAAGCATATTAGCTCAACCAATAGAAGATGTACCTCATTCCTACAAGTGCCCATCCCACACCACACTAAAATGTTTTGACTCCACTGAGAAAACCTCAACAGTTCTTGGGGTCCCTTAATCATTTTCATTTGTTTGCATCCCTACTGTAAATGGTAATACTACCATGACAAAGTACTTGCATGATTCTTCTCAATTGGTGCACATTTGACATGCCTCACCACAAGGCTTATAATCCCATTACCAGGCTCACCTCTTATAGCTGTGGTGTGTCCAACTAGCATATCCTTACTTTACCATTACAATGTTTCATAGCATTTTGGGAATGTAACTCATTCCTGTGCTCAGTGACCACAAAACAATCTGTTTGCATTCACCCTACATGACAATATAAATTAATGTAACTCAAATGTAACTTAAGGCACTGAACAGTAACAGGTTTGCCACATGGTTGTACACAACATGTGCAAACCAAGTTTGTGCAGAGTTCAAACTTGTGGACTTGGTGAGACTGTGTCATTATTGATCGGATAATGCCCCATCGATATGAGCATCCAATCCAACGTTGCCTTGAAGAAAGCCTCACGAAACCTCTCACAGGCTCATTCACTCCCCATTCCCAACCTGCTACTCACTGTGACTTTGCAACAAGATGGTAGGCTCAAGTTCTGGGTCAAGAGGAAGGGCCATTTCT
Organism: Pisolithus microcarpus; assembly: GCA_024613185.1. Classification (NCBI taxonomy): domain Eukaryota; kingdom Fungi; phylum Basidiomycota; class Agaricomycetes; order Boletales; family Pisolithaceae; genus Pisolithus; species Pisolithus microcarpus. The sequence continues at coordinate 3,717,082 of JANFAI010000002.1, read as the reverse complement.
GTCATTTCAGGCACTGAGCAACTGAGGCTACATGCCACATGGGCCCAGGGAGACATTGAGATGCTTCTCAACTATGTGGAGGATAACTGATCCAAGGCAGGCAATTGCATGGTTTTTCAAGAGGGGCACTTCAATGCTCTGTTACCCCTATTACCTGACCAGGCCAATGGCCATCATAAAACAGCAAAAAATTGTCACAAGTGGGAGAGTGTACATTCATTCAAGCATTCTCATATGTAGTATCACTCATCATCTGAAGCTCAAACAAGAATACTATGCCACCTCAGCCATTGCAGGGGGACCAGGTCTTGCATATTCTGTGGAGAAAGGCACCAATATCGTAACTGAGGCAGGGCAGCTCATAATGGATGAGCTGGTCAAAGTATGTCCCATTTCATATATCAGTACAATACATTCTAAACTATCTACTAGGCTCATCCACAAGCAGCCCAGTTTCGCAGTAAGGGTTTCAAGTACTTGGAGTGTATGCAAAGGTTTGTCCCCCCTGACAAGGCGAGGGGCACCAATGCGCACCATGCCTCCACTTTCATCACACCCCCTACCATATCACCTCATCCAGCAGTCATGCGGTGTAGGGAGGGAAGCCTCCCTACTAGGTGAATTCCTTTATTTCATTGTTTTTACTTACTGTTTTGTTTTTATATTCTTATTCTACTTTTTGACTTAGTATTTGGACGAGTTCGGCTTATGTAAGCCAGACTCGTACTTAGGATGTACTGTACATACTTGGAATAACAAGAACTACTCCCCTAGAGATGAAAAGATGGAATTCCAAGCCCAAGGGACTCAGATTATTGTTTCTCCCTTATCAGACACTCATTAGATGATATCTCAACCTTCTTTTGGGTTTTAGGGTGCATTTTAAGTCTTTTTCCCCTCCTGACTCTGTACCAGGCCACTCCAAGCCCCCTTGGGTCAAACTGACCCCACACCTATCCAAAGGGAGACCCTCAAGGTATCTCCCCCCACTCTCATTCACTTGATTTTACAGCGGCTGGCCATGCAACCCTCCTCCCAGCTTACCTTTGTACCATATCAACCTGGGACCCCAGGTCAAGCCACAGTCATGCAGACCACTCAAGACGTGCGGCCTGCTGTAATCTCTCAAGTAAATCCCATATCACATATGACTCTGTCTGTTGTATCTCGTGTAGCCTTACCTCCCCCTGCCAATTCTTCCCCCTTGTCTATCCCTGTCTCACCACCATCTTCTGCGATGACATCAGTCAACACGTCAGTCAATCCTTCATCCAGTGCTTCTTCTCATGGTCAAAAGCACAAGACCAATGCCACTGCTGGGCTGGATGGCCCATCCACAGTGGCTTCCAGTGTGGTCACTAGCGGTGGAATCAGTTCTTCATGGAAGCGATGGGCCCAGGCATCTATGGAAAATATGGTGCAAAACTTTATGGAAGACATAAAAGAAACTGCTGACAAGATGCTCGCCACTATTGGCACTGATAAGTGGAGGGAGGAGCTCAACGAGGCATTCAAGATGATTGACAACCTTGAGAAGAACCTCTCTGAAGAAAATTTGGTCCATTTGCAGATGCTACTCGAGGAGAACCCAAATTTCGTTGTAGGCTACAAGAGAGCCACTGCAAGTTCAAGCATGTACTGAATGTGGTGGGTCAAATTCAGGCTTGAGAAGATTGGCTGCAGAGTCTCTGAATATGAGGGTTTGGGTAGTACTCAGTAGTTGTTAAATGTAGTCCTATCATGTGCTCTTCCTTCACTGAAATCACACTTCTTTCATGCTCATCTGACTCAAAATTGTTAGAGAAAAAAAATGCATCCAGATAGATTGATATGTGGTTATACAAAAAAAAATATGAATATCTAATGAACTATATCAATCCAGCTGCTCGACGATGTAAGGCATGCCCCAATTTGTGCGCTCCACACAGAAGTCATTCCACATCTGCTCCACAATCACATCATGTACAGTGTTCATCTGCCTGCGCAAGTCGCTATTCAATGGAGTATCTTGCAGAGTTCCCACATCGCTGTTTTCAGGCATCGGAAGTGGCCCATCATCTTCACCAATTCAATCAGGATCTGGTATGTTGGTGTCATCAGGATCGTGAAGGCAGATAATGTTGTGGATGCAACACATGGTGGCAGGGAGCTGAGATTGGATCGACATATCATACTCAGGGGGGAGGAGAAGGGCACAAAAGTGTCGCTTGATGATACCGAAGTTGCACTTGATATCATTTTGGAGCATGGCATGGCACAAGTTAAATAATTCCTTCCTGTTCTTTGGCCTGCAGGGGGGTGAGTGAGGGTTGAATGTAACATAGTGGTACCCACATTAGATTTGCTCGTCCCCACTCAGCCAAGTGATAGTGTTAACCATGGTATGGAACTAGAAGCTGCAGCATCAAAGGATATCCTGCATCTGTGAGATAGTAGTGGCCATCAGGGATTGCAAAGTCCCACAAATGGGCATTGTGATAGACAGTTGCATCAGTGGCCAATCCCTCCCAACCTCCGAGGACATATGTAATGATACCATCAAACGAACATGCAACAAGACAATTCTGGGATAAAAATCCCTTATGATTGTGCATAAGATCCTGTTGACTCACTGATGGCACACACGTGATATGTGTACCATCGATGGCACCTATGGCGTCCTTGAAGTAGGGATAAAATTTTGAGTTGTTGGTGATGTGAGGAGGGATTGGCGAGTCAGCTCAAGGAAGGTGAACATAGGTGTTGTAAATGGGGCCTTCTGAGAAGGTGTTGACCATTTGTTTGAAGTATCTGGATAGATGATAGCATTGCAATCAGCAAACAAGGGAAATATCAAAGACAATAAATACTCACCACAATATCATATCCATCGAACGTTGGAATCACTCACCAATATGTCGCCCCGACAAGCCTGTTACCATTGCATAAAGAAATATTGAAAGTTGTTCCTACAGCATGACATTTTTCGAATCATGGAAGCCCCCTTCTCAAAGAATGGATATCAAGTGAAGGAAAATGTGCTTGTGGACACCGAGCTCCATTCTGATCCACTTGCAGTGTCCATGGAGCAGCTCATCTACCCAGCCCTGTCCAGAGAGGGCAGATGTATGATATGGCTCTGGTGTTGTGGGTTGCATGTTCTCCATTGCAGCCATGGTGAAGCTGACAACAGTGATGGCCGCTCTATAGTTCTTGACCTGTTGCATGACCAGTAGCTTCCAAGTGTTTGCATAGTAGTCTTCATCCCTAACCCCCTCATCCTCCCCGCTCTCCTCATGCTCTACCACCTCCTTGTCCATGTCGATGCAGTGATCTTCAGGCATAACAATGTGTATATGATAAGATGACAAGCATTGTGTGTACAGCCAACTATCAACTTGGAAGTCCACCAAACTCCACACAAACTTGGTTTGCACATGTTGTGTACAACCATGTGGCAAACCTGTTACTGTTCAGCACCTAAACATTTTTGCTGCTGATTAATCATGGTTAAAATGATATAGCACAAAACTGAAGTTTCAGTGATGTAAACAGTGGAGAATTTCCTAACTTAAAAACAAAAAAACTCATACAATTTTGGATGTCCTGAGGGGATTTTTTGGCTCATAACCCTTCCTCGAGAACACATAACACATACCTTTGGGCCTATCCCGGGGGGACGAGGTCATAACACACGGACAGGCATCTGATTCAGAGGACTGCTTGACTGTGAGGTGATGGCGTACGTTACGCAGGTGGGCTTATCGTCCAATGGATAAGTAGTATGAACCAACACAAAACTACACAGCACACGGCTTAGTAGGTGGGTCCTCGCCGCAGCAAGTCTGGCTCGGGCGAGACGCTGATCAGCGCAGTGCCCCTTTTGTATGTATCCCCCACTGGATATATATACAATGGCCTCTGTTTGTGCGTGGTTGGTTCAGCAGTCGCTGCGGTCGTCGTTTCCTCCACTTCTGCTCCTATAACCCTCGCATCGCTGTACGCTAACTGAAGTACTTGTATCATCGCCATGGGCAATGATCATTCACACCAATCTCCACCTGAGTGGGACAGCAAGGAGTGGGCAGAAAGGGAACTCCGGGAGGCACAGGAGCGACAAAAGCAAGCTGAAGAGGCTGCGCGTCGTGCAGGGGAAGCGGCCGAACGTGCCACACGCGAGGCAGAGGAACAGCGACAAAAGAAACGGGATGCCCAACTTGCTGCTGAGCGGGCTGCCCAGGCTGCCCGTGAGGTAGCCGAACTGATACGTCAACAGAAGGAAGGAACCGAGAAAGCTGAGCAAAGGGCTCGTGAGGAAGCGGAGGCTCGTGCTCGTGAAGAAGCGGAGGCTCGCGCTCGTGAAGAAGCAGAGGTTCATGCTCGTGAAGACGCAGAGGCTCGTGCTCGTGAAGACGCAGAGGCTCGTGCTCGTGAAGCAGCGGAGGCTCGTTCTCGCGAGGAGGCAGAAGCTCGTGCTCGTGAAGAAGCGGAAGCTCGTGCTCGCGAGGAGGCAGAGAGTCATGCTCATGAAGAAGCGGAGGCTCTTGCTCGCGAGGAAGCGGAGAGTCGTGCTCGCGAACAGCAAGCGCGCGAAGAGGAAATTTTGCAGGAACGACAAAGGCAGGAGGAAGAGGCTAGGCGTCAGAGGGCCATAGAGGAAAAAACAAGACGTACCAGGAGGGCCAAAGAAGAAGCTGAACGGAAAGCTCGAGAAGCTGCCGAGCTTGCGAGGAAGGTTCAGGCTGAACGAGAGGAACTCGAAAGACAATTGAGGAGAGGGATTCAGCCCGTGGTTAAGCCTACCCTCGAGGAAATACGGCTTGCGAAGGCGAAGGTGCAATATGACGATGCCATGTTTCACTTCGCCGTCGCTGGCATTGCTGGTAGCGGGAAGTCCTCTCTGATCAATGCCCTCTGTGGCATGAACAACAGTGATCCCAATGCAGCCCCTACCGGTGTCAACGAGACCACTATGGAAATTTCAAGATACGTCGATACTGCACACCCCGAGCGATTCGCTTGGTACGACGTTCCTGGCTCTGGCACGCTAGGGACCCCCGATTGGCAGTATTTCAACTCTCAAGGTCTCTATGTCTTCGATTGCGTCCTCGTGCTCGTTAACAACCGCTTCACGGTGACGGACCAAGCTATTCTCAGAAACTGTCACCATTTCCAAATCCCCACCTTTATCGTCCGCTCTAAATCTGACCAACATATCCTCAACCTCATGATGGATATGGGTTTTGATTCTGACTTGGAGGACACGGACAGTCGAGAGCAGTTTTTCAATATTGCTCGCGAACGGTACATATCGGGGACACGCCAGAGCGTCAAGGACAATTTGGCAACGGCAAACCTCCCTGACCAGCGGGTCTATATCGTGTCCAAGAAGACTCTCTTTTCGGCTGCGCAGAACAGACAGCCAATGGGATTGATTGACGAAGTCGAGCTACTTACAGACTTGTATAGTGTGGCTTATCGCAGCGGCAGGTTCGCTTGAAACTTGCGACGACCATTTTTTTTGTACGCTGTGTAAAGCACCTGACCCGCAGTTACGCGTTTCTGTTGTCCCGAGTCCATTTGCTGTGGTGTATGTACGTTCAAATTGCGAACTTTGCCTGGTCTATGATTTCCAACTTTTCCTTCTCGATTTACGCGACAGCTGTAGACCAAGAAGCCAGGTTTGTAATTTCTCCACTGTCGTGTATCTTTGTTCGCTTTCATGAGCGTTTCTGTTGTCAGGCGGCCGTCGGATCTGCAATGATCCAAATAAGGCAAAGAATCCCGACCCGTGTACCCAAATGGTCGAGAACTTCGGACAACAACTAAAGAATCTTCGTGAATAATCAGTGACACGAGGTATCTCCTCACTGATTCAAGCAAGAGTGGGGCCATGAAATCACTCGTGTCTCGTTCTTAACGTATCCGGGTCATTCTTCGTATATACATACTTTCTCAATGGATCTAGGTGGCTGCATAGTGCGAAACAGTTTCCCCCATCGTCATGAGCAGGGTAACGATCTAACGTCCCCCCAGGACTAGTTGCCCCTCCCAATGAGTTTCCCCCTTGTAAGACTGGGGGTGATCACGGTGAGTTCCTGCCAGTGGGCAAGCGATTTCGCTACCAAAGACTTGATCTCGAGTTCCTGCACTTTCTTGTTGCTATGTACGGCGGCAGTTTACTCGGTTCGGAACAACCTCTAAATTCCCTTCTTAGGTTCACGCTCGTCATGATCGTCGAATGTGCTATCTAGGCAAACCACGAGGTGCGACGAGATAGTTTTCCGTCATGCTTCTTCATACGGATGTCACGAGATGTCCTCGTGGTTCTAATGAGCGCTGAGTGTCAGATGTATCGAGATTCCCTGTCCGCAAGGAGACAGTCGTACAACCCTTGCCCAAAGAAGCCCGATAGTGCTCTCGTCCCAAGCCACCATACGCAACACCTGGCAAGGCCTTATACTGAGCCTGCGACTCGAACACCTCTCAGATATCACCACCGTACGCCTGGCATATCCTTTTCCACTCACCGTCATCGTCATCGTAGCTGTTCACCCCTAGCCCGACAAAGGTAGAGCGATGGGTCCCGCTCTGTCGGTGCTACCTGCACTGGGATTTGCAGCTGCTTCAGTGGTATCAGCATTTCGACGCCCAGCCCGGAACGCAACGATACAGGCGATAGAAAATCGTCCGCAGGAAGAAGCCGCTATAAGGGACGCACAGCAAAGAGCACAGGAAGCCAGAGAATTAGCAGAGCAAATTCGCCAAGAAGCACAGGAAGAGCGCCGACATGCGAGGGAGCGTCTGGAGGCGGCGGAGGAAGCTTCAAGGAGGGCACGCGAAGAAGCACATAGAATGATGACGGAGATGGTGGAGGCGGAGAGGGCAGCGACAAGGGCGAGAGTGGAGGCCGAGGCTGCCGCACAAACTGCACGAGAAGACGCTACGAGGCTTGCAGAGCAGGCAGCGCAGGAGCTCGAACGAGCTAGGGAGATGCAGGACCAGGCGAGAAAAGCGGAAGAGGCTGCGAAGGAAGAAGCGAAGAAAGCCAAAAAGACCGCGAAACAAGAGCGTCAGAAAGCTGATGCTGCACGGGCCGAGGCAGAAAAGGCAGCCAAAACGGCCCAGGAGGAGACGAAGCGAGCCATTTCTGCGAAGGAGGAGATAGAGAAACGGTGGAAGGAGGGTATACAACCTGTCGTCACACCGACTTTGGCAGAGCTGGAGGCAGCAAAAAGGCGGGTACAGTACAAGGAGGGACTCTTCCATTTCGCCGTTGCAGGTGTCGCAGGGAGCGGCAAGTCTTCGCTGATCAACGCATTCCGTGGTTTGCGCAACAGGGAGGCTGGCTCTGCAGCCACCGGTGTCACTGAGACGACTCGCGTTTTCGACAGATACCCGGATCCTAATCCTCAATACCCACTCGTTTGGTATGATATCCCGGGAGCAGGCACGCTGAAAATTCCGGACTGGCAATACTTCAATGCCCAGGGTCTCTACGTATTCGACTGCATCATTGTCCTATTCGACAACCGCTTTACGATGACGGATGTTGCTATTCTGAGTAACTGTGCGCGGTTCAACATCCCCGCCTTCATCGTGCGGTCTAAAGCAGACCAGCACATCAGGAACGTAATGAAGGAGATGGGGTACGATAGTGACGATGAAAACGCTGACCCTGAATCGCGCGACAGGCTCTACCAGGAGGCACGTCAGCATTTTATCGAAGGAACGCGGGAGAACATCAAATCCAACTTGGAGAACGCAAACTTACCTGACAGACGGGTATATATCGTTTCCAATGACACGCTCGTGTCTATCGTCAAGGGAAGGGCACCTCGGAAGGCCATCGACGAGATAGAGTTACTCAGAGACATTGTCAACCAAACGCTGGCGAGGCGTGGTAGGGCTGGGGAGGAATCCACATCGTCTTGATCATGCCGCTCTCCGAGAAGCACTAACAAGGTTGAGTCCATACGCTTCGATACTTGTAATTACATTGTACATCCTGCAGATGTTGGCTTGAAGTTCCCGCTTCACAAAACCTGTCCCATTTGCACTCGGTTCATAATATCACGTTGACGTCCGCCGAACAACAATACGTATTCTCCGGCTGCTGTTGGAGACCATACGACGATATAAAGAATTGGTGAGGACTTATGTGATAGGGCTAATACCGTGTTCTTACCGGTATGCTAGAAGAGATAGGAGGAGTCCTAAGATGGAAGCGGTCATATAGAAAGAAACGTTCTTGAAAGTCGTTCCCGAGCAGAGAGGAAATCGAGGTATTTCTGCATGATGATACGTATCACATTCCGGCTCTACAGACGGTCGTCCTGTGGATTAAAGCTGCAGTGTTTACGAGGTTCGCGAGGAAGAGATCCTGGTCTGCGCCGGAGAACAAGATGGACGGTTAGCAGACCTCAAACGGCTACGACTTTGCCAGATCGATAAGGGAGAGTTCTACTCCTTACAAACCAGTTGATGCCGTAGATAGTAGGCTCGTGCCCTCAGGGATGATGTGAACGGCATATCAGAAGAAGGGCAAGAAAATCTGGAAATATTCAACAGCGGCATAATCGAATACAACATACCCATCCTAAACCTTGCAGAAGTACGTGGGGCTCTTCTATCGGAAAAGCTTCTTGCCTTAGCTTCACATCCCTTACAAGCGGAACTGCTGGCGACCGCCAGGGACCATACCTAGACCCTTCAACCAAAATAGTATTTCGTTCGTAACAGTCTCCGCGGCCTCCAGCATCAACCAGTGACCTTTTCCTTGCAACATGACCACAGTGATTTTGTCTATCAACGCTCTCTGTGATTCGATGGCGCTTTGGGGACAGGTTTTGTCGTGTGTCCCGCCTATGAAGATGACCGGCACTGTAATGCGGGATTTGGATGGGAGGGATGCGGCTTGAAAAGGTGGTGAACTTCCATGATACCGTTTAATTGTTGATTGCTTACTAAGCTCCTCTTCGAATCGAATTTGAGTCGTACGGTAGTAGGACAGCGGTCCAATCACGCCTCTTTCATAGTTTGATAGATAATAAGCGATTTCCTGGCCTACGTTAGTGGATCTGCCATTGTGGGAGCCCATGGCCACCTGCCTTTTCGTTCAAGAGACAGCCTTCGGTAATAGGTGCGTTGAGAAGGACTTCGCGAAGTCGACCGACTTGCAGCATAGCGTTAATTCTAGCGTTGGGGGTTCTGTAAAGGCTATAGAATAGGGCGGGGAGCTTGTGGAGGTCAGCCTGGTTGAACACTAAGTACCGAGGATAACGCATACGTGGGCTTCTATCTCAGCAGCGGATTCTTCCGATGCGAGATAGAGCTGGTAGCCAAATGGCGGGTATAACTTCACAACTTGTTCAAGTGAGAAGTACTGTGTTCTAGGCGGAGTATATGGAACAGACAAACTGTGTGGCGTAGAGTCAAATACCCATTAGGCGTGGTAGGGGCGACATACATGGCAAGAGAGAATAACCTATCGGGATGCCAGAGCGCGAATCTGGCCCCGATGAGTGCACCCCAATCATGTCCTACGACGACCTACGAGGTATCAAACACGAAGATTCGGTCGAGACGAGGAACACACGCACTGCCTTGGGAACCCCTATATGGTCCAAGAGTGCTGCGAGATCGTTGCAGAGGTTCTTTGGAGAATAGGCGGAAGTCTCCGTCGGCATATCCGTCTTACCGTACCCCAGCATGTCCGGCACAACGACTCGATAGCCGCGCTGGACCCATGGTTTTATCTGATGTCGCCAGCCATACCTGCGACGAGTCAATTCCTACCTGCGTCGCCCGCAATGAATATACCATAAATCTGGGAACCCATGGATGCACAAGAGCGTTATTGTCTGATCTCCGTTGTTGGTCGGTTTCTCGTCAACGTAGTGATACGTCCGACCAGTCGACAGACGAGCCTGGCGGTGGTTGAAGTGGTTTGGGTCCATCGTGGCGTCACCATCGCACCGTCACCCTGACTCCGAATCTCCCGGCACCGTGTCGGAGATTCAATATCGGCATACTCCGATCCCCCGAGTCTGAACCCCCCTGCCTTGGGCACTGGTTGCTAAACGCCGCAGTGGACGTTGACGAAAAGTGACATTTCTGCTCTCTCACCATCGCAATCTGACCTACCGAATCGACGCAGAAGCCCATATATCCATTGCTACGATTTTTTTTTGGTTTTTTTTTGTTGATCACTCGATCGTCACATCCTGTGCGTTGGAGTCTCGCGGACTACTACGGTTTTGACTGGCACTCATCGTTTCTACGCTAGGATGCCAAATAGTCCTCCCACACATCTCGGCCTCAATCCGAAATCACGCAAGATTAGGCCAGTCAGGCGCCGCGGTCGTGGCAAGGGCGATTTTGATAGTGACGAAGAGTTCGTGCGCGAGGTAGGAACAGACTCGGAATACGACGATGACGACCACTCGTCTGTCGGATCTGCCACAGATTCTGATACAGAACCCGTGTCCTCTTCCAATGGCCCACATTCACGGCCACTCACTCCAAACACCACTCAAAGCTCCGCGGACGTCAAACCTTTCACAGACGCCCCCGGTTCTCAGGGTCAGGATGGTCCTTTATTCGAAGGACGTAATTGGTCAGAAATGGTCGCAGAGGAGGTTGCTAATGGCCCCTCTGATCTCCCGGTAGTCGAGTTCGCAGACCTGTCGACGTTTGATGTCGACCACCCGCATCTCAGTGGCACAGCACCTTCACTACGGAGCACGAGGTCGTCCAAGCGCCCACCAGTCAAACGCGCAGTCTCAGCGCCTAACGTGGATCGCCCCGCACCCGCACAACCCTCTTCCCCTCCTCAGACAGAACCCGAGGCGGAAGACTTCCCCACAGACAGCCAACCATCCCCATCCACTTCCAGACAATTGCCTCGGAGAACATCATCCACACGCCCCGGTCAGTCCGCTCGCCAGGCTTATCAACAACGACTGGAATCGGATCCATCGTTTGTGCCCAGGGTGGGAGACTTCTGGGGACATGACGATAGATTACTCGACAAGAATTGGCGCAGTCTTTCCGGATGGTGGAGAGGCCGTTGGCAAGGCAGAGGTCGTGGATTCGTGGGTAGTAGGGGTAGAGGGGCCGCTTTCATCGGTTCCGAATCAGGTCACCGAGGATCCAATGAAACAGATTCCGACCCTCAGGAGGCCCAGAAGTTAACGACCGAGGTACCTCGTGTCGATCAACCTTGGACACACGATGGATATGAGGAAATGAGGAAACGCGAGGAGCGAAAGCGCGAGGCACAGCAGCAGCAGCAACAGCAAAACCAACAAGAGCCACGCCCCGCACGGGGCTTCAGCCCTCGTGGGCGAGGTGCATTTGTTTTCCGTGGTCGTCGCGGGGTGGTCCGTGGCAGAGGGTTTACTTCGTCTCCCACAAGACCGCTACTTATTCCGCCAGTGTCGACTCCCGACAGGACGTGGTACGCTATGAAACCTGAGCGCGTTTGGACGAAACAACACGATGCGTTCCTTTATATTGATTCAAACCTCAAACCTCGACCCGGCGTTGGTCCGGGATTCAGGGTCAAGCTCTCGAGTGCGGAGGCGCGGGTCGTCCGTGGCCCTGTGGACGCTGTCCGAACGTCGACGAAGGAGGCTTCGTCAACCTTCCACCCGCCATCCTCTGAGGATGGTGACAAGGCATTTGTAGTGCGTCTACCCCCACGTTTCGTCAAGGAGGTAGAAGAGGCAGTGTCTACGCCTTCAGAGTCTCTGACGACCGTGGGGGAGCTTCCTATCGATGACGCTTTCATAGTGAGACCAGAGCTTGCTCCTCCAAGGATACCCATAGCCGCACGTCTTCCGAGTACTCCACCGAAGGATGTGATACTTTCGGCTGGACCATCCTCACAACCAATTCCTCAACCCCCGGAAACTCTCAAAACTTCCTCTCTAGAGGAAGTACGAGAAGCTCAACCTGCTCAGTCCTTGTCACAGCCGACGGATTCAGTTCCTGTTACTCATCACGACAGCGAAACCCTTGTGCCACCTACCGAAAACGACGTCCAAGAAACTGCTGTGCGACGCAACGTGCCACCGGTACCACCACCTCTGCAAACAGTTTTCCCACATCCCCAACCCTCTCCCCCGTACAGTTCGCACTATGGTTATGCGTCGCCTTTGCCGCCCGGTATTGCAGTCAACCAGCATGGTATGGCTTATGACGTCACGACAGGACGTCCCGTATATCTCCAAGCCCCACTGTACACGCCTCGTCCATTGGCACATGGCATGATGACACCCCCTGGAGTGTCCTTCGTTTCCGGGCACATGCATCATCATTCCGGATCTCCTGATTTCCTCGCTCCGCCGCATACGCCTCCCCTGACCAACTTCGTTGACCCGACGACTGGTGGGCCGCTCTTCTCATTCCCCCGACAGAGCGCGCGCGTGGAGATTCGTGCACCGTCTTCGACGTCAGATGCCAAGAACTCTGCTAAATCGCAGCGCCGACCGTCTGGTCTACGCACGAGCGCCGCAGCATACGAATCTTCGCAGCCTACTAGCCCTGGTAATACTACGCCGTTCGCCGCATCGACCGAGTCGTACGTGGCTCAGAATGGAGTGTTGGACCCTCGGGATGGCGTGACCGCAAACACGCCGGGCCATCCCGTCGATGCAGCTATGTTGGGTTATTCTGCATATCATCAGCCATACTACTACCCTGACCAATACGGCTATTCGCATTATTACGACGTCTCTCAAGTGCCCCAGTATGAGATGTACCATGCAGACCCGCACACTTCACAAGGTGTTGTCTATTACTAGTGCACTGACATTTACTTCCCGCCCACTCTACTTTCTCGTTAGTTTTTCTCTCCGGTTCTTGGTTGTAGGATAATACACCGTTATAGCGCTCTCCACTATGACTCTTACAACATCCAATGGCATACTGCAGTGACCTACTCTAGCCCGAACCATGCTTTTCTTTCTTCTTCTCATTGCTGTTGTTGCGCGTCTTTTAGTAGCTACCGTGCGTCGTGTGTTCCTTATCTCGCTTTCGTGTCGGTGTCGGCCTTTTTGAGTGATATAGAACTGTTGCATTTTAGCGTTTGTTTGTGGAATGGACTCTGGCAACAAAAAGTAATCACAGCAAAACCCATGTGATGGACAGCCCCTATGATACGTGTAAATATGCCCTGCAGGAAATGAATTACACCAAGGCCCGAGCTGCTCCACGACCACCACCATGACCCCGCTCTCTTTCGATGGCGAACAAGGCGTCGCGCAATGTAACGACTAGGCGGCTGTCTGCCTCCGCAGCTTGAGCAGCTGTCATAGTAGCTTTGGTAGCCGATACGTATGGTTTCGCCCATGATGTGTTCGCTGATGGTGCTGGCGCTGTGGTTGTGGCAGGCGTCGTGGATGCAGTAGCAGCTTTCGGCTTCGGCGTGACGGTGGGCGCATTGGCCGCCGTCATCCAAGAATATTTTCCACCAATTCCCGCTGCCTGGCTCGCCACTGCATTCGACATTTTCTTGCGCACGTCCTCCGACATATTTCTCGCTGTCACACCTGGACCCTCCTTTTTCTTCTTCTTTTTGCTTCCCCCATCTTCTTCGTCGACTGCCATTGCAGTACCAGCCCCCGACGCTTGTGCAGCAAGATTGGCAGCGTGGGCAGCTGCGAGTTCTGCCCTTTCCTTCCTTTCTCTCCGAATCTTCATTTCTTCCTCTCTCTCAGCCTTTTCGAGTGCTGCTAGTTGCTTGGCATAGTCATTCCGCACGACGACAGTCCACATAGGTGTCCCATCTTCATAAAGAGGTACAGGCTTATCGTGTCTTGCATCTGTCCGATGGCGCGCTGCAGCAATCATACTGGTCACAAGGTCCTGCAACCGTGCGCGGAGCGCCAACGCCAGATACGTCACCGAATCTTCTGGGACTTTTGTCACCTTGTGCTGGGTCCCAATCGTGCGCATGGTCGCACCCAAAAAACGGGCATCAAATGAGGGAGTGACAGGCTGTTTTCGAGCCCGGTCTTCAAAGAGACGGTACGGTTGATGGGTGTCATAAGTCCTGTGTAGACTCTCCTCTTCTGCCTGTGTATCAAGTGGTCAACATAGACAATGGACGAGTGACAAAGTGAGTGAGACGTACACGCAAGTCGACGCCTGCGCTTCCCAATGCATCGTTCAACGTTGCGACGTCCGCTGTATCGATGCCGCTATTAGCAGGCTGCGCCGCGGTCGTCTGCTGTCTCTGTGGTTGTGCGGTAATCGGTGCAGGTGCGTATTGGTAGTGCGTGTACGCAGCTTGAGGGTAGTGTTGTGAATACTGGTAATGTGAGTACGCCGTCGTCGTCCTGCGAGAATATAAGATGCGCCATTGATTTCTAAGAGCAAAATTCTTTCACTACTGACGCAGTGGCGACTTGGGATTGCTGTTGGAGTGCTGGGTCGATGGGGATGTCTACAACAGACCTGTTGTTCGTTACTGCAACTCAAGTTCAGGATTGAAGCGCACGCGATGTGCTCCATTGACCAGCGTATTGCGTCGCCGTTGTCGTCGGGGCTGTCGTCGCTGGTGTTACTGTGGTACTAGTGGATGTCGGTGTGGTCGTGGTCGGTTGAGTCGTCACCGGTGAGTCTGATTCGGTCTTCATGGTGGTTTGAGGTCGAGTTTCTGAATTTCGGCTTTTGACCACAGTCAGCCATGGACGTCTCAAACCTCCTGGCAGCTCAGGCATCTAAATTGTGGGTGATTCATAGCACATTCTACTTATCGATCTCTCAGTCGTCGCAGTCAATCCGTTGCTGTAGAAAAAGACACGCCGCTCGACGTCGACGCCGGATTTTTGACCGTCACTGACCTCAACCCAATCGACGAAGACAGCTACCGGTAGGCATCTACGTCTCCCTTCACAAACTGTAGATTGATAACGAGCATGATGTATATAAGATCTAACCTCGAAGAATCTTTAAAGTCGACCGCTCGGGATGGTATACAAGCACTGGTCGCAGCTTTATACGAACTCCCGACCGAATCGTCCATCGACGGTCCTGTCACAAAACTTCCCCCGCCGACGACACAACTTCCACGTGCCAAACCTCTTCCCAAACCCAAACCGCCCACGAAATGGGAACGATTCGCAGCTGCCAAGGGTATACAGAAAAAACGCAGGGATAGGAAAGTATGGGACGAGGAAAAACAGGAATGGGTTAATCGATGGGGAAGAGACGGGAAGAACAAGGAAACAGAGGATCAGTGGATACATGAGGTTAAAGCCAATGCCGGTGCGTTACTTTCTTCTCTTTTTCCCGTTCGTAGAGCGAACTGATGGATGGTCGAACAGATGTGGACTTTGACCCTGTGCAAGCAGCTCGTGACGAGCGCAAGTCCAGGGTCGCTAAAAACGAAAGACAACGGCTACAAAATCTCGCTCGAGCGCAGACTGCACAGAGTGAGCGAGAGCAAAGGAAGATAGAACTGGAAAAAACGTTGGCAGCTACTCGGACCAGCACGGCCAGCATGGGTAAATTCGACAGGAAACTCGAAGGGGACAAGAAGATGCGTGGCATGAAACGCAAGGTATAAGTTTGCTCGTGATTCAGTGCGGAGGCCATGCTCATCATTCTCAGTTTGATCCCACAGAGATGTCGGCAGAGAAGGAAAAACAGGCGTCGCTTGCCGTCCTATCACAATTGGATGGAGATGCTAAAAGGGCGAAGATTGACAAGGGGGCTGGTGATGAGGTCGTCAACGTTCGCAAAGCAATCCGTGCAGTGAGCAAGGGTAAAGGAGGTGTTGTATCGGGACGGGAACAACGAAAAGGTTCAAAAGAGTCGGGAAAAGGTAAACGAGGTAAGCGATAGTCCTCGCCTGTTGTAGCATGTACATATATAAATACTCCAGGAGTATGATACATAGGGAATCCCTTCGAACGCCATAAAATCCCTTACTTATCGACGGGAAGGAGCTTGGACATATCCGCTCGACCATCCTTCATCCACTCTTCCTTCACGAGCTTTGTCCTCTCCATATAATAAAGTCGATACACCAACTTGATGGTGCCCTCGCTGACGCCAGCCACTGCACTGATCTCCCGTATGGGCTTGGGAATCCCCAAAAGCAAACAGGTAAAGTAGATGGCTCCGCCGGCGATAGATACAGGACTCCGTCCATCTGCAATGCCGTGCTCCCGTGCAGCGATGATGATATCACTACACACGGACTGGACATTGGCAGGCAGATCGAGGTGGTTACAGTACCGCACGAGTAGATTTTCTGGTCCAGTTGTCGGGCTGGAGACGTTGTGCTGTTGCGCAGTGGCACCAGGCGAGAGGTTGAAAGCTTGTTCGAGCGCCTTATAGCACTGTCCAAGCGTCTTCTTCGATACGTGGGTGAGATTGCAAATCTCCCGGAACGTTCGAGGCACGTGAGCCTGTCGACAAGCAATGAAGATACACGCTGCGATGACTGCTTCCAGGGGTTTTCCCCGAAGAAGTTTTTCTTCGTCTGAACGCTTGTAGAGCTGCTTCGCGATGTCGCTGATGGTTTTCGGCAGAGAAAACTGGTCGCACCAGCTGCCGATGTCTCGGAATGCAGTAAGAAGGTTTCGTTCAGAACGTGAGTTCTGCGAACGGGACGCAGCACGCTGAAGTTCGCGTGCAACGCCGGTGCCGCCGTCGCGGAAACTGATGACGGTGTCAAGTTGGTCCATACCCTCCATCAAGGGGTCCAAAGCCGCGCCGACACGCGAAGGGTCATCCCCTTCGTCGTTTGCGAACGTCTAATGCAGCAAGGAAAATGATATGTGTACCGCTGTCAAAGAAAAGGTAAGACACGACATGTACTTACCCGCCACTCGCTTCTTGTGTCCACGATTCTGTCACCGAGCACGAGACCACAACCCCCGCACACGAGATCACCGCTGCCATATTCTTCAACGATGTTAGGATTGGGGTCTCGACAGTCGGGGCAAATGAGGCGGACGGCAAGGTCAGGACCGTAGGTCGGCTGCTGTGCTTTTTGTGCCTGCGCAGCGAGTGGGAATGGTTGTGAGAAGGCCATTTCTCTACAAATGCGAGTATTTGTCTTCTGCTGCTTAGGTAGGTGGGGGAAAAAAGAGCGGATGCGACACTGGTAGAAGTAACGAACGGTGGTTGTCGTTGCTGTACAGTCTAGTAGCTAAACGCTGACATGAACAGGTATAAAGACGTCTGTATCACAAAGTATGCCTTTCGTCGCACCAACGAGATTTGTCCTTGTAACAAGCGTACGACGTGTGTTGTGGTCAACGCGGTTGACGACGACGACGACGACGACGGTGGTGGTCGAGAACGAAGACAAAGCCTGGCAGCGTCCCTCCACCGAAAAAATGAGTCAGCCGTTCGATTATGTCAGCCATGGGATTTGTTTGCGCCTGTGTGGCGACGACTTTGGAATCAAACATCGACAAATAACCACCGAATCTCCAGTCTGAAACAAATCAAAGTGGGGGAATTCTTGTCAGAATGTCAGGGGAGCATTCACAACGTTCTACGTTGATCGATGTGTATGTATTCGCCCCATTGGTGGATGTACCTCTCATGGAATTGGGTATATAGGACCTATCAACAACTGCATTCTTTTCTGTCAGGTCAGCCAGAAGGGGCTTCACCGGAACAATTAACGCAGTTCCTAACTCCTCGCTCTGCCCAACTCCGTAACATCTCTAAACCATATGGAAAACCAAACGACTTGTCTCGGAAGGCCATTGAAAGTGGCACTGTCACTCTTTCAGACGGTATCAAACTTCAGGTCGATGACGTCGCGAAAGAGTTCACCACCGTCCTTAGCAAGCACTTTGACATCGACGAGATCCAAGCCTTGATTCTCTTACGCTCATTTCTTTACAACGAAGGACTTCACCTGAATGGCTTCAAGTCGGACAAAACGTTACTGGAGGAACTCATCGCGGCTATCACACCGTTTTACTATTCGGAGCGCCTTTTTGCCTTAAGAACTCTGATACCACTATTTCGTGCCCAACAAAATGCCGAGGATCCTGTTCATGTAGTTGCCTCCGAAAACTTGCCCAAAATCATCCCCGACGGTCGTGTGTTCGCAGGCGAGCTCATTGATGAGTACCTACGCAAAACCTCCGAGGGCGTCCCGAACAACCTCAGTGCGGATCCAAGAGCAGCTTCACGATGGGCAAAACAAAATTGCAAGGAACAGTTGGTGATGCTGGAGGTGATCTTTTGGGCAATGTGGGGATATGTCCCTTGCGAGGGCCCGCTGGTCGTGAAGTTGTACGAGGCCGCGTACGATACAAATCTCGGATCCTCGCAGCAGAATACCACCTTGCTCCTCGACGACGAAGGCGCGCAAATACTGCAGGACAGTGCGGCACTTTGGATACTCATTACCATTGAGGTCCTAGAATTGGAGAGAATAGCCGAACCGGACGGCGTGGAATTCTCACCACCACCCGACCACACGCCCTTCTACGTGACATCTTTGGATTCTGTGAAACGAATACATACCCTCGTGATGGCTAATGCAGGATCTCAGTACGCGTGTGCGTACCTTGCCTGGGCATTCGTCCTCTCCCGACTACACCTCAAAGCGCAGGAAAGTATGGAAATGCCAGATTCTTACCGCTCATTTCTGGAATCGGCAATTTCACCACCCGGGCGCGGAAAGGACCGAGAACTCTCCCATACCCTGATGGCCCGTGCGGCCCTCAGTAGTGACGTGGGCTTGTTCAACCTCCTCTTGACGCTACTTACGAGTTCACCTGTTTTTGTGACTGCTGCTGCTTGGCGCACTGGCTCGACCGTGACGGACCCCAATGCGATAGCTTTTCGTTCCGTGCTCAAAGGCGAGTGCTCTGGTTGATCGGGGCGGTGGTTTGCTTATTCTCTTGTAGGCCTACTGATGTCCATGGTTGAACTCCTACCTGTCGAGGTGATCCCGGAATTTGACTCGTTCGTGGAGGTCTGGATAGCGCTGTTTGGGCGGAGCGAAAGTCGGTCCGTGGTTGGAATCTGCAAGCAATTCTGGCAGCATGACTGGCACCAAGGCATAGCTAGGCGTGCAATTTTTGACGTTGCGCGTTCACGGTTTCCCATTCATTTCCGATCGCTTGTGCGCCTCCTCCGTGCATTAACGGGTTCCGGTTTCCTTGACACGGATCCATTATCCACCACGGCGTCCGCAGAATCTTCCCGCATTTCGGATGGCGACGTTGCGGACCAGGAGATTTGTAGTCGCCACGTCTTCTACTACATGGACAAACTGCCCACCTTCTCACTTGTCATCCCGGTTTCTTCTTGTTCGGGACCGAATGCGGTGTATGAAAAGGTTCAGTACGGTCCCTCAACCTCTGGGCCCGGGCTGACATATAAGAACATCCGAGCGATCCGTTTACCCGGTGGTTCAATCATACCTCCCCGCTCAACTGGTCGGCTTCTGAGTAGTGATGGGGGTGACTTCGTAGCTGTGTGCTGGGAACACGAAAATAGTGGATGGAAAGTAGTGATCGATGTCTTGACGGAATATGTCACTCGACGACGGATGTACGTGGGGACGGCCGACTTATATCAAGACGTCACTTTTGGGAGAACGGGACCGGGATCTTTGCCCCTGACACTAAGGTTAGAAGACGTTGGTATGGAGATCGACGATGGAGGTGACGAAGCACTTGCGACAGATGCTTTGGATTTGATACGGAGTGTAATTCAGGACCAACCTGGCCTAGCGGAGGAGCTTCTCGAAGCTCTCGAGATTGGTGACGCTTCCTCCACCACTGACTCGCATCCTCCTGATCTGGTGCAGTTAACGACCATGATTCTCGAGGAAGCCCTCAGCCGCTCGCAAGCACGGAACTTTTTGCGCACGCAGCTCGTCACATCTGCTATGAGTGTCCTCCCAGCACTTCTTACCCTTCCCAAGTATTCACAGCGGGTCTGGCTGTATATCCGGTCTACATCGGTCCTCTTCAGTTCCAACCAGGCTCCCGGGTTTGCTTTTGTGGCTCTTGCCGCCGAGCGAGTGTCCGGTCAGTATACTATGACCCTCGCCTTACTACATCTTGTCCAGAAACTTGCCCAGGAGGCTTTCGCTTCGGTGGTGATGATTCCTGCCGACAGTCAGCGCCTGAGCCAGGTCAAGGAGGAAGTCCTGCTGCGTGCCGTGAACTTCGTGCATGGTGAGATTTGGGTGGAACACCTCGGGTGGAAATACGTACACCTTGGTGACCGCTTTGAGATCGGGAGACGCATCTCGTCGTTGTTCTCATACATTCTCGTCCAATCTCCTCCCGCTATCGGAAACCGGCCACACCCCGTCCTGAGCCAAGCTATCATCGACACCCTCATGCATAAAGCTTCCTCCTCCTCCATCCTTCCTCTCGTCTCGGCTATCGCGTCGAGTCCCCAAACCCTTGGTGGCCTTTATGCCTCCCGCCATCTGGGCGATGCCAGACGTCTGATTTTTCTCCTTGAGTCCCACCTCCAGCTCATACGATTGGTACTCAACTTCAAGCAGCAGACCTCACCACAAGGCACGAAACCTTCTCTTCTCGAACAGGCACTTTGTTCCAGAATCTCTGGTGGAGCTGGTTTTTCAGACTCTGCAAGAGCTCGCGTTGATCCCGTGGACGTGTTAGCGACCTTCGTAAAGGAAAGGAACGTTGGAACCGCTGTGCCTCTTGAAGCAATGAAGGTCTTGCACGCCTTATGCTCATCTCTCTCGATGGTGGCTCCTTCACCACCGACTATTGTCGGACATTTGACAAACCCCGAGGCCACGGTGGCCTCGCTTGTGCGGATCGTACATCATCCATACGACGATCTCCCTTTACGGATCTCTGTTTGGAACTTCATAACTCTAGCAGTAGATAAAGAGCCCGCGCTTGCAAACTTGTTCGTCGCTGGGGATTTCCACATACCGATCGGTGAGGGTAAGGAGAAGGTATCGGACAAGACTCGGCGTGATGCCAAGGGCCAGAAGGAGCAGACGACTACGTTGGAGGTTGCCAGAGCTAGCCTTGAACGTTGGAAGGATTTATGGGAAGCCAATCCGCAACTTCTTGCGTCCATCCTGCAATTCTTGTACGTTGTATGGCAGCACGGTCACGAACACAAGACTCGGATCGAGGTCACTCGCCAGGACGAAGAGTTTTGGAGCCGAATAGCAGCGATCGCCCGGGAGGAGCTTGGACCGTATCCTGACTATGTAGCAAACTCATTCGTGGCCGTTGACGACGAACGCCATTCTGGCCTTCATGAAGCGGTCTCCATCCAAGCATATCGCGGCATGGCGAAGTCGTATGCCGTACGGATCTTAGGGCAGGACGTGTTCCTCCAGCCACGACCGACTTCGTCGGATGCTCCTTTGCCTAAGCCACTGAGCTATACTAAACTCGCCCCTATCTTCAAGGTGGAAGAACAACTGAATGAGTCGATATTAGAAGCTGTTTCCAGCCTGTATGACCCGTCCCTTTATGACGCAGTCACGGAACATCTGTCGGAAAATCTTCCAAGTCTCTCACTAGAGCAAATAAGGTTACAAGATCCTCTGGTGGAGCGCGAATTCGGCGACAACTTTGTCTTTTCATTGAACCTTTTGCGCAGCAGACTGCAGCTGTGCTTGATAGATGATGGAAGAGTCAGTGATGTGGAAGAGGTTGAGAAACAAGTGACATCGATTAACCTCAACATGTCGCTCACTCACTCTCAGATCGCTCTTGCCGAAGCTTGGCAGTTCCTGTTCAGACAATTGTTACCCTTCATAAGGGTTGAGCCTGGGATTAGATCGACCCTCCTCACGCTTGCGGCAACGATTTCTGGAGACCTCGCCAGGGAGAAGAGGGAGGGAGAGGTCGTAGCAACAATCCACGGGACACGCCTGGGACTCCTCCTTTCCATTCTGGAGGCTGCGTGGTTTACTACTACGGACGCTGCGGCTGACGTCGACTCCTTCATCACACTGGTGTCCAACGTTCACATGGTTCTGTTAAACGAGGCTCAACCGCTTTCCCGGTCATTCCTTGGGAAACTCCCTTTACCGTTCCACAGGACTCTGCTGCAAATCTTGTACTTCGTCGTGCGCCAAAGTCGCCACATGGCTCGGCAACCAAAGATCTTCAACGCAAGCAAGCGTCTGACCGTGACAGAGCTGGTCGACGCAACGGTGACGCTCGTGGTCGATGCACTACGTCTCACTTTTGATTCGGCACGGACACGTCTAGATCTGGATCTGGACCGGGACATGGAGCTTCTCGTTGCCGTTTTTGAGCAATGCACACGGCCTGATATCTGCTCTTCCTCTCTTCCATGGCTGACAAAATGCCAGGAAACGGACGTCATCAATTCCAGTTTGGGTCTTCTCGTCCACTCGGACATGGTCGGGCAATCGGACCTCCCTTTACTCCGCGTTCGCAGAATCCCTCTATACTCTCCTCACATCCTTTTCTTCCATATGGCGCTCGTGAGTATCCCTTCCGGCGCCGAAAGGTTTGCAAGCGAGGGTGTCATTGCGGCTTTCAGCAATAACAGCCTCAGTTCTGCAATTAGCTCAGGTCAAGTCGACGTCGTGCTACCAGAGTTGCCTGGAGAACGCAGCCCGGCACATAGGGCCTACTGTTCCATGTTAGCCATAATATCTGGTGTAGTTTCTTCTCTTGGTCGGCAGCATCAGTACTTCACTACGGCGGCATGTGGCATCGTCCCGCTCTACGGAAAGCAGATCTCCCGTGCGCTTTCTTGGAGTATTGGCGACCCGATAAGTCTACCGTTGTTGGAGGAGATGGAACAGGTCGTCAACCTGTTCTACGCCATTGCAGAAAGTGCTCCGCCATTGACAAATCCAGATCCGATCGTTACAAAGGTGTTACGTGTCTTCGGAACGCATGCTCTCGTCCTCCTTCAACAACTGAATTATGCTCTCACGCACCCGAACCATCTTGCTAGTTTACTGGAGCCAGTCGCGGCGGAAGAACGCGCAGCAATGGAGAAGGAGCCTATTGCATCCGCATCACTATCCTCCGTTGATATGGTTGATCTGCAGAAGCATCCTCTTACAGCTCGCCTGGTGCATCGGGTGTTCAAGTTATGCAGCTTGGTTGTTTCGACACTCGTAAGCACTAGTCATGCGTATGACGTTCTCCTTGGCGAGCAAGAGGATTGGCCAGTCCACGAAGCTCTCATTGTTCCCGTAGGTTTTGTATACTTTCGAAATCGTTTTCTTGCTCAATTATCTCATTCTAAAGCACTCGAAAGTCGTCCTTGGTGAACCCGCTTCCGTTGGCACCTTGCTTGAACTAGCCAACTGTTCGCTTGATGTCCTGCGTAATCTTGTGAACCGTCCCGCAGGCCAAGCAATCGCCCCCGCTACTTCACTCAAAGAAGTACCCTTGAACGTCCGCCTAGCCACACTTACAGTTCGCCAGAACCTAGAGGCGCTCCTGATCTATGCGGTCACCCAGCTTGCGATGTGGCTTTCTAAGCCTGACTTTGATCCGGCTGCTGCGGACATGGAAACTGATGAACTCGCTTCCCAGGCGATGGAAGTAAGGGAGCCGGTGACGAAAGGTCGAGCACCAAGGCCGTCTCTCACTCTGGCAGAGCGGCTACGACGAGGAATGACAGGAGAGATGGCATCCGACTTACAGGCGCTCCTGACGCGGTCCAAATCAGTTCTTATAAAGAGCGACGATGTTCTTGAGAAGAAGCACACATCGGGAGACCTTACTCAGGTATTGTTAAGATTCTTGAACGAGCGGGTCGTTGCCCCTGCGGCTTAGCGCAGAATTGTCGTCTAGAAAAAGCACTGTAAATATATGTTTTCGCTTCTCAACTCGACGCGCACTCGCCAGGAATCAAATGAGTTGATTGCAAGCCTTCCGCAACCACAGAGAGATACAATATCATACGCTCCGAATGCTGGAATAGAAAGATGAGATACGGTGACTCAAAATGGAAATGCACAGCATTGGGTAATCTGTTCTTCGAAGTGCTCCTCATCACCTACCATGAATTATGGTGAGATGCTGGGTGCATATGAGAGCTAGAAGCCTGTAGAATAGCACCCAGTGTCGAAGAACTATGAGTAATTGATGGAGAAAGTTGTGTAACATGAAAATTTGGAGGGGTACTGTGCAATTCATATTTTGGTCCACCAGATTTTGCAACAAAGTGGTTGTATTGAGTGCAGACAAGTAGACAAAGCCATGAAACATCCTAATACCTAGTATGCATGCCTTTAGCCTCCAGTAATGCCTGAACATGTTCTGGCATGCTCTCATATAACTTCACAATGTAAGTATCCTCAATCTGCCCCCATTCCTCCAACAAGGCATCCCATAGTGCACTGAGGTTCCAAGGTAGTGGGGTGCAGCTGTGTACACAATGTTCCAAATACTCCCATACATGTTCATTTTGAGGTGAGGATAACCGGTGTAGGGAGGGAAGCCTCCCTACTAGGGGAATTGTTTTATTTCACTGTTTTACCTACTGATTTGTCTTGTGTTTTTGTTCTACCTTTTACTTACTATTTGGACGAGTTTTGGCTTACATAAGCCAGACTCGCACTTAGGATACTTTGTACATAGCATAATAACAACAACCATTACCAGAGACAGAGTAAGACGGAATTCCGAGCCCGAGGGCCTCGGAATATTTGTTCTCCCTTATCAGACAGTTGTTAGACGTTATCTTGGTTTTCCTTGGGACTTCTAGGGCGCGTTTCCAGTCTTTTCTACTCTCCTTGACTCTACCAGGCAACTCCAGTCCCCTTGGGTCGAACTGACCCCACCATTCCAAAGGGAGACCCACAGGCATCTCCCCCCACTCTCTTTTAACTGAGTTTACATCTGGAGCCCACCGCGAGGGGGCTGTTTCTGCTTGGTAACCCTACTTCTCACCCTCCCCCCAGCTCGTGCACGCGATTTCTCGAGAACCAACGCGCCTTACCTCTCGCTTTTCGAGACTCTCATTCTACTCGACGAGAGCTTTCGATCGACGCCATTTTCGACGCGATCGCTTCTGTGGTTCCGGAGTTATCACCCTTTTTGTGGAGAAAGGCACTATAGGACGGATTTTGTCATAACTTGGGATTGGGTGCGCAGAATCTCTCGTTTCCTTGATCTCCCAGCACCTCTAGACGCCCTCTACCACCTCCCGACGTTTCGTGGAATTCCACCCAGCGGTTCTTTGTCAACGCACTGCCGTTCTCCCCACCCTGCCACAGCTTAGCTCCCTGGCACCTCCCCTCGCATTTTCGTGCCCTTTGGAGTTGTAGGAAAGTATTCACTGTCACATCTGAGTCAGTAGAGACTGCTTTGAGACCGCTTTGAGACCCATTCGAGACCCATTCGAGTCGCTTCGAGATCCCTACCAGACACCTCGAGACTGCTTCGAACTTCCTTATAGACGCTTCGAGACTCCAGTTAGACGCTTCGTAACCCCTACTAGACGCTCCGAGATCCCACTAGACGCTTCGAGACTCCCCCGAGACACTCGCAGTTACCTTCAGACGCTTTCGAGACCTTCGAGACACGAGACGCTTCTTAGACGTGCATCTTCGTTTATAGACGAATATCAGACGTTTTCCAATCGTTTTCTGCGCGTTTTTGCAGTCGAGTGAGGCTGCATTATTGAGATCTAAGGCTTTGAGTCGCACACGGCGACTACATTCAGTTTTTGGTGGTCGAGTCCACCTCGAGACACGTTTACGAGTTCCCTGCACCCTTCTCCCCCCTTCGTGGTTTGTTGCCACCCCACTCCAACTCCCCTTACACATTCCAGGTTGCATCGAGGCGAAACCGAGACTTGGAAATACCCCTTCGAGACTTCCCGCAGACGCTCGATTCGCTCGTTGGCCATTCCCTGTGCCTACTACCTCTAATAATCAGTTTTAGTTGCAAAATATATATTCATTTTAGCTGCACAGCTACTACCAGCTATGGAGACATCTTCCAGAAGGTTTCGAGACCAGCTCGAGGATCGACCGGCATACGTAGGTTTTATGCGAGTCTTGAGCAATCCTCAGCCTCGCGGGGAGTCCCTCTCAAGAAGCTCATCGTCTCGTGAGGTGTGGTATGAACCCTCTGCAGGCTTCGAGAGACCGTCTCGAACTTCGAAGGACCCTTCGAGAGGTCCCACTCACGAGCCAGATGAGAAGTTACTTCGACATTCGCATTCCCCCTCGGACAGATACTCTCAGGATGCCCCTGTGGAGTGCTCTCGGTCTCATTCTAGAAGACACTCCCAGGGAAGCTCGAGCACGAAGCAGCCTCCTGATCACTACCTCCCACCTCATTCCCCCTTCGAGGCACCCTCTCGATCTTTGAAGGACCCCCCTCCCACTCGTGAGCTTGCTTCGAGCAGCTCATTCCCTCACCAAGTCACCAATGCAGGCTCGCGACACACTGTGGATCATCCACGTTGGTGTGCCCCGGAACGGCAGGCTGGTGACTTGTCTTCAAACTCGCTTCGTGCCTCGAGAGATGATCGATGGTCGCATTCGTACTCAGTGGATGATTGGGGTGGTATGGAGGATCGTTCCCCTCATGCTCGGTCGTCTTTGAGCAAGCCTCGAGACCTCGGCTCGCCCTCGACCTCTCGCCCTCGTCCTCATGAACTCTTGAGCACCCATTCGAGGTATTCCCCTCGCTTCGAGCCTTCATCGAGGTATTCCCCACCTCTCGAGACCTCATACAGACAGCCCTCGCACCTCGAGCTTCCTTCGAAGACCTTGTTGAGGCACCCTTCGCATCTCGAGCTGCCTCCGAGACATCCTTCACATGCTGAGCTGACTTCGAAGACCTCATCGAGACACTCTTCACATGCTGAGCCCCCTTCGAGGCACTCTTCGCATCTCGTACACTCCGAGCCTCCATCGAAGACCTCATCGAGACATGTCTCGAATCCTGAGCCCCCCTCGAAGACTGCCTCGAGGCATTCTTCGCACCTCGAGCACCCCTCAGGTACTGCCTCTCAGCATCCTGAGCCCATAGCAAAGTGTCCCCCTCGCCTCGAGACTCCCTCGAGACTTCCCCCTCACCTCGAGACATGCAAAGGTAGCTCATCGCTGCTTCGAGAGGCCTCGACTGCAATGTCGAAGCCTACCCCTGCCCCTTCTGAGTCACATTCAAGAGTGTCAAGAGGTTTGTCACCCCATCGAGAGTGCAAAGGCTCGAGTGAGGCCCTCCCTACCAGTCGAGGAGTTCCGAGGCATCAGACACACCCTCGAAGGTTTCATTTTTGTTTCTTCTGTGGTCGAGAAGGACACATTCGAGCTCGGTGCAGGATCTGCACTTCGTATCTGGCTGCAGGGAGGTGTCGGATAGTTGGAGGTCGAGTCGTGTTGCCTACAGGTGAGGAAATCCCTCGTGAGGCACTCGGGCGCAGCCTACAGGCTCGTTTGGACTTCTGGGCTCTTGCCCGAGGCCCAGGAGGTCTAGCTAAGCAGGTACAGCTCTCTCCTTCGAGTTCCCAGAACCCCATCCCATCTCGAGCTGGCCCTGAGGCCATCGAAGGTCAGCTACCAGGTTCGAGAGTAACCAGACCCCCTCTGAGCAAGCCCCTGGCCCCCTTTCGAGACCAATCTGAGACTCTCGAGGGTCGGATTTTGAGTGTAAAGGTAGCCCAACCCCCTCCGAGCACCTCCGAGACCCTCGAGCTCGATCCAGAGGCTGGACTCGCCTTCGAGACCCTTCGAGTCGCCTTCGAGACTCTTCAAACTGCCTTCGAAACCCTTCGAGCTACCTTCAAGCGACCCTCGAGACCCTCAGGGTAGCTTCGAGTCACTAGAAAACCACTTCCCCTCCTTCGACTCGCTTCGAGACCCCTTCGAGCCCTTCGAGGTAGCCTCAGACCGCTTCGAGCTAGGTCCATCCTCTCTCGGTTTTGAGGAGGGCAGTGTGTGTTCTACTTTGGGAGATAGCTGAGTAGTCCTTTTGTTTTTTTTTATGTGGTTTCTTTTGTTTCGAGCTCGCATTTTCTGCTTTTCCACATAGAGTTTCATTTCGAGGGTTGATACCCTGTCTCGCCTTATGATATACCTAGGTACGAGATGACTGAGGACAGTCAACATCCAAAGCCCCCCTCGGATGTAGGGAGAGTAAACTCCCTACTAGGTATTTTACTTTATTTCTTTGTTTTTACTTACATTTTCATTCCTATTCCTTTCTTTTATCTTTTACTTAGTATTTCGAGTAGTGTTTGGTCGCGTTGTGGCTTATGTAAGCCATGCACGACTTTGAATACTTTGTACTTACTTAGAATAATAACAAGACGAGTTACTACAGACGAAGTAAGACGGATTTAAGACGCCAAAGGCTCGGGAGAATATTTCTCCACCCCCAGACGCTCATTAGACACTACCTCGCTTTCTTTTGGGATCTTTAGGGCGCGTTTTCAGTCTTTTCATCACCTTCTTTGACTCTGCACCAGGCAACTCCAGTCCCCTTGGGTCGAACTGACCCCACCATTCCAAAGGGAGACCATCTGGCCTCTCCCCCTCACTCTCTATCAACTGAGTTTACACCGGATCTATGAGAGGGAGACTCAGACTCGAAAGAGACAGTCTATATTATGGTAGTCTAACCTATGAGAGGGAGACTACAAGCTATCAGTAAATAGTGTAGGAACACGAAAAAGAAAGAACAATCACCTCAGACTCGAAAGAGACAGTCTGAGGTGTGACTCGGAAAAAAGAATCAACCTATGTACGAGTATGATTATGTAAGGCTGTGCACTGTCAACTAGAAGGTAAAACCGCCAATCTCCAACAGTTCAATGATGTTCATGTCTGGGCTATTCGGTGGCCACTCGAGTTTATCGACCTTCTTCTTCTGGAACCAAGCAGTGGCAAGCTTAGACATGTGCTTCAGATCATTGTCTTGTTGAAAGTAGATGTCCTTTTTGTTGATTCTGAGGTTGTGGAGAGAGCCTAGAAACTTGTCATTGAGGATTTGGGTATACAGCTGTGCATCCATGTTGCCCTCAATGTGGCAGATCCTCCCTAACCCCTGTGCCATAATACAGCCCCACACCATAACATTTCCACCACCATGTTTGATGACTTTCTTCACATACCACTCGTCAAAAGCTTGGTCTGGAGTCCTCCAACACCATTCACGACCATCTGTCCCAAAGAGTGTGAACTTTGACTCATCCAAAAAGCAGACTGCCCTCCAGTTTCAGCTGTCCACTGAGCATGGGCTTGTGCCCAAGCTAACCTCTTTTCCTTGTGGGCTTCAGTCAAAAGAGGCCTCATGCAATGTACATAGGCCTGCAGGCCACACTGTTGAAGTCTGACATGGATCATTTGGGCATTAATTGTGGGAAAAAATTTCCTTTGGAGGTCTGCCACATCATGTGCTTCACCTGTAGCAAGGGCACAGACAGCAAAACGAGTGTCTCGAGTGGTGAACAGGCATGTGTGACCAGGCTTTGGGGCAATGACATGGAAGGCTTTGGAACTAGCATATCTGCTGTAGATACACTTGACAGTTGTGTGATGGAGGCCATATTTCTTGGCTATTTCAGCATCTGCCATGCCAGCCTCCCAGTCTTGACGTATACGTGCCTTCTTTGTTGGAGAGGTGTACTTTGTCATGGCAAGGGGGTGTATACGGGGCCCACAGTGCGTTTGCAGGCACTCCCTGGGAGCTGGGACTTTGTCAGCTTGCTGCAGCCCACTTTTTTGTACCCAAGTCAGCTGAGATAATATGTAATGCACAGCACCCATCTGACTATTTTCTGCATAACTTACTGTTCATTTGATGTACAGCAAAAAAAAACATATTAATAGGTAGCCTAGACATAGGGGAACATGTTTTCACTGATATAATTGCTAGATATCAATTGTTGCATGAGGACCAGCAGGAGTTCCATGAAAAACTATGTTGTGCATTTCCATTTTGAGACACTGTACTTTAAAACAACTTATGAACATGGGTTCACTGTTCCCTTCTAGAATCAATGTTGCTATGCCCACCGAATTCTGAACAACATATACCCACATTCATCCACCCTCCCGATCCCCTGCTCTCTGCCTAACTCTTCCCTGCTCACAACCACAAGCCTATGGTCACCCTTTCTTCCTTCCTCATCACCATCCAATGCAGGGAATGCATCTTCAACTGTATGTTCCATCCCTTCATGTCGACCCGTTGAACGCAGGGGCTTCGCTAACCAGAACACACCGCTTCTTCCACCTATCCTCAGCATCGGTTTCTTTAAAGTCTTCATGACACAGTCACGTATCCAATGTGCATGTCTCGGGTCATATATGACGTTGGCAGCCAGTACAATGTCATACTTTTCTCCCTCTTTAACCTCCGGTGGGGAAGACCAGTCTAATTTTTCGACATCCACGTTCACCTCCTCAAGTCCTTCCACCCAGTTCATGTCCGAGGAGAGGCGTGTGTCGGAAGTAAAATTTGAGCAAACATTTTGGATGAGGTTTTCTAGTACCATAGGGTGATAATCCGTCGCTTTGACGTGTGCAGGATACCTGAGCTTGTGATACAACTTTGTGGCAATGATGCTGAGCAGGCCAGTACCAGCACCAAGCTCTAGTACACACATTTTCGATGGATGTGGACATCAGCAAACTAGACATCACCTGGCCAGAACTGGCCAGAGCTGGCCAGACTCCCAGCTCACCCAGAAAGGTCCCCCTCTGGCCAGGACTGGCCAGACAGGGTTCCAGAGTTCCCAGAATCCCAGCCCATCACCTCTGTCCATACTTTTACTATGCTTTTTTGCTAATGCCACTACCATTTTTTGCTAATACCACTACTACGCTTTTTTGCTAGTCCCACTACCATTTTTTGCTAATACCACTACTACGCTTTTGTGCTAATCCCACTACCATTTTTTGCTAATACAACTACTACGCTTTTTTCCTAATCCCACTACCATTTTTTGCTAATACAACTACTACGCTTTTTTCCTAATCCCACTACCATTTTTTCCTAATCCCACTACTGTTTTTTCCTAATACCACTACTATGCCTTTTTCCTAATCCCACTACCATTTTTTGCTAATAACACTACTACGCTTTTTTCCTAATCCCACTACACTTTCAAGCTAATAGGAACTCAGTCACACAGAAATCAAATCAAAAGTAGTAATATATTCAAATTCAAGTACTACCACATAATAGCCTAATACAACTACACTTTTTTGCTATTAACACTACCTACTACACTTTTTACTAATAGTACTATGCTTTTTGCTAATAGTACTACGCTTTTTGCTAGTACTACTACCCCGTTTGCTAATACTACTACGCTTTTTGGTACTACTACTACACTTTTTTCTAATACCACTACACTTTTTGGTAATCAAATGCGTGGTAGTAGTGGGCTAATGGCATACACTACCCCATAGTAGGAATTGGCCTTTGTTTGGTCGGCTTTGGCCGCTTGCGCGAAAGGCGTGAGTTTTAGTGTCCACTATATCGCATTTTGGGGTATTTTTGTGACTTTGCAAAATTTCAAGGCATTAGTGGCTGTGCCCACTACACAACAATCCTAATGATGACTACGCTTTTTTGCTAATCAGTACTACTGTACATTTCCTAGTCACACTACAAATATTTGGTAGTCAAAAAAGCGGACTCTACTACACTTTTGGTAATCAAAAGTGTACACAACATTTAACTACTCAAACACTAATCAACACTACGCTTTTTTTGGTAGTCAAAAAAGCGAACTTTTACTACACTTTTGGTAATCAAAAGTGTAAACAACATTTAACTACTCAAACACTAATCAACACTATGCTTTTTTGGTAGTCAAAAATGCGGAGTTTACTACACTTTTGGTAATACACATCTACACTACACTTTGCTAATCAAAAACTACACAACACTACACTTACTTGGTAATCAAAAATGCGCCACAACACTACACTTTTGGTAATACAAATGTACACTACACTTTGCTAATCAAAAGTCTACACAACACTTTGCTAATCAAACACTACAAAACACTACACTGACTTGGTAGTCAAAAAAGCGGACTTTACTACACATTTGCTGATCAATAGTCTACACAACACTTTGCTAATCAAACACTACAAAACACTACACTTATTTGGTAGTCAAAAATGCGGAGTTTACTACACTTTTGCTAATACAAATATCTACACTACACTTTGCTAATCAAACACTACAAAACACTACACTTTTGGTAATCCAAATGTACACTACACTTTGCTAATCAAACACTACAAGACACTACACTTATTTGGTAGTCAAAAAAGCGGAGTTTACTACACTTTGCTAGTCAATTACTAATCAACCACTACACTTATTTGTTAGTCAAAAATGCGGACTTTACTACACTTTTGCTAATCAATAGTCTACACTACACTTTACTAATCAAACACAACACTTATTTGGTAGTCAAAAAAGCGGAGTTTACTACACTTTTGGTAATACAAATCTACACTACACTTTACTAATCAAAGCACTACACTTATTAGGTAGTCAAAAGTGCGGAGTTTACTACTTTTGCTAATCAATAGTCTACCCTACACTTTGCTAGACAATTACTAATCAACCACTACACTTATTTGGTAGTCAAAAATGCGGAGTTTACTACATTTTTGGTAATACAAATCTACACTACACTTTACTAATCAAACACAACACTTACTTGGTAGTCAAAAAAGCGGACTTTACTACACTTGTGCTAATCAATAGTCTACATTACACTTTGCTAGTCAATTACTAATCAACACTACACTTATTTGGTAGTCAAAGAAGCAGAGTTTACTACACTCATTAGGTAATCAAAAATGCGCCACAACACTACACTTTTGGTAATAAAATGTACACTACACTACACTAATTGTATTTTGCCTGTATCTCAACCATTTTTGCAGGTATGGATGGGATAGGCATACCTCTGGGGTCCTCTAGTCAGGCACTACAACTTTTATTATGACATCTTTGAAATTTAATTTTTGAGATGTCCAATTTTTCTCACCCATTTTTGGGCATATCAATGAGATAAGCATATTCCCATGATCCTGTGATCCAGCCCTACAACTTTTGTTATGACATCATCACTGTACAGCCACTTTTTGTTTTTGACAAACTGTGACTCCAACTGAACTTTGCAAATATCTCACCCCAAAAAGGAGATATTGCTGAGGTAATCATATTCCCATGGTCCTGTGATCATGGGCTACAACTTTTGTTCTCACTGTGGCTGTGCACCTGGAGGGTTGGAGGGTCTGGGCAGGTCTGGGAGGGTCTGGGAGGTCTGGAATCATTTTTCAAAAGTCCTGGGAGCACTGGAAAGCTGGGGGGGAAACGTCTGGTTTGCTGATGGAGGTTCGCGTGAAAAGTGCGCGGTCAATATGTCTAGATTATTATGGAGGAGATAATGTCTGGGCTTGGCACACATCCGTTTGGCGAGGACGATTGCACTGGCCCAGCTTTGTAGCCCCACTGCGGTATGGTCTACGGCATCCAGCAGGGCATCGTTTAGTTCGATAACAATGCACTGCTGCTCTGCTGTGGTATCCGTGTCGTAATTGTGGTCATTCTGCAGGCCACACTTGCCGAGTAGAGGGGTATATGTTGTCTGAGGATGCCTGCTGATAGGAAAGCAAAATTGCCTTGTTAAAGAGAGTTCCTTGCGTGAGTCATCATGGTCCTCACTGTAGCCTGCGATGTGGGCAAGCAGAGCAGACACCTCGTCATTAAGTTCTGCAAATATATCTTCTCCAATCCCCTCCCCTTTCTCTAATCCTCCCTCTAAATCTTCATTTTCTATGGGGAACTGAGCAGCCATCCAACTATCAGCACGCTTAAGGAAGCCGGTTAGCCACCTGATGGCAAAGCCACGTTCGAGATCGTCCACGTGCAGAAGTTCAAGGGGAACCCCATCCCCTTCCTCACCATCACTGTCATCTCCCCTCACTACACTTTTAGAGTCCTCCTCTGTGGAAGCATAGCCCAAATTGGGCACATCCTCGTGGCTGAAAACACGTCGTCCACGGCATTCTATGCTTCTGCTTTTGCCTGGACTATTCTTCAACAATAGCAAGTCTACATGCCATGCAGGTACTTTCCCCTGTTCTGGTATAATGAGTGTTTGCGGAGACAGGGCTCCAGCAGATGAGGGTTGGGAAGAAAAGGAGTCAGACAAGTACAGCCTCTTCAGCATGCATAAACTCTCCAAAACTTGACACGGAGTATAATCATCAAGGTGAATGAGGGGTGGAAGGAAAATGGTTGGTGCAATTCCATGCCCCATTGTGTCCAAGAAAAAAAAATGACTCGTGGGCTTGAAGGGTATAAATTGCAAGTATACTCCGATTCTAGGTTGGTCCTGGTATGATTTTGATGGTATACCTGTAGTCTATCTTCTATTGGTATGATCTATTGCCCATCTACCTTCAGTCGAAGAGTCTGTCCTCCGTTTATAACAGAAGTCATGTCAGAGCTAAGAAAAAGAGAAAAAAAAAAGGATATCGGTGAAGAACGCAGGCTCTATAATACGCTACAGAGCCTGCATTGCTTGGCCAAGCACGAGGATAGTGGTCATCATGGATAACAAATTTAAGGTCTGGGAGGTGGTGATTTCGTGAGGACAACCTGATGATCATTAAAAGGTTATATGATGGACATATTTGGTGGGAACAACACAGACAAACAACACATGAGCACTTGCACCATGAATCTAACCCGTCACTCGCACTGAACTCCATTGTATCGCGTATTTCCAGTAATTCTCATGGTGGTATTGCAGGTATCATGGCACGGGGACGTGATTGGTCTTTTTCTTGATTTTGTTTGACAGAAGTCTTACTACCTCGTGAGCGCTCCAAATACAAAGGAGCTTGCTTTGCTGGTTGCGATTGATGTCTACAAATGAGATCCAAGGAACTACCTCAATCTAGCCAACCTGACCTCAGTACAGCTGCATTCGCAATGTTCTCTATGTTCTGCTGTGATGGACATGATGGGAATAATGCCCAGTGATCTTTGGCCTATCATCTGTGGTATGTTGAGTCATATTGTAACATTTGGCTTCAAGCTTTCTCTCACCCCCTTTTTCGTGCTGTAGGGAGGGAAGCCTCCCTACTAGGTAAATTATTTTATTTCACTGTTTTTACTTACTGTTTTGTTTTTATACTTTTATACTATCTTTTACTTACTATTTGGACGAGTTGTGGCTTATGTAAGCCACACTCGCACCTACAGTACATTGTACTTAGCTAGAGGAATAATAACCGCCTTATGAGGAGACAGATTCAGATGGAATTCGAAGGCTGTAGGCTTCGGATTATCACTTCTCCATTATCAGACGTTCGTTAGATGATATCTTGACGTTCTTTGGATCCTTTTGGGCATGTTTTCTAGTCTTTTCACTTCTCTTTGACTTCTACCAGGCAACTCCAGTCCCCTTGGGTCGAACTGACCCCACCATTCCAAAGGGAGACCCACAGGCATCTCCCCCCACTCTCATTTACTTGACTTTACAGTGCTGTGTGGTTCAAGTGCATTGGCACTCCGATTTTAAGTTACTGTTACTGAAAAACCCAGGTACGTGGATCTAGTCATCCTGTCGTGTTCAGCTAACGAAATTCTGACGACTTCTGGTAACCCATATGGAGGTCGCAAAATCCAAATGAAACCCTCAATGTTGTGATCGTTTGAGAAGGCCTTCAATGCATTATCAGGATGTCTCATTCTGTCCTCCACACATGAAATTCCAGTACGCGCTCTCTGAATGACGTCATTAACTGGTGTGGGCTGCTAGTGGGGGTTACAACCACACATTGAATGGGCGAGGTTCTAGTATGACTTCTAGTCTTGTGCTGACCAGCCTTAACACAGTACTGTTGTCCTCTATGATACATGAACATGGACATTTCTCGGACTCAGACTCATTAAATGATTGGTATCATTACAAACACTCTCGAGGTTTCGTCTCCACCGCCGGGTAAAAGAAAACCAATGACAACTGCATGAAAAGGCCAAAAAAACGAGCAAGAACAATGGATGCAGCAACTTTGAAAACCAGCAGCCCAGTACATGCATATTACAGGATTTCCAAGACTGCCATCCAAATGTTCTGAGAGGAAACATCGGTTCCTAGTCCCCAGACTACAATCTCATTCTCCGTAGCGACCCTCTTGTAATGTCTATCCGGCTGCTGCACCAGAAGCAATGCATTGAACGGCTGTCCAAGGTGAGCAATCATTTGTAGTGCCTGAGAATACTCGTTGACCTGAGGCACAGGTACGGCATGTAATGGAAAAGGGGGCACAGCTTCATCCGATCCAGCATTGTGCTCCAAATCCAAGCCAGATTCAACGATAGACTCCCAGTCGCCCTCCCAGGCATCCCCATCACTCGGACCTCAGATATAAGGAATCCACAGATGCGCGAAAACTAATGTCTGTGGTTTTTACAGCGGGAGGTCTTCTGCTGTCGTGAAATCCACTAATCCAAGCCCCAACACCCTGGCATGATATACCTTCATGTTGTCCTTACATAACTCCTGTATACCGAGTCTCCTGATGGAGAACGCAATGCAAGGGAGATGCAGATGGCAGGCAGCAAAGTGGGCAGGCGGAAGAGATCTAACCTGCTTGTAGATACCCAGGGCTACTCCCTCAGACAACTTGCCCTGTAACTCGGTGACGTAGGTTTCCATTTCTTCCCCCTCGAGTGATGGAGGGCTGTAAGGAGTTTGATTGTAAACGGAGATGGAGGCCAGGAGAC
The DNA here is from genome assembly GCA_024613185.1 of Pisolithus microcarpus. NCBI lineage: Eukaryota > Fungi > Basidiomycota > Agaricomycetes > Boletales > Pisolithaceae > Pisolithus > Pisolithus microcarpus. Next base: position 3,680,369 of record JANFAI010000002.1, on the reverse strand, counting down.
AACTGTTGTAAGAAGATGACTTGCCCAACCACATAAGCATGGTGACCTCGCCAAAGCGGGTCACAATTTCCTCCAGGAGATGGCCAAGAGCATCAGCTCCTTCACCATAGTGAGGCCTGATATCAGACTTGAATATCCTGATAAGAGAGTACGCTGTAGGGAGAGCAAACTCCCTACTAGGTGATTTTCTTTATTTCATTGTTTCTACTTTACTTTTTTGTTACTATATTTTTCTTCTACTTTTTACTTAGTATTTTGAGTAATGTGTGGTCGTGTTGTGGCTTATGTAAGCCACTCACGACTTTGAGTAGCTTGTACTTACTTAGAAGAATAACAACCGATTACCAGAGACGAAGTAAGACGGGATTCGAAGGCCGGAGCTTCGAATCATTAGTTCTCCCTTATCAGACAGTCATCAGACGCTATCTAAGTCATTCTTGGGACTTTTAGGGTGCATTTTAGGTCTTTTTCCCCCCTTTTCTTTGACCCTGCCAGGCAACTCCAGTCCCCTTGGGTCGAACTGACCCATTCTTTCACCCCAGGGAGACCTCAGGTATACCCCCAGGTCCCCATCTCTCATCTTTACATCTGGAGCCCACTGCGAGGGGGCTGCATTGCTTGGTAACCCCTTCCCCTCCTACCCTCGACCTCGTGCACGCGATTTCGCGAGAACCGACGCGCCTATCCTCTCGCTTTTCGGGAATCAGATTCCACTCGACTCAGGCTCTCTGGAGGTATATTTTGTGTCCCTATAGCCTCAGTGGTTCCGGAGCTATCGCTATTTTTGTGGAGAAAGGCACTGTAGGACGATTTTGGGCATAACTCGGGATTGGGTGCGCCGAATCTTTCCTTTCTTTGATCTCCCAGCGCCTCTGGACGTCCTCTATCACCTCCCAAAGTTTCGTAACATTTCGCCCAGCGGTTCTTCTCCAACGCACTGCCGTCCTCTCCCCCTCTGCCACAGCTGAGCTCCCTGGCCACGCCCTTCGCGTTTTCGTGCCCTTTCGAGTCGTAGGAACCATTTCCCCACCTTCCTAGAGTCAGTATACAGCCCTTCGAGACCCTTTCGAGACCCCCAGACGAACTTCGAGCCCTTTCGAGACCCTTTTGAGACGTAAACATTCCCTTAGATGCACCCACAGTCATTCTTAGACGTATCGAGACAAATATCATTCGTTTTTCTTGCGCGTTCTGCAGTCGAGCGAGGCTGCCAAGTTAAGTTGAGGTTTCGAGTCGCACACGGCGACTAATTTCATCTTCACTTCGTTTCGGTGGTCGTAACCACTTCGTGTCGTGTATACAAGAACCTCCCCTCTTGTTTCGTGTACAGGTTCCAGCCCCGTCTCCCCATAGACATTCGAGGTCGCATCAAGGTGACCACCCCCCTTCGTTTTATCCTTCGAGACCAACCACGGACGTTCGAGGCTTGTGCTCGCCCTCGATTATACTACCAATAACCATCTAGACTGTGAAATATATTCGTTCGAGCTTCGTAAATACCAGTCACAATGGAAGAGGCATGCAGACAGTCTCGAGGCCCACTCGAGCCCCACCTGAAGTTCTCGGGGCAGGCGCAGGACCTGCCAGGTTATCTCGAGGAGGTAGTAGAGCATGGTAAGGCCCAGGGGATAACAGATGTCCTGTCCCTCGGCCAGATGGCGATCGATGGAGCCCCACCCCGTGTTGGGAGGCTCTGGACCTACCTCGTGGCCAGTGCCTCGATCTTCGAGGGATTGGATTGGGACTACTTCAAGACCCTCGTAACCCTTCAGTACCCCGAGATCGAGCCAATTGAGGACATTTGTGACTACTTCGACGAGTTCTATGCCTTCCTCCAAGAGAGTCGTCGCAGCGAGCTAAGCTCGGTCCCGGCCTTAGGGGACTATCTTCGTCAGTTCCAGGTCCTATTCTTGGCTATGGTGACTCGGAATGCCCTCGAGTTGAGCCATCGAGCCCAGCTGTTCCTTCGAGGCCTCCCACCCCAAGTCGAGCTCGAAGTCTCGAGGAGGCTCGCTTCGAGGTACCCTCTCTATATGTCAGGCCACCTATGGCCTATTGAGGTCATCATTCGCACTACAAAGGAGGTTATCGAGGACCGGGTAGGACACTTACCCCCTCATCTAGCTTCAACGAAGTCCTCATCAGCTCTCGAGCCACCCAAGGAACCCCCTCGCCATTCGCACTCACCCTCAATTGGCTACAGGCCAGATGCCCCTGTGGAGTATTCTCGGTCTCATTCTAGAAGATGCTCCCAGGGAAGCTCGAGCTCAAAGTCCCCCTCATGTTCCCCTTTCGAGGTCACCGCTCGAACTTCGAAGAACACCCCTCGCTCACCCGAGCTTGCTTCGAGCAGCTCATCTCCCCTTCGAGTCACTAATGCAGGCTCAAGACACCCTGTTCCTCCAGGTTGGCGTGCCTCGTGTGAGCAGGCTAGTGACTTGCCTTCGAACTCACTTTGCAGCTCGAGAGAGGTTCGACAGTCACACTCGCACACAGTAGGTGGTTTAGAGCACTCGAAGGTTTGTTCTCCTCGCCTCGAAACTGCTTCAAGTGAGCCTTGTCACCTCAGCTCAACTTCGACTCGCCCCCTTCGACCTCGTGAGCCCTCCAGTACCCCCACGAAGTGGTACTCTTGCTTCGAAGCATCTTCGACATCCTTCAGTAAGGCTTACCCTCATCTCGAGTCCCCTCCAAGGACTCCTTCGAAGGCACCCTCGGACTGCGAGCCACCCCACACCACCTCGTTCCTCCTTCGAGAGGCTCCGACTTCGACGGCGAAGCCTGCCCCTGCCACTTTCGAGTCGCGTTCGAGAGTGCCAGGTAGAGTATCACCCCTTCGTGAGTATGTGGGTTTGGGCGAGCCATCCCCGGCCTTTCGAGTCTCGAGGCACCAAGTGCAGCCTCGAAGGCATAGTTTCTGTTTCTTTTGTGGTCGAGAAGGGCATGTTCGATCCCAGTGCAGAGTCTGCAGTTCATATCTAGCTGTGGGTAGGTGCAAGATACTTCGAGGACGAGTCGTACTACCTACTGGTGAGGAAATCCCTCGAGAGGCCCTCGGACACACTCTCCAAGCTCGACTCGACTTCTGGGCACTCGCTCATGGCCCAGGAGGTGCAGCTGTTCAGGTGAAGTCTCCCCCTTCGAGTTCCAAATTGTCCCTGCCCCTCGTCTGCCCTCGAGGTGATCTCGAGACTACCCCAGAGCCCCTTTCGAGTTCGAGAGCCCCCACTTCCACTTCAAGGGTAACCCAACCCCCCCTGAGCATTTCCGAGACCCTCGAGCTCGATCCCAAGGCTAAACTCGCCTTCGAGACCCTTCAAGTTGCCTTCGAAACCCTCCGAGTCGCCTTCGAAGCCCTTTGAGCTACCTTCAAGCAACCTTCGAGACCCTCAGGGTAGCGTCGAGTTGCTGGTAAACCACTTCCCCTCCTTCGACTCACTTCGAGAACCCCCTTCGAGCGCTTCGAGGTAGCCTCAGACCCCTTCGAGCTGGGCTCCCCCCCTCTCGGTTTCGAGGAAAATGGTGCAGGTACCACTGTGGATGATAGCTGAGTGGTCTGTTTGTTTTTTTTAATGTTGTTTCTTGTGTTTCGAGTTCGCATTTTTGCCATTTTCACTTAGAGCTTTGTTTCGAGGTGATACCCTGTCTCGCCTTATGGTACAGCTAGGTATGAGATGACTGGGGACAGTCAACATCCAAAGCCCCCCTCGGATGTAGGGAGAGCAAACTCCCTACTAGGTGATTTTCTTTATTTCATTGTTTCTACTTTACTTTTTTGTTACTATATTTTTCTTCTACTTTTTACTTAGTATTTTGAGTAATGTGTGGTCGTGTTGTGGCTTATGTAAGCCACTCACGACTTTGAGTAGCTTGTACTTACTTAGAAGAATAACAACCGATTACCAGAGACGAAGTAAGACGGGATTCAAAGGCTGGAGCTTCGAATCATTAGTTCTCCCTTATCAGACAGTCATCAGATGCTATCTAAGTCATTCTTGGGACTTTTAGGCACATAGTTCAGTCAACCACAGTCCTGAAACTGGGACACCTGACATGTACGTTTCAGCCTAAATGCAGGACTAGCCGATGTTGGCCGACCCTCCTAGGGGGTAGGTAGGCCGAAGTGTGGGAGGGGGGTCAGCCAACCTTGCTGGGTGGGGTAGCCAAGTCCTGAGAGTGGGTTCGGCTGACCCTACTGAGGGGGGTAGCCATGTCCTGAGAGTGGGGTCGGCCGACCTCACTGAGGGGGGTAGCCACATCCTGAGAGTGGGTTTGGCCAACCCTACTGAGGGGGGTAGCCACGTCCTGAGAGTGGGTTCGGCCGACCCTACTGAGGGGGGTAGCCACGTCCTGAGAGTGGGATCGGCCAACCTCACTGAGGGGGGTAGCCACGTCCTGAGAGTGGGTTCGGCCGACCCTACTGAGGGGGGTAGCCACATCCTGAGAGTGGGGTTGGCCGACCTCACTGAGGGGGGTAGCCACATCCTGAGAGTGGGTTCAGCCGACCTCACCATGTGGGGTAGCCAAGTCCTGAGAGTGGGTTTGGCCGACCCTACTGAGGGGGGTAGCCATGTCCTGAGAGTGGGGTCGGCCGACCTCACTGAGGGGGGTAGCCACATCCTGAGAGTGGGTTCGGCCGACCTCACCATGTGGGGTAGCCAAGTCCTGAGAGTGGGTTTGGCCAACCCTACTGAGGGGGGTAGCCACATCCTGAGAGTGGGGTCGGCCGACCCAACTGAGGGGGGTAGCCATGTCCTGAGAGTGGGGTCGGCCGACCTCACTGAGGGGGGTAGCCAAGTCCTGAGAGTGGGTTCGGCCGACCCTACTGAGGGGGGTAGCCAAGTCCTGAGAGTGGGTTCGGCCGACCCTACTGAGGGGGGTAGCCATGTCCTGAGAGTGGGGTCGGCTGACCTCACTGAGGGGGGTAGCCAAGTCCTGAGAGTGGGGTTGGCTGACCTCACCATGTGGGGTAGCCAAGTCCTGAGAGTGGGGTCAACCAACTTGACATACTGAATTTATTGTTGCAAAGATGGATACATAGAAGATAATTTCTGGTTGAAAGAATCATCAAGGATTTCTGGAACTGGTCTACATAATTCTTTGGTATTTATAAGAAGACAGGTAAATTACTAGAGGGTAACTTGTAACCAAGAAGATGTTCCTTTTTTACCCTGTGCTAATGAAATGGCATGAGGAGGAATGGAGTAAACAAATTTCTTTGGTGGGAGGGATGTTTTGTTAGTCCCTTTCTCAAACCCACACTGAGGATATCTGCACTCATAAGTAATGGTTTTACCTGCAGAACCACACTCCCACTTCTGCATGGTTCCACATTGGGGGCACTGGACTGGCAAATGCTCTCCCCAAGGTCTGATAAACTTGTCAGTCCAAATCAATTTCTCCACCACTACCTTTTCCACCTTCTGCACTCCTTGCCCCTCAGACCTCCACATGAAGATGAAGATGTTAGAATGTCTTCCAAGCAGTGCACAATCATTGAGGGCAAACTTGGCTGCTTGGGAAACATCAAACCCTTGAACAATGATACTGTCTAGTAGACTCAGCAGGTAAGGGGTGGTGCTGGCTAGCTGCAGGTGTTGAGCATCAAACAAGATCATAGATCTTGGCATGAATCTGGACAAGGTTGGAGATAAAAATCTAAAAAATATTGGAAATACTCACTTATGTGCAACCTCTTTCAAATCATTGAAGCTCTCCTGGACAGTTACCACAGAGCCACAGACATTGAAAATTATATCTGCACCCCTGACAATTTTGGTAAGGGGGTTGAACAAGAGTTGGAGGCACTGGACCTAGTCAGTAGATAGATAAAAAGAGGAGTTGGCTACTTACTTCAGAGACCTTGGATGCTACTGGTTTACCATCAATCTGACCAGAAAAAAGATCCCCTCTTTCCTCATCACTATGGGTAGTGAGGAACAGGACTACCCTTGAAAATGATGAGAGGAAATGGGTCAGGCCCATGGCCTCCTTCTCATAAGCCAGCAGGGACTCCTGAGTGGTCAAGTTGAAGGCCAGGTGAGAGAAGTGGTAGCTGCCTTTAGGGAAGTATGGCTGGAAATAGGAGTCCATCATGTTCACCTGGGCATGACCAACCTGTAGTCCATCCAAGTGGAGGTGGACAAGGGCAGTGGGGAGGGAGGCTACTTGGGAGGAGGTGGCATGTTGGAAGGTACCCTGGACAAGGGGAGGGTGGGCAAGGACAGGAAGTCCTTGAGAGTAGAATCCCTTCATGCTATGTTGTGAATATAAGTGGAAGTGGGGGGATGCAGGACTCACAAAGTAAGGCTGAGGGTTAGCTTGGTTTTGCTTCCAGTGGCAAGTTACACATTTGAAAGTAATATTATCTGCTTCTAGTTTGTCCTTTTCTGCATCAGGAACTACTAGGCACTGGTTACAGACCACCCTTCTGCAATACTTTTCATCACAGATCCACAACAAGGCTCCCCCATCTCTGCACATAACACAGAACTGTAGACAGTATAAACAGGAGTATGACATATGATGAGTAGCTTACAGAGTTGATGCAGGGCTTCTGCTTGGGGGTTGGCCTCTTGGAAGCGGCAGATACCTTATCCTTTTTCTTGTGGAGGGCCTGCAAGGTGACTCTGGGGGCCTTGCCTCCAGTTGCCTTCTTGGCTGTCTGTTTCGTTCTTGCCATAGTGCTGTGGTGGTGCAGCAAAACACAGAGGGATAAGGACATAAATATTGGGCAGGACTTGGGGCGGGGCTGGCTTACCTGAGAGTGGAGTGTAGTATGACACAGGCAAGGGGCACGTAGTAATGTGGACACGTCGAACTTGGAAGGGGCTCTTAATATTAAAAAAGGGTTAGGGCAGGGCCAGCTTACCTCGAAGTAGCATCTAAGGTGACACCAGCAAGGGACACGTAGTCAGAGGAAGGAGCTCGACAGTCGTGGACACACGAAACTTGGAAGGGTCTCTTAATATTATAAAAAGAGTTAGGATGGGGCAAGCTTACCTCGAAGTAGCATCTAAGGGGACACCGGTAAGGCCCATGTAGCCAGAGGAAGGGGGCTCGACAGTGGTGGACACGTCGAACTTGGAAGGGGCTCTTAATATTTAAAAAGGGTTAGGGCAGGGCCAGCTTACCTTGAAGTAGTGTCTAAGGGGACACCGGTAAGGCCCACATAGTCAGAGGAAGGGGGCTCGACAGTGGTGGACACATCGAACTTGGAAGGGGTTCTCAATATTAAAAAAGAATGGGGGGGGGGGGCAAGCTTACCTCGAAGTGGCATGTAACGTGACATGGGCAAGGTCCATGTAGTCAGGGGAAGGGGCTCGACAGTCGTGGACATGTCGAACTTGGATCTGGGGGTTCTCAATATTAAAAAAGAATTAGGGCGAGGCTGGCTTACCTCGAAGTAGTTTGTTGACACGTCAAACTTGCAAGGGATGTTGTGGAGAGACACAACTTTGAGGAAGGATGTTAGTACACACCAAGAAATGGTCAGGAGGGGAACAGCTTACCTTGGAAGCTGGTGTGGTGGGTGACATGACAATCTCGTGTCTTTTTTTTTGGGGGGGGGATGACCGGTGTCAGCAGCGGCTCACCTCAAAAACTGATGGTGTTAAATTTGCTGAATATCCCTTGGTGGGTATGGCTTACCTTGAGGTTAACAACGATGTGCGTGACTGAAAGGTGTGTTAGTCTTGAACACACCTGGCCAGGTTGTGGATGACTTACCTTTGAAGTTTTTTTTTGGAGGCAGTGGGAGGAAAACAGAGTGGTCGGATGCAAGGCTCAGCAGGCACCTGACTACGGAGCATGAGCAGATTTTTTTAGCTGAGCTGTCAGTCATACTTACTTACTTAGGTCGAATGCAACCTTAGTCGGATGCGACGTTCAACAAGCACGTGACTATGGAACTAGGGAAATGCACAGGTGTTGGGCACCCGTGACGGGTCACAGGTAAGGGTGCCCATGGGTGCGGGTGCAGGTCAGCCTCATCATACCTGTGCACCCGCACACCCATGACCCATGGGTTGTAAGTCATACCCATACTACCTGGGGCTCAAAAATATCTAAGGTTGGGCATACGTTACTACTACGTAATGCTCCCATGCATGCTAGGTAATGGGCACAAGCATTTCAGTCGAATAAAAAAACATACCTGATTCGACTGCAGGTGGTGTGGAAAAAATATGAAATATCTTTTGAATGGCAGATCGTGCAGAGACGGTTTTGGTATCAATTAGGAGCTATATGCAAGTAGTATACTCCTGCAAAATCTCAAGACATGCAGTGGGAAGATGGGCAAGATACAACATACCTGATTCAACTGCAAGCGGCACACACAAAACATGAAATATCTTTTGAGTGGGAGATCGTGCAGAGACGATTTTAGTATCGGTTAGGAGCTATAAATGAGTAGTATACTCCTGAGAATTTTCAAGATGTGCAGTGGGAAGATGGGCAAGATACAACATATCTGATTCTGCACAGTGGTGTGGATGAAACCCAGAATATCTTTTGAACGGCAGATCATGCTGAGACAAATTTAGTATCGGTTTGGAGCTACAAACGAGTAGTATACACCTGCAAAATTTCAAGATGCAAAGTGGGAAGACGGGCAAGATACAATGTACCTGATTCAACTGCAAGTGGTGTGGACAAAACATGAAATATCTTTTGAGCAGGAGATCGTGCAGAGACGATTTTGGTATCAGTTAGGAGCTATAAAGGAGTAGTATATACCTGCAGAATTTCAAGATGCAAAGTGGGAAGACGGGCAAGATACAACATACCTGATTCTGCAAAGTTGTGTAGACAAAACCTGGAATATCTTTCGAACAGCGGATCATGCTGAGACATATTTGGTATCAGTTTGGAGCTATAAGCCATTAGTATGGTCCTATAAAATTGCGAGACACACAATGGAAAAATGGGGGAGATATGGGATACCTGATCATGTTGATGAGGTGCTTGGGCGTGGGAAAGTGTTACCTTGACCTCAACTTGGCTTCAAGCTTTGAGCTTCGAGTGCTGGTGTCACATTCTTGGTGGTAGCAAATGCACTGTTGGTGTAAGGCAATTCTACTGGCAAGTAGGTAGTAGGTAGGTACTTACTCATGCAGCTATCATAGGTAACCCATGGGTGTACCCGTTGTAGGCACCTACCCGTGGTTGACCCTCGGGTAAACCTGCAACGGGTATACACCTGTGGGAATGGGTGCGGGTTTTGCATGGGTATGGGTGTGGGTCAGGCTCTTGACACCCGCAGGTTCACCCATGCAGTTCCCTATACAGAACATGGGCCGATTTTTTTTTGCCAAGCCGTACCTTTTTTCGTGTCACCCATCATATGTAGATCCAAACACAACCAAATAGTCTCACGGACTTGAGCCAATTTTTTTGAACAGTCACGTGATGGTCAAACAAAGCCAAATACAAGTTGTATATCAGCGGCAGGATTTCCCACACCTTCTCTTTCTCACTTTCCTCCTGCTCTCACCTGCCCTCCTGGGCATTGTTGGGCATTGTTGCTCTTGCAGCAATGCCCGATATCATGGTACATCTGTCCCTTTTCTTTTTTGGTTATGCTACATGTTAACTGCTCCGCAGTCAGTGTTGTAGCAGTTTTGTGGCTGTTGACTGTGTCGACACGACTACCATTGAAAATGTTTTTTTTTTTTTTTTTGGTTATCCTTTATTTGAACTGCCCCAAAGTCACGTTGCTGCAAGTGTCGTGGCTGTCGACTGGGTCGACTACCCCTGAAATATTTATGGTATGTTTTCTTTCATTTTTGTTATGATTTCTTTTAGGATACTAATTCTGCTCCACATGTCAGCTATGGCTATGAACCCCGTCATGTACCTTGTCCCCTCTTTATGTATCTATGTACGTCTGTCCCTTGTTCGACATGTTGGCGAACTACTTCGTGGTAAGCCAGCCCTGCCCTAATCCTTTTTTTAATATTGAGAACCCCGGGATCCAAGTGCGACGTGTCCATGACTGTCGAGCCCCATTCCTCTGACTACGTGGACCTTGCCTGTGTCACGTTACATGCCACTTTGAGGTAAGCTGGCCCTGCCCTAACCCTTTTTTAATATTAAAAGACCCTTCCAAGTTTGACATGTCCACGTTACTACGTGCCCCTTCCTCTGACTATGTGTCCCTTGCCAGTGTCACTTTGGACGCTACTTCAAGGTAAGCTGGCCCTGCCCTAACCCTTTTTAAATATTAAGAGCCCCTTCCAAGTTCGACATGTCCACCACTGTTGAGCCCCCTTCCTCTGACTACGTGGGCCTTACCGGTGTCCCCTTAGATGCTACTTCGAGGTAAGCTGGCCCTGTCCTAACTCTTTTTATAATATTAAAAGACCCTTCCAAGTTTCGCGTGTCCATGACTGTCGAGCCCCTTCCTCTGACTACGTGTCCCTGGCTGGTGTCACCTTAGACGCTACTTCGAGGTAAGCTGGCCCTGCCTTAATCCTTTTTAAATATTAAGAGCCCCTTCCAAGTTCGACATGTCGATGTTACTACGTGCCCCTTCCTCTCACTTCGGGTCCCTTGCCTGTGTTACATGGTACCTTGCCAGTGGAGGTAAGCTATGTTCACTGATTGTGCTTGATACATACTAATGAGTTTTTTTTTTGTAGTGTGCCCTCAACTAGCCATTGATCTTTAGGCGCCATCTGGACAGTGTGCAGGCTGCAGCTGCATATGGTTAGATGGTGACCCTTCATCCATGTTGTACCTGGCCAGTACATTGTTGGTATGTGGGGTAGGTAGTTACATTCTAGTGTAGGGTAGTACTAGTCCATGCTTGCTAGTGCTGGCTGGCTTAACACCTTTTGTATCTTTGTCTGTGCCGGCGTGTGTTGGCCTGCAGTGTTGGTCTGGGGGAACATGGTCCATGCCTGCAGTGTAGGCTGGCCTAATAAATATTTCCTTGCTATGTTTTCATAACTTTAGTCTGTGCCAACTTGTGTTGGCCTGCAGTGTTGGTCTGGGGGAACATGGTCCATGTCTGCAGTGTAGGCTGGCCTAATAAATATTTCCTTGCTATGTTTTCATAACTTTAGTCTGTGCCAACTTGTGTTGGCCTGCAGTGTTGGTCTGGGGGAACATGGTCCATGTCTGCAGTGTAGGCTGGCCTAATAAATATTTCCTTGCTATGTTTTCATGACTTTAGTCTGTGCCAACTTGTGTTGGTCTGCAGTGTTGGTCTGGGGGAACATGGTCCATGTCTGCAGTGTAGGCTGGCCTAGTAAATATTTCCTTGCTATGTTTTCATGACTTTAGTCTGTGCCAACTTGTGTTGGTCTGCAGTGTTGGTCTGGGGGAACATGGTCCATGCCTGCAGTGTAGGCTGGTCTAATAAATCATGTCATTTGATTTTGACTTGATGTTATTTTTTCTTGATGACTTGCTTCTGCTCTAGGGGAAGGGCCCCTCCTGGACAGTTGTCAGGGAGTCAGTTCCACTTGGAACTTTGATTTTTATTCTGTTCTGTTTTTGATGTTCCTAACTTATCTCCCTATTTTGTCTTGAAATGGCTCTTTACTTGACCTGTTTTTGCCTTCTTTTTTGTGATTTATGGGACCTAACCCTAACCCTAAGTATTATGTCCCATATGGAATAAGTAGGCACCAGGCACAATTAGTGTTTCTGATTTTCACAGCTTAAAATTTTATGCCTCTGCTGCATCCCACCACATCATCATCCCTGAGGCCCCAAGTGTGCAATGAATCCTTCCCCAACCTCTTCCAATGCCCTGCCTACCTTAGTAGATGGGATCCTGACATCTGCACTTGAGGGATGCAAACTCTCTGCATCTGTGATACTAGATAAATCTGACCTTAGGAAGCCAAGGTAATGGGAACTACTTTCTCCTTGGTATTGGCTACACCATGCTTGACAATAATGCAGATAGACTCAGAGTCATGTCCCAATTGACAAACCTCCAAAGGTTTATGACTGAGGAAGACCTTCCTTCTACATCTATTTCCTTGACTGAACCAAGCTGTCTGCCCTTGTCATTGCACATGCAATCCTGAACCCCTGTGAGTGTGTCTCTAGACAGTTGGAGTGCAAAATCTGAGTTAGGGGAAGATGTAACCCAATGGGACATTGATAGGTTTGCTGAACCCATGCCACATGCTGTGGACAAGACCAAGTATTTTCATTATCCCCAATGGGGGCAAATCTCTGACCCTGCCACTGTTTTGGATGTCCATGGTAGAGTGATGGTTTGGTATCTCCCAGGCATTATTCCTCCTCAAAGAGTGGTGAAGCAGTCTCTTCCCCCATGTATATCTTATATTGATTCACTGGAAGGAACATCTCAATAGGATTCACCTCCCTTTAAAAGGCAGCCTTGTGAAACACTCTAAGAGGAAAAATGAGTCCAGCAAGAAGTTTGGCCATAGGCATCTGCCAGAGCTTGATGGCAGTGAGCTGGACCCATTGGCTCATGCCATGTTTGGTCATGGCAGGCTTATGACCTCTCCTGCAACTTTCCAGCAGGGTCATGTGGTAATGTTTTTCATGGTCTGCTGTGGATTAGAAGGCTCATTCTCTCAAAGAGGTTGCAGGACAATGTTTATGAAAGTTCCACTCTCAAAATCCCTGCTGTAGAGGAATGGCTTCGGGACATTTCTTATGCAGAGGAGTTCTGGAACTCCATTTCAGGACTTGTACTGCCAGACCTGGCTAGGGTTGGCAAGGATGCCATTGCAGCCAAGGAAAACTGGGTGGTCACCCAACCCCTGTCTGGGACACAGTGGCCTTCCATCTATGTTGGCTTAGATGTCATAGTCAACCAGGAGACTCCTCCCCACCAAGACAAAGTTTCTGCACCCTCTCTGCTTGACTTGCTAGTGAGCCTGGGAACTCATGATGCCCAATTTCATATTTCCAATCTTGGCTCCATTTTCGGTTATCAACCAGGCACAATGATTTACCTTGCTGGTAAACTTCTTCACCACTCTGTCCCCAAATGGGAAAATGGTGAAAGGATAGCACTTGCTCACTACATGAAAGATGCTGTCCACAACAAATTTGGAGTGGGCAGGCCAGCTTTCACCCAACAGAAGGATCTCCTAGGTAGATTTTTACCATCTTAGTGTAGGTACCTAGCCGATCCCTTAGCCGATGTCAGTCGGAGTTTCCAAGTAAAAATTATGCATCTTCAGCACTGATTCCCCATGTTTCAAATCACTCCCTTTGAGCATGCAATGCAGAAAGTCCAAAGTCCTGGGCAAAAGCTCTGGTAGAGGTTCTTTATATACTTTCCAGCCCACCAAGACCAGGAGAGGAAAGCTCACATACAAGGAAGTTGATGCTAGGCACCTGTACCAACCATCTGAGAGCCAGCCTTCCACTCCAAGAACCCCAAGGACTATGGCATCATCCCAGAATCTCAACTTCTCTGACTTCCCTAACTCAGACTGGAATGATGTAGAAGATGTCCCTCCAACTAGAAGGTTCACAAAGGTAGGTGTCCTGAACTGAGAAGGGAAATCATTCAAACTTGTTTTCAGAGTCAGAATGACTTTATCAGAGAGTGGTTGCCTTGGAGAACAGAGTACCTCAATGTTATTCTGGAAGGGGAGCAACTGGCTAAGGGGGGAATTTGTGAGCAATGCTGTCAAGCAGAAGGGAGTATCCGGTGCATGTCCTGCACTGGTGTCCATGCCTGGTGTGGTCCCTGTGCTGTCAAAGCTCACAGAAACCTGCCCTTTCACAAGGTCCAAAGGTGGAATGGTACCCACTACCAGGCTACCTCCTTGATGGAACTTGGCTTCTTGTGGCATGTGGGCCATGGGGGGGTCCCATGTCCCCAAGCCCAGGAGAATCCCAATCCTGAGGAGTCTGGCTATGTATCTGGGGAAGGACCTCCAAATTACAGGTCAGTAGCCTGTACTTCCTGAGCCCTTGTGGTGATATTTCTTCCAGGAGGTCTTCCTGATCCCAAATGACCATAGTGCACACTGAGGGTATTTTTACTCATGAGATCTCTTGGTGCAGCTGCCCTGGATCAGATCCCATTGACTCGCACCTTTCTTTACTCAGAGAAAGACTTTTTCCAGCCAGCATATCTAAGCCTAAGACTGCCTTCACTTTTGATGTGCTCAATCACTTTCTTATCGATGCTTTGGAGTGCAAGACTTCAGCTATGAGCTTCTATCAGAAGCTGAAGAGGTTCACCAATAACACATTTCCTGACAGGGTACCAGTTGAGTCCCATTTGCCATCCATATGATATTTGGTGACTTGACTTAATACTTTTGTCTTGGCCTGTTAGGATAGGTACAGGGAGCTGATGAGGGTTTCTCGGTTGTGGAGGGATCTGAAACATAGGAAATGGTTTGGGTTTGGTCATGATACAGAACTGGATCCAGGAGAAGGGGGACTTGCTCTCTTCTGTCCTGCCTGCCCTCAGCCAGGAATTAATTTACCCCCTGATTGGAAAGCGCGGTATGACAGGTAGGAGGCTGTAATCCATTCATTTTCCATTCCTAACCTCATTTAGTGAAACTGTGACAAGGCAATATGTCATCGATGGGAACTTCACAGCCCAACATATGAAAATGAACAAGCCTGAGAGGGATGTATCTTTGTCAGATGGAAAAGGTTACATGGTTTCAGAGATTCCCTACCAGAATCATCTTCAACAGTCCTTGGATAACAAGGAGGTGGGGGCAGGGGTCCTAGGGTCTTGACATTTCCAGTGCTGACCATCCCAATAGAGGTCCACTTGCAGCAATCACAGGGCAATTAATGCTGCCAATATCAACAAGTCCAACCTTCGATCCACTGGAATTGGTGCCACAGCATGTGCTCAGCATGGTTGTTTTGTTCCCCATTCAGTGGTGGACTTTCAAAAAGGGGAAAGGTGAGCAAATATATTGGGTGAAGATGATGCCATTGGCACTCATGCTTGGCCAGGTATATGAACACAGACTACTCCATTTGCAATGCCCTTTGTTATCATTCTGAAAACATCACAACGGCCCTTGTCATTTATGATGTAGGGTGCCAGTGGAGTGTCAACTTCAGGAGTCGGGTCAAATCTAGTTCTTCACTATTTCTTCCCTCAGGACTGGAGATCATTCCTGCTGTGGGGGAGTTCCATTTGGCTGCACACAAGCTCTCCTGCTTTCCAAGGTACAGCCTCAACTTTGTCAAGGGTGCAGGCCACTTGGATGGAGAAATTTTGGAGACATTGTGGGCTCCATTCAATAAGATCTCCCCCACTGCCAGGTCTATGACTCAGGCACACAGGCAAGAGGTGTATGATGATCATATGAGGGATTCCAACTGGAAGAAACTTGTGGGAATGGGTGAGTTTTTTTTTTTCTTGGAGGTTGGTGAATTTACACCCCAAATCACAGTCCCCTCCTTGTTGAAAAAATACAAGACCTCCAACAAATGTCTGGAGGACATGAATCAGGCCTATGAGCAGTTGAATGCTGTTCTAGATCCTAACAAAGTAGCTCTGTGGGAGTTAGATGCTCTTAAGGCAGAGGCAGACCGTGGTGAAGCCCTGGACATTTATTTGTTGAGAGGGGACAAAGGTCAGTCTTATTCAGATGGGACAATGGATCTGTCTGATTGTTTGTAGCCCCCACCTTTCATGAAGCACAGTTAAAACTTGGAAAAAATCCAGTGTCCTCCTCAGCAAACCTTGGTTCCGTGGCTTGGCTGGCAGAAGGAATTAGCATCGAGGACTCACAGTGAGGCCACCATTGACCTAAAAGTGATTTGCCTGCTGACCCAACCTGCAGGGACCAGCTAAGATATGAGCTTCGTCAGCTTCCCAGTCTCATGTCTGCTAGGCAGGAAGTCAAAACCTCTGAGAAGAGGCAGAGACTTTCTTCCAGGATTGAAAAGTTCCACAGCACTGGTCAAGCATTTTTAAAAGGCTTAGAGATAGATGGTGCTTTCATTCCCCAGGATGATCCAGCATTTTGTGTGCAAGAAGACCAAGAGAAGGAGGATGGCGAGTTCTGGGAAGATGATGATACAGTCTTGGAGGCTCCAGATGAGGAAGTCCAGGAGCTGGCCTCTGAGCTGATGAGTATATGGATGCCCTCATCCATTGGAGCAGCCAAGCTTATGGAGCTTGGCCTTCATGATCTTCTGAAAGAGGAGATGGAACTCAGGATTGGACAAGCTAATGATTGTCTTGACCGACTGTGGACTGACCTTGGCAGCAAGGCCATGTTGTACAGGCAGAATTTCAGGACTGCAAATTCCACTAGGGAGGGTACAAGAACCAAGAAGGAAATCCAGAAAGTGGTGGTCAGGATAAACAAGCATGTCAGAAGTTATCAGAGGGCCAGGAAAGCCATTCTCAGATTGGACCTCAATGATAACATAGGAGAAAAGTACAAGGAAATCCAACCAGAGGACCTTGCTGTTAGTAAGGAGGTGACAGAGGAAAACAGGTTTGGCCAGGGGGTTAGTAAAATGGCTTGGTTTTGGATGGTGGATGGGGAACAGAATCTGCTGAATGGGGACAGTGGGGGGTTGATGGAAGAATGTGAGTGAATACTAATTATTTTCTCCATATATCTTGCCAATAAGATGTTGCCAGTTTATCATATCAATTGGCTCAAAGCAAGGGCAAGAAGGGACAGATGGAGAGAAGAAGTGTCATTGGTGAGGCATGAAATGCTCTGGACAACCTTGTGGTTCCAGTATCAAAAGGAGATATGGGAGACTCAGGCTCTGCAATCCACAGAGCCAGGGAAAGAAGCTTATGCTTCGAAGCAGGTAGAGCTGTGGAGTGACTTCACCAAAAAGGCAGGGTTGATGTTCCAAGGTAAACAAATGGAATGTATTTAGAACACAGCTGTATTCATTCGGTGGGGAACTGCTCACAGTACTTAGTATCCAATTGGAACTAAAAGCCAAACATCTCAAAACAATAATACCAAAATAGTAGTCTTCCTAAAGGAGGTTAGCTGCATTTTTTCAACATCCTTCCTAAACTGGGAATGGCCGAAAATTTTCAGCTTGCCACTGAACTCCAACAAAAGTCTACTGCAATTTCCCTCCTACTCATCCAATTCTCCAATGGCTAACTGGTCTGAAGCTTACTCTGATCTCCTGGCCTCCTATGTAGGACAGTACAAAGATGCTAGGGGGAACTCCAATCTCAGGTCAGAGATCTTGGCTGAAGTGAAGTCGAAGATTCTCCAGCATCCACCTTCTTCATCTGTGGTATTGCCCAAGAATTTGAGAGTGGTATGACATTTTTTTTGCACAAGTTCAACATACCTTAAGTCTCTCTAGGCCATCAGAAGGGAATTTTTGCCCAAGTTGGACCCTGAAGACAGAGATGATGAGGAGAACATCATCAAGTACATCTTGGAGGTCACAGAAAAGAGGAAGGAAGATAGTGGTGAGGGTGAGGATGCCAGGGAAGAGAAGGCAAGGCCTACCAAGGCTGGGGATTACAAGAAACCCTTTACAGCCTTTACTTCGGGGCAGAGGCTCTTCAAGGATGAGATGGATACTTATGATAGGGAGAGGAGGGACACCAAGGACCCCAAGACCATAGGCCAGAGGAACAAAATTATCCAACAGTGGTGGGAGTCTCTCTCTGATTCCAAAAAAGATGAGGCTGGGAGGGCTGCAGAAAAATGGAATAAGTTGGGTGCACCTAAGGAGACTCATGATTCGTAGGTATTCCTTGTGTTTCAAGGCCTTTACTGACTTGGAGTAACCCAGTTATCGGAGAAAAAACTTCCCTGGTATGGCTAGGGAGTTCATTGACATGGTGCATAGAACCATGGGCTCCCACATAGTGATGTTTGCAGCTCATGAAGCACAAGATAGTCAGATCAAGATGGCAGTGTAAGTTCCACCAAACCTATCAGTGGCTGGCATGCTAGTAAAGACACCTAGTTTTGAGACTCAACCTCAAGATGGGAAGAAGGCTTTCTCAGGGGCATCTGAGCCCAGCAAGGATTGGGTGCTGAAGGGAGAACAGATTTTAACTGATTATCCTTTGACTGACCCAGGTGAGTTTGTAATGTCTCTTTCAAACCTGTAGCCAAATGAATTATTTTCCAGTGGAAGAAGACTTGAATGAGGAGAAGAAGGATACAGAGATAACCCTGGATGATGATGGGAATCCAGAAGTACCACCTTGGACTGGGCAGAAGCTGAAGGTCCAGCAAAACTTGGCTAGAGCAGTCTTCCAGGCAGCCTATGGTGGGTTCTTCACTGACATGTTGGTGTCCAGCAGTTGACTGGAGGTGAAAACATAGCAAAATTCACACAGAAGCCTAAGGCCAAGGTTCCTTGGGGCTTGCTTATCAAGTCTCCTTTGGAGTATCTTGATTCCAAGTCCATTCCTGATGGATTTGTGATGAAGGATCCTTCAAAGTGGACCAAGGCTGATATGAGGTTGCTCTGGAATCATTGGCATTCCCTGGAGGGTCAGGATAAGGTGATTGTCACCTTTATCAAATGCAAAAAGGAGGATTTGCCTCTGGGGAGGTGCTTTGATGGGAAAGCCAGATCCAAAAAAAGAGTCTGGGTAAACATTGATGATGACAGTGAAGGGGAGGCAGGGGTTGAAGACCTGGAGGCAGAAACCAGTGGGAGGCATAAGACCCTGAAAGTAACTCCTGTCAGGGTCCAGGATAACCATGTCTCGGTGGCTTCCTCCTCCCGAATTACCCCTCATGAGTCAAGTCCTGCCTGGCATGCCAGCAGGGACAGGGTAGAATTTTTAAAGTCACTCTCAATCATGCCCAGATACCAGAAGCTTGTTGAGCTGGTGGTTGCCTTACCAGAAACAGTGAGTGGCCAACTTTCTATGATAGCTTGGTTAATAAATATATTGTCAGGAATCCCACATCAGCACTGAACCAGCCTTGCCTGAATGGGCATTATGGACTTGGGGTGCTAAGTATCTACCTGAACATATTCACCTGGATAGGGATTCCTTCTTGAAAGCACTGGCTCAACTGGAGGGGGAAAAGTTTGGTTCCTTTAATCAGGGAGGCCCAATTGTACTTGGATTGGGTCTCTTGTTGAGGGAGTGCAACCGAGCCCAGGAGGTGGAAGAGGATGATCCAGAGGTTTCCCATCTGGACTTTCTACTGAACTCTAACCTTGGCATCCAGAGGGCAGAGGATGTTTTGTGTGCAGTCGAGTCAGTAATTGCAAGATTGGAGCAGGGTTCAGTTGGCATGAACCCAGAGGAGATGGATAATCACAAGGACAAGGAGGATGCTGAAAAAAAGGCTGGTGGGCATGCAGAGGAGAGGACAGCTAGTGAGGGCAGGGGTGAGGAGGAAGAAGCACCAATCCAGGCACCTCCAAAGAAAAGGAAAAGGCAAGGAAGTAAGAATGCACAGGAGAAGGCAGCAACAATAGAGGATGGAGAGCAAAAGGTAAAGAGGGATTGGAAAAAGAGCAAGAGAGCTCTTGGAATGGGGTTGTAAATACAGCATCATTTTAATAATCTGTAATGAGATATTCCAACAAGGGAGCTAATTTGGATGCCCATACAGTCAGGAAATCATCCCCACTGAAAGAGTCACCTTTCATGATTATTCATGTTGGCCAACCCCACTTCCAGGATCATGGGGGTTCCAGGACCATGGGGCACCCCCCAGCTACATTGGCCGACCCCACCTCCAGGACCATGGGCCCCCCCCAGCTATGTTGGCCGACCCCACTTCCAGGACCATGGGCCCCCCCCAGCTACATTGGCCGACCCCACTTCCAGGACCATGCCCCCCCCCCACAGCTGAAAGAGTCACCCTTTATGATTATTCATGCCCCCTGACTAGGTCGGCCGACCCCACCTCCAGGACCATGGGCCCCCCCCAGCTACGTTGGCCAACCCCACTTCCAGGACCATGCCCCCCCCACAGCTGAAAGAGTCACCCTTTATGATTATTCATGTTGGCCAACCCCCCCAGCTAGGTCAGCTGACCCCACCTCCAGGACCATGGGGCATCCCCCAGCTACGTTGGCTGACCCCACCCACAGGGGGGTAGGGCACCCCCCCAGCTAGGTCGGCCGACCCCACCCCCAGGGGGGTAGGGCACACCCCAGCTACATTGGCCGACCCCACCTCCAGGACCATGGGGCCCCCCCCAGCTATGTCAGCTGACCCCACCTCCAGGACCATGGGGCACCCCCCACACCGCAAGCATTTCACAATGTTTCTTCAGAAATCATGCTGAAAAAATGGAGGAAAGAGATACTCTTTTATTTTGCATGTTTGGAAGGGAAAAATGCAAAAATAATATTTTATGTTTGTCCAAGAAACATGGATTGGTGGTAATGTCCATTAGCTTCTACTCTAATTGGCATTAGCATCAATTCATGTTCTCTGGAAGAAAATAGAACATTATTTTTGCATTTTTTCTTTCTAAACATCAAAAATAAAAGAGTATCTCTTCCCTCCATTTTTTCAGTATGTTTTCTGAAGAAAAATTGTGAAATGCTTGCTGTGCCAGCTATGTCAGCTGACCCCACTTCCAGGCCTATGGGGCACCCCCCAGCTACATCGGCCAACCCCACTTCCAGGACCATGGGCCCCCCCCAGCTACATCAGCCGACCCCACTTCCAGGACCATGGCCCCCCACAGCTGAAAGAGTCACCCTTTATGATTATTCATCCCCCCCAGCTAGGTCAGCTGACCCCACCTCCAGGACCATGGGGCACCCCCCAGCTACATCGGCTGACCCCACCCACAGGGGGGTAGGGCATGCCCCAGCTATGTCAGCCGACCCCACCTCCAGGACCATGGGGCACCCCCCAGCTATGTCGGCCGACCCCACTTCCAGGCCCATGGGGCATCCCCCAGCTACATTGGCCAACCCCACCCCCAGGGGGGTAGGGCACCCCCCAGCTAGGTCGGCTGACCCCACCTCCAGGACCATGGGGCACCCCCCAGCTATGTCAGCTGACCCCACCTCCAGGACCATGGGGCACCCCCCAGCTATGTCAGCCGACCACACCTCCAGGGGGGTAGGGCATTCCCCAGCCACATCGGCTGACACCAGTTGGTCCAACCGGCCAACACCAACTCAGGGTCAGTTGGCCAACATCGGCTAGTCCCATGTTTAGGCCAAAATGTACATGTCGGGTGTCCCAGTTTCAGGACTAGTGGTGACTGAAGGGTCTGTTTTAGGGTGCATTTTAGGTCTTTTTCCCCCCTTTTCTTTGACCCTGCCAGGCAGCTCCAGTCCCCTTGGGTCGAACTGACCCATTCTTTCACCCCAGGGAGACCTCAGGTATACCCCCAGGTCCCCATCTCTCATCTTTACAACGCAATGTCCTCCTCGACCGTCGCATTGCATGTTGAAGCGAGATGGAGCTTCTCCTGTATTGTGAGATTGTCTGGGGAGAATGTAGTGATACTTCCGTGGGGAATTTTGATGGCGTCAGCCAGCTCTTGCATGATCTCCAGAGACTCCTTGTGGTTGTTGCCAGTATTGCCAAGGTACAGTGTCCACTCAGAGTCATAGAAATAGATGACTGTCAGAGCAAGAAGCTCTTGTAAGGTCCATGCTCATGTCATCCATAAGCTACATGCAAGATCCCCAGGCTTGGATGGATGTGCTATGCCAGCAAGGAACACAAGCGTGGCTGCTGAATCTGCGTACCATTTATACATAGAGGTCAGGGATTGATTGAGGATGGAGCTCGCACTGTAAATAGTAAAATCACTGTATATCAGCATCCCAGACACTGAAATGGTCAAAATCAGTATCCATGGCACTGAAATCATGGGCGCATCTTTTCAGCATCACAGTTGGAATATGATTTTACATGTCACAAAAAATTAATGTTTGATTTTCAGTGTTGGGGGAGAGAATCAGCGTCATAAACTGACTTAGCATGGTATATGCAGCTGCGAGAAATGCTTAGTCAGCAGGTACAAGCGTGTCTGAAGTGGGGTACAGTGCACAGCCTCATGTTTTTATTTGTTTATTTCTTGAGTCCTGGCGACATTATGTAATGCAAAGGTGCGTTCAATTCCGCCAAGTTCTGTCCCTACTATCAGCGTGACGGTCACGCTCACCTGTTTATCGCCAGCACCTGTTCTGTGCTTCCCTCCATCTCTTTCCTCGACATGCCGCTTGCAGCAAGCACGGACCTATCGCACTCTGGATCTCAAGCACCCATCCAGGCCATACCCAGGATATTCAACATGCTGCAGAGCCCCACACCAACAGAAGCAAGTCGGTATCTGGCAGGTTGAATGAGTCCTCATCTTTCTTGCAAGATAGGCTATTCTCTCGGGGTTCTCACGTACGTCTCAAGATCTCATCATGTTTCTATTAGGCAGGACTGACCAGCTCCATGATATATGCGATATGAGTCCCTATATGCGCTGTTTAGCCACAGCCATATTCAAGTCTGGGGCCAGATCTGGTGTGGCAAGTATGGATTTGAGCTAGAGAACATAAAGGTGAGTGTATGCGGTGACCTTTGTCACAATGCTACTCCACAAGACTCCGTAGGGTGATGCTCAAGCTTCAGGTCACCATGAAACAAACTTACCTCAGGTATGTTCAGATACAGTAAATTCGGCACAGAATTACTAGTAACTACACCTGTCCCATCCAGGCCATCAGTTGTGCTACAGCAATTGCAAGTACAGGTCACCAAACTGCCTCCCAGACTAGTCCTCAAGCGCTGACAAAGAAGCCCGTGGCCGATGAAATGGGAAGAGGGCCTTAGCTGAAGTGGAGGCAGTCGAACAGGATCCTGGGTCATGCCCTGCGTTGACAGTAAATTTCTGTTTCTAACTTTGGTGGTTCATCCTGACACGGTTCGGACACAGGGCCAGCGTACACAGCAGAACACTTGACAAAAACATCAGGTCGGCTGATCGTAGCAAATACTTGACCAAGTCTGCTTCATGGCTTTCATTTCACCACTTGTCCATTACCGTATACAATATCCAGCTCATCACTACTCATTTGCCTTATGTGGTCATGCTGCCACTGTGTCCGCAACCTGTTGGTGTAGCGTTGTAGGGAGGGAAGCCTCCCTATTAGGTGAATTCCTTTATTCCATTGTTTTTACTTACTGTCTTGTTTTTATATTTTTATTCTACCTTTTACTTAGTGTTTGGACGAGTTTGGCTTATGTAAGCCAGACTCGTACTTAGAGTATACTGTACATACTTAGAAGAATAACAACCACGTTACTAGAGATGAGAAGATGAGAATCCGAGCCCAAGGGACTCGGACTATTATTTCTTCGTTATCAGACCTTTGTTAGACATTATCTCGACCTTCTTGGGACTTTAGGGCGCGTTTCAAGTCTTTTTCCTAACTCTTTGACTCTACCAGGCAACACCAGTCCCCTTGGGTCGAACTGACCCCACCATTCCAAAGGGAGACCCACAGGCATCTCCCCCCACTCTCATTTACTTGACTTTACAGCGTTCGTGATGAATGCCAGCTTGATTAATGATATGATGTCGTGAGTGAAGGTGCAGGGAACCCAGTCTTGACACAGAAAATAATTGCCCGCACAGTCGTTTGGTGACGTCATGACTTGCAAAAACAGCTACATGCCGCTGTCGATCAGCGTGCAGAACATTTTTATTCAGCGATAAGGACAACTTTCTTCAATGACGAGGACAATCTTGTTCAGTGATCAGGACACTTTTTTTTACTAGACCAAATGTCCACTTCAGTGTCACAATAAGACATTGATTTCCATTGACTAACACTGGTTTTCGACCGGTTTGACATTCATTAAAAGTGTTCCTGACACTTAATAGAAGTGTCCCAACTGTTTACAGTGTCGTGGCCTTGTTGATACAACAACTATCCAACCACGCCCATCTATAACCAAGTCCACGGGTCTCTTTGCAGAAGTTGTGCAGCTTCTCGTTCAGAACAGTTTTGGGCAGGTTCCACACAGATTTGACTGCGCCGACCTGCTGTAATAATGGCTCATTCCCCTGCCACACATGAGAGAACGTGATATATCTGAAAAAACTGGTAACAGCTTCCAGGATCTGCTCTTTGTCCACTTCTCTCGTCATTGATGAAACAAGTTCTTTGAATGACAGATCAGCCTTGAAAATATCCATTCGCTCTGGACTGTCGCAAAGTTGACCGGTGGTGACATCGATGATGACAAGGAGACAATGTTTGAGGATCTTGCGACTGATGGAATTGATAGTTGCAATTGTCTCTGATGGAGAAATGTAGTCTTTAAGCAGTTCTGTACAGCCGTCATTTGGGTATATTGAAATTATACAAGAGGTACATACGTTTGATTTTGGGGTTGTGAGACTGTTCGATCGCATGTAGCATAGACTCGAAAGTGTTGATCGCTTCGTCATATCATTTTGCTCCGTGAAGCGCTGTATGCTTGGCCTCATAGCCCCAAGGGATAGAGGAGTCCGCTTTCACTGCCTATGTAACGGCTGTAAGGAGCCGACTCATATGAGAAGGATACCATGTATACCTCGTTCACATCCTGTAGTGCATCTTCCCATAACCCTCTTGCTGCTTGAGCTGTGCTCTGCTTGATTAGCAGGTCTGCAGGACTTGGAGGACAGAAAGACAATGCAGCGGAATACTGTGTAATTGCATCATCATGTTTTGAGGAACTGGAAGCTTCATCGCCAACACGCCCAAGCATCATGATGCATTTTTGGATGAAATCTGGTGATAAACATTACCATGCTCATCAACCAGACTAACGACTAGGAGTCGTACCTGCTATCTGGTCCGCATTTGCCTTGCTTTCTTGGGCATCCTCATCTGATGTCTTCAAGATATAAAGGAGAATCTCTGCAGCTTCGGCTGTGTGTCCCTCAGCATAGAGGGTTTCACATAAATGTTGCTGACTGATGATGTCCAGTCCATCGAAACTCCACCCAAATATCTTTTTGGAGTGTTAGGTTAATGGATAGTAATGGCAGAAAACCTAGGAGGGAAATCGTCATGAGGAGAGGGCACTGTTTGACCTTTGGGGCTATATTCTTCATGTGTTCGAGCAATGGTATTGCATGTCCATAATTCCCCTTCTTCATGTACATAACTGCTAGGACCTGTGAAGTGCATCAGCGGTGATAGTTATAAGTCTACATCATGCAGAGCACGAACCTGTGTATAAAGGTAGGTGGCATCGTTATTGCTGTCATTGTTTGCTCTCGCAGAAAGCAGTTCTATGCGTATTATTGCATCCTCTTGGTTTCCAGATTCAAACATGAAGATCAACTGAGCAAAGAGACAAAGATTAATTGTGAGAATGATCCAGATCACCTTATGCACCTTGAGTAGCAAGAGAAATCTGTTGTCACCCAATTCACAATCATGAAAGGCAAGGTCGAATATGCATAGTGCACCCTCTTGGTCGCCCTGGCCAAGCAGGGAAACTGCCATCGCGATATACCCGATAGGTGATGGCCGAACCCAGAGTGACTTGAGATGATTGCATGTGAGCATGTGCACGAGGTAGCGAGAAAGCATACTCACCTCCTTGCTGTCCTCCATCGCGAGCACTAGGTGTTTCAAGTGCACTCGCAAAATAGCATGACATGCTAGAAGGTGGTCGCTGGGACTTGAAGTGCTTTTGAGCTCCTCTGATAGCAATGCTTTGGTGTTTGTCGGACTGCCTTGTGCCCATGAGTTGAAGGTCTGGTCACTCACTTGTATGAGTGGAAGCTGAGAAACAAGGGGCTGTCGATGGATCAGAGTGTTAAACAGCGCAATGAGAATGCTGACTTACAGTGAGCAACAAAAATGTTGCAATGTTTGCAACATTTTGATTGTTTGAGGTATAACTTGATATTGGATGTGGCTGTGCAGATGTGACAGGGGAAGCATTTGTAGCCCTTGGTCTTGGCTTTCCATTGGTTGTATTTTCAAGGTCAGGGGTGTAGTGGCTATGATTATATGAGCCAATTACTGAGGCCTATGCATTGCAACATTTTTGTTGCTGACACCATAATGGATGAAATCTATGGTGTGAAGGATATATTTGGAGGAGAAATGCCAGCTGGTGCTTACATAACATATCACATGATCAATTAAGTGGTTTGTCAGTGAGCAAACAAACCCAAACATTGAATTTGAGTGATTTATCCTCTATCCTGTACCACAACCCAAGAAATCTCTTTTCTTACTATTCTCTCAGGAAATCTTAGCAACTTCTGGTGTTCATGGCATTACCATGAGTAGGGTGTGTTTCCAGCACCACCAGTCCCTTAAAAGGTTGCTAAAATTCATCCCAGCACTGTTTCCCCTGCCAATGCCTGAGGGATCCTGGCACTAATCAGCATTGGGAAAGGTGAAAATGGCAAGTAAGTCAGTCTGGCACTTCTGGGCATGAAGACTGAACTAATCCCCTCCCAATTGGTGCATTTATACAAAAGGAAATTGAGTATCAAGGTTGGAGGAAGTAAAACCTTTCTGTACTTTCCGGGGGTTCTGGGTGGAATGACCTACTGGGCTGCCAGGGTACACTTTTTTTCCCTTCCATCTGTCCCTAGGTGTCTCCATTGGTCACCTATGACCCAATAATGCTTTCCCAGTCATCCACAGTTCAGCACAGGGCATAGTCTGGCTGATCCTCCTTGGCACCTGGTGTGCAGAGGAGGGCATTGCCTCACCTCAACCTTGATACCCAATTTCCTTTTGTATAAATGCACCAATTGGGAGGGGATTAGTTCAGTCTTCATGCCCAGAAGTGCCAGACTGACTTACTTGCCATTTTCACCTTTCCCAATGCTGATTAGTGCCAGGATCCCTCAGGCATTGGCAGGGGAAACAGTGCTGGGATGAATTTTAGCAACCTTTTAAGGGACTGGTGGTGCTGGAAACACACCCTACTCATGGTAATGCCATGAACACCAGAAGTTGCTAAGATTTCCTGAGAGAATAGTAAGAAAAGAGATTTCTTGGGTTGTGGTACAGGATAGAGGATAAATCACTCAAATTCAATGTTTGGGTTTGTTTGCTCACTGACAAACCACTTAATTGATCATGTGATATGTTATGTAAGCACCAGCTGGCATTTCTCCTCCAAATATATCCTTCACACCATAGATTTCATCCATTATGGTGTCAGCAACAAAAATGTTGCAATGCATAGGCCTCAGTAATTGGCTCATATAATCATAGCCACTACACCCCTGACCTTGAAAATACAACCAATGGAAAGCCAAGACCAAGGGCTACAAATGCTTCCCCTGTCACATCTGCACAGCCACATCCAATCCCAAGTTATACCTCAAACAATCAAAATGTTGCAAACATTGCAACATTTTTGTTGCTCACTGTACACCACTACTGAAGTACCCCGAGGGAATCACACCTCTGAGATCGCGAACTGTGATATTGTTGCCGACTGCACATGTGAGATGCCTCCCACTTGGTGAAAGAGCAACACACTTGATCTCAGCGGTGTGTGTGACAATGTTACTGATTTGCTTGTGGGACACACAATCCCATAGCAAAACTGATTTACCTGCAGAACATGCAATAAATCTGCCATTGGATACTATAGATACAGAAGATTGAGTTTCATGAATCGGCCATTCTGAAGACAAGGAGTTGGAAACATCGAAGCAGATGATTTTGCCCTTGCTCGCTATGAACAGCTTCTCGCCATCAGATGACCAGGCCAACGGAGTGACCAGCACCAATATTGAGTTGGCTGAACACTGATCGCCTGAATCGAACAAGACATTGCTGTCATGAGTGCTGTGGACACGAAAACCGGTTCTACTCAAGGTAGCAATTCAACTGCCATCTGGGGAGAACTTGACACCGACAACATAATGGCGCGAGAGGGCACGAAGCAGTTGGGTACCGGAAGCGATGCCAAAAATCCGGACGTCAGCCCAATCTGCAGCAGCAAATTTAGTACAGTCACTTGAGATGTCGATGGCATATACAGAATCACTGCATTGTACATTGAACACTTTGTCGAGCATAGTCGCATTCCAGATGGTCGCCGTTTTTCTGCTGTCTCCGGACACAATCCACTGCCCATCCTGTGAAGCAGCAATAGACCAGACACCACTACTCCCTCGCACGGTGTTGCCATCCATCTTCAATCCTCCATTGACGAATATCATCGTTGGCATCTCCTCCTATGACCTGAGTTTCGTCCACAAAGGCAACTGAACATGCAGCACTCTGTAATGCAATCTCAATCTGTTTCGCGGCTCAACTGCCACAACGATCTGTCAGTCAAGCTGCTTTAGCCTCTCGAACTGCTGGTACATACCCACCATCGTTGATAGCAAGCCCACCAACACAGCTGGCGGTGGGGTCTAGAAGGGAAAGGTGCAGTATTAGCAGGCTTAGTACCAAACAGTAACATTTCACAGTATTAGAACTATTCCAGAATGCGTATGTATGTCCCAACAAAGCGGCAACGGGCTCAGGTCAAACTGGAAACTCACTTCAAAGAGATGGTGAGAACACTCAGAACAAGCACAGAGAACGTGGATCGGTGTGTGGTATTAAGCATATACGCGAGACAAATACAGGCAGCACGAGTGAGAGAAAGGGGGAAAAAAAGAGGTCCTCCCATACAAGTGTCAAGGCAACATATATATGAGCAACATCCAACACAGATCCAAACAACTGAAATAGGCAGCCTTGGTCGTGGTGATGGTCATGGTGAGTCATGGTGAGCGTATGCTTACACAAACCTCTAATCTACAATCTTTCGCCAGTTTTGTATGTGGCCACCATACTGCAGGTGATTGAATGGGATAGTCGGTCTGGAAGGATCACGAACCATTTCCGCATGTGGATGCTGTCGACGATGGGGAATGTAAAGAAAAGTGGGATCATGCTGGAGGGGGGGAAGATGCGAGGCCGTCGATCGTTGGCCAGAAAACAGGAAAAAACCAGTTGTTAACTCTGGAATGGTGATGCCACGCCCTCCGAGTAGAATGACAACGGGGCTGAGTGCCACGCTGTGGACTTGAATGAATCCAATTACTGGAGTGCATGTCCACCCATCGATTCCAAGAGTTTCCATATATAAAAATGCCAGACCAGTCGTAAGACAAACATGGACCAGACGACAATGTGGGCCATCATCCGGGAAGAATTCAATGTCAATTTGGCATTGTTGAAATGTCAAGGTACTCGTGGCACCAATGAACATGGGCATGAAAACCTACGAGGCAACAGGGAATTCGGGATAAGCAAATGAGCAAAATCAATAGGCCTCACCTAATGGCCCCTGGTGCTCGAAAGAATGTTGTTGCAGGGGTAATGTTATGGGTATACGCACAGGGAGGATATGGGGACACAAAGAGACTTGAGGTGATCGAGATGATGGATCGATGGGGGGTTGGCGAGACAAAGTGGATGACTGGCATGCTGGATTTATAAGGGCAGTTGGGAGGCTGACATCTGATCTGGGGGATATAGCTGTCTGGTCAACCACCTTACTGCAGTTACTTGGCGCACAATGGCAGTGAAACTTTGTGGGTGGTCATTTGAGTTCCAATGCCAACCTCATTTGCACTGCTGATTATGGTGATGTCTAGACTCTATCAGCATTGGTAGGGTTTTCCCTCTGAAATGACCGGCGTGCTGCATTTGCAATGACAAGTGCCAGGGAGGCTGATGATCCGGGAAGTTCTTCCGGTCAGCCACCTTCTAGCAGCCTCGTAAGCATGGCTGGCAAAGACGAGTTACCCATCACCCAACTCTGCACCGAGGAAGGGATTACCTCCCCCATAGGCATAGATCTGGCGAAAAGACCTCGAGACTCGAGGGGTGAGATTACCTCATGTGACGGATCGCTTTTATCGCCCAAGGCCACAAGAAAGCTCGGCATATAAGGGACAGTCCAACCACAGACATAAGTGCGCTCTGGGAAGGCATAGCTAGGAAAGGGAGGTTTTTCTTGTTCTGTGTTAGTGGTGTACCACACTCAGGGGTGAGTGGCCTTCTCCATCGAAGGACAGCATCGTCATGGTTGCAAGATGACAGTAACTGTTCAGTAACACTGTCTGCCCAAATTCAAGCATGCTAAGTGGCATACCAAAAGTTATCCTCGACTCTGACACTAGCTTTTGTCGAAGACTGCGAACCCAGTGTGAGGATGTTGACCTTTGTCATGATTTGGATGTAGCGCGCTCCTCGACGAAGGAACCTGGTGTCCGTTCCATGAACTGTAACACACGACATAAACATCGAAGGTCAGCACTATGTTTTGACAATGTTACTCACATAGTTGAGGGCTTCGATACATGGCCCTTTCCATGCAAAATCCAAGTTCGCCACCATGTTGATCCATCTCGCCCGTTAGGCCATCCATTCAATTTCTTGCCAATCTCCCTCATCTTCACGAAGCATCCGTTCTCTGCCACAATACCCACGCTCGGAACCCTCTCTGTGAGTCTCTCTAATGCCCCCTTCACAGGCAACCCACTAAGAACCCCAATCTCACTCTTCGGATCATCTGTGAACCTCTCAAGCACCTGCATCTAGGCTCAACCATAAGACCCTTCCCACTTCTCATCATCCCTATCATGGGGCTCTTGGACATATCCCACACCCACAGGCACCCTTCCAGATCGACGAAGATGAGGCAGCTGGTGGAATGACGGTATTTGGGGATCAGATGAGGGAGATCGAGAGACGGAACCAGTGAAGGGCCAATGGAGAGCGACATGAGCTTGGTATGTGTGCAGAACCACTGGGTGAGGAAAGAAGTGACAAGTGTCTGTGTGGTTTGAGTGACGACATGGTTATGGAGATCTTGCCAACGGGAGGCAGCTTCTTTGTCAGGCATTGTTAGGGCCTGCAGTGTATAGCGAAGTCAGGTATGTGGGACGAGGGATACGTCATACTGAGACAGCGAAGGATACAGACCTGGTAAATGGCCCTCGCTGTCCCACACGTATCATACAGATTTCACAGTGAAGCACGACTAGAAGCCAGAGTAAGTACACATTCCAGTGAACTAATCAGTCTCTCGATACAGGGAAATTGCTCACCACACTCAGTATCAGCACCCTCTTCCTTTCCTCTTGGCATTCGACGTACTTGTGCATCCGAAGTGCCATACACTCTCTCAAACTCGTTACCATGAATGCATCGGCAACGGTAAGTAGAGCGAGGTATTCGCTGAAGGTGACTTCCTGCACTTGAAACAAAACAACGGGCTGGTAGGTAAGCATGGAGAATGCAGAGTTGATGCATGCCACGACGTCCAAGACGCCACCAGCGAGCTCATTGGATTCGGTTGTTTGGAGGGCAACTTGTATTAGGACAACCTACATGCTCGACATAGGCTTGATGAGAATGCAAGATTGAGAGTGAGATATTACCTTGCCCTGGAACTTGGGATTTGCCTTGAGGAAATGTCCGAACGCCCTATATATGTGCCATGAGTTCATGCCGAGAGGCGAGTAAAGAAACCACAACTAACCTGAATCCCGTCGAGCTTGTCTCACCTGACAATCAACTTCATCCCAGCGCAATGTTGCCTAAGTAGTTGCACCCAATATTGGACCTCAGGGTTACATCTAAAATATTCAACATCAGTGATTCGAAAAGAACATGGGGGGTGGACTCACTTTTTCTCCCTCAGAGAATGTACATCAATACCCATGGGGAACACACCAACGTCTACGAAACGCCCCTTCACCTTGGTTTTCTTTCCCTCGGCACTGTCCCTCCACTCCTTCTCGGCTTCGCTGTCCATGCTAACAGGAGCAACGGGACCCTCAACTTGTATACCCTTTGGCAGAGATTCGTATGCAAGGATGCGAGAGGCAGTTTGCCTGAAATGCCTGGCATAGTTTGCAATCTGGAAGCTGACCAGATCTGCACTGAGGACTCCTTTCAGCAGTGAGTTGCACACAGATAGACACCAGAAGATCTCGGAGGAAGGGAATGCAACATGGAGGCCAGGGAGAAGCATGAGGTGATAATTGTTCACCCAATCTACATGCGCCAGCCATGGTGTGTGTCAAGGTTGATGAAAATGAAGATGAGTAGTGAACGCACTGATGTCGCCTTCATGGTAGTTTTCGACGATGACGTCTGTGAAACACTGGGAGGGAGTCACGCCCGGCTGTGGGCTGGCGATGTGGATGAACCTTGTGAATGGGTTTGGAATGCCTGATTGTGGAGATGCCAGCTGCACTTCATGGATGAGGCTGACATTGGTAATACATTGGTTAATAAGCCATTATGTAAGACTAGCCA
The DNA here is from genome assembly GCA_024613185.1 of Pisolithus microcarpus. Classification (NCBI taxonomy): domain Eukaryota; kingdom Fungi; phylum Basidiomycota; class Agaricomycetes; order Boletales; family Pisolithaceae; genus Pisolithus; species Pisolithus microcarpus. The sequence continues at coordinate 3,648,176 of JANFAI010000002.1, read as the reverse complement.
TGTGACCTTCCCCCCCTCGCCCTATTAAAGGATGGTGGCAAGGGGCATCGCCTCCAACACATCTTCATCCAGCATACGATGAGTTATTGCAATGTCCCTTCGCCAGCCACACATCCAGCTAAATCTGTAACTTCCCAAGAGAGTGCCCAGGTCAAGGCATTTGTGCGCGCAGCAATGAAACGGAACAGCTTGACAGAGGAGGAAGTGAGGAAATGCGCCATTGAAGCCTATGGCTCCATCGAACGTACCATGGAGGTCACAGAAATTGACGAGGCAGAGATTGCAGCCACAATGAAGACGGTGTGTCCTAACAGTTATCTTGCAGTTCAAGTCGGGGTGAGTGCCAGATGTGGCATTTTTGGAACATGAAGATTGACTTTTCTCCAGAATGGCAGCGTAAGCCTAAACCAGGAGAGGAGGTGACATACTCGCAACTCAGAGACGGTCTGATCATTAGAGTATGGGGTGGGGATCTGGAAAAACTTGAACACTACTGTTTGGACTTCGTCGACCATGAGCACTGATACATCCTTGCACCCGATGATGTCAAAATCTACACTCTGGAAACTCTGTTCTGTCCGAGCACCCGTCTCCTCTCTATGGAGGATGCAGTGGAAAAAGCGAACGTGAAGTCCTTATACTTGCATGCAACGAGGCAAGATCCCAACTAGGAAACTTACCTTGTTCGTGAAGGTACTGTTCTCCACATTACCCAGCAGAACTACCCAGATTGCTTTCTCCACATACCAGTCCGTGCTGCAGGTGATTCCACTCTCGTTTTACAGCCCTGGTGAGCACAATGTAAGTGCCAAGGAGCCACCTTGGTGTAGGGTGACTAATTTTCTACTGCAGGGTTCATGCTTTTACCATTCGCCTTGGTTGCCAAGTCAATGTAGCATTGCTGTGTGATTAAAAATTTTGTATATGTATGTAACACCATGGAAAAACTGTAGTGGGATGCAGACCCTTCAGTCACCACTAGTCCTGAAACTGGGACACCCAACATGTACATTTTGGCCTAAACATGGGACTAGCCGATGTCGGCCGACTGACCCTGAGTTGGTGTCGGCCGGTTGGACCAACTGGTGTCGGCTGATGTGGCTGGGGAATGCCCTACCCCCCTGGAGGTGTGGTCGGCTGACATAGCTGGGGGGTGCCCCATGGTCCTGGAGGTGGGGTCGGCTGACATAGCTGGGGGGTGCCCCATGGTCCTGGAGGTGGGGTCGGCCAATGTAGCTGGGGTGTGCCCTACCCCCCTGGGGGTGGGGTCGGCCGATGTAGCTGGGGGATGCCCCATGGGCCTGGAAGTGGGGTCAGCCGACGTAGCTGGGGGGGGCCCCATGGTCCTGGAGGTGGGGTCAGCTGACCTAGCTGGGGGGTGCCCCATGGTCCTGGAAGTGGGGTCGGCCGATGTAGCTGGGGGGGGCCCCATGGTCCTGGAAGTGGGGTCGGCTGATGTAGCTGGGGGGGGCCCCATGGTCCTGGAGGTGGGGTCAGCCGACCTAGCTGGGGGGTGCCCTACCCCCCTGGGGGTGGGGTTGGCCAATGTAGCTGGGGGATGCCCCATGGGCCTGGAAGTGGGGTCGGCCGACATAGCTGGGGGGTGCCCCATGGTCCTGGAGGTGGGGTCGGCCGACATAGCTGGGGCATGCCCTACCCCCCTGTGGGTGGGGTCAGCCGATGTAGCTGGGGGGTGCCCCATGGTCCTGGAGGTGGGGTCAGCTGACCTAGCTGGGGGGGATGAATAATCATAAAGGGTGACTCTTTCAGCTGTGGGGGGCCATGGTCCTGGAAGTGGGGTCGGCTGATGTAGCTGGGGGGGGCCCATGGTCCTGGAAGTGGGGTTGGCCGATGTAGCTGGGGGGTGCCCCATAGGCCTGGAAGTGGGGTCAGCTGACATAGCTGGCACAGCAAGCATTTCACAATTTTTCTTCAGAAAACATACTGAAAAAATGGAGGGAAGAGATACTCTTTTATTTTTGATGTTTAGAAAGAAAAAATGCAAAAATAATGTTCTATTTTCTTCCAGAGAACATGAATTGATGCTAATGCCAATTAGAGTAGAAGCTAATGGACATTACCACCAATCCATGTTTCTTGGACAAACATAAAATATTATTTTTGCATTTTTCCCTTCCAAACATGCAAAATAAAAGAGTATCTCTTTCCTCCATTTTTTCAGCATGATTTCTGAAGAAACATTGTGAAATGCTTGCGGTGTGGGGGGTGCCCCATGGTCCTGGAGGTGGGGTTGGCTGACATAGCTGGGGGGTGCCCCATGGTCCTGGAGGTGGGGTCAGCTGACATAGCTGGGGGGGGCCCCATGGTCCTGGAGGTGGGGTCGGCCAATGTAGCTGGGGTGTGCCCTACCCCCCTGGGGGTGGGGTCGGCCGACCTAGCTGGGGGGGTGCCCTACCCCCCTGTGGGTGGGGTCAGCCAACGTAGCTGGGGGATGCCCCATGGTCCTGGAGGTGGGGTCAGCTGACCTAGCTGGGGGGGTTGGCCAACATGAATAATCATAAAGGGTGACTCTTTCAGCTGTGGGGGGGGCATGGTCCTGGAAGTGGGGTTGGCCAACGTAGCTGGGGGGGGCCCATGGTCCTGGAGGTGGGGTCGGCCGACCTAGTCAGGGGGCATGAATAATCATAAAGGGTGACTCTTTCAGCTGTGGGGGGGGGGCATGGTCCTGGAAGTGGGGTCGGCCAATGTAGCTGGGGGGGGCCCATGGTCCTGGAAGTGGGGTCGGCCAACATAGCTGGGGGGGGCCCATGGTCCTGGAGGTGGGGTCGGCCAATGTAGCTGGGGGGTGCCCCATGGTCCTGGAACCCCCATGATCCTGGAAGTGGGGTTGGCCAACATGAATAATCATGAAAGGTGACTCTTTCAGTGGGGATGATTTCCTGACTGTATGGGCATCCAAATTAGCTCCCTTGTTGGAATATCTCATTACAGATTATTAAAATGATGCTGTATTTACAACCCCATTCCAAGAGCTCTCTTGCTCTTTTTCCAATCCCTCTTTACCTTTTGCTCTCCATCCTCTATTGTTGCTGCCTTCTCCTGTGCATTCTTACTTCCTTGCCTTTTCCTTTTCTTTGGAGGTGCCTGGATTGGTGCTTCTTCCTCCTCACCCCTGCCCTCACTAGCTGTCCTCTCCTCTGCATGCCCACCAGCCTTTTTTTCAGCATCCTCCTTGTCCTTGTGATTATCCATCTCCTCTGGGTTCATGCCAACTGAACCCTGCTCCAATCTTGCAATTACTGACTCGACTGCACACAAAACATCCTCTGCCCTCTGGATGCCAAGGTTAGAGTTCAGTAGAAAGTCCAGATGGGAAACCTCTGGATCATCCTCTTCCACCTCCTGGGCTCGGTTGCACTCCCTCAACAAGAGACCCAATCCAAGTACAATTGGGCCTCCCTGATTAAAGGAACCAAACTTTTCCCCCTCCAGTTGAGCCAGTGCTTTCAAGAAGGAATCCCTATCCAGGTGAATATGTTCAGGTAGATACTTAGCACCCCAAGTCCATAATGCCCATTCAGGCAAGGCTGGTTCAGTGCTGATGTGGGATTCCTGACAATATATTTATTAACCAAGCTATCATAGAAAGTTGGCCACTCACTGTTTCTGGTAAGGCAACCACCAGCTCAACAAGCTTCTGGTATCTGGGCATGATTGAGAGTGACTTTAAAAATTCTACCCTGTCCCTGCTGGCATGCCAGGCAGGACTTGACTCATGAGGGGTAATTCGGGAGGAGGAAGCCACCGAGACATGGTTATCCTGGACCCTGACAGGAGTTACTTTCAGGGTCTTATGCCTCCCACTGGTTTCTGCCTCCAGGTCTTCAACCCCTGCCTCCCCTTCACTGTCATCATCAATGTTTACCCAGACTCTTTTTTTGGATCTGGCTTTCCCATCAAAGCACCTCCCCAGAGGCAAATCCTCCTTTTTGCATTTGATAAAGGTGACAATCACCTTATCCTGACCCTCCAGGGAATGCCAATGATTCCAGAGCAACCTCATATCAGCCTTGGTCCACTTTGAAGGATCCTTCATCACAAATCCATCAGGAATGGACTTGGAATCAAGATACTCCAAAGGAGACTTGATAAGCAAGCCCCAAGGAACCTTGGCCTTAGGCTTCTGTGTGAATTTTGCTATGTTTTCACCTCCAGTCAACTGCTGGACACCAACATGTCAGTGAAGAACCCACCATAGGCTGCCTGGAAGACTGCTCTAGCCAAGTTTTGCTGGACCTTCAGCTTCTGCCCAGTCCAAGGTGGTACTTCTGGATTCCCATCATCATCCAGGGTTATCTCTGTATCCTTCTTCTCCTCATTCAAGTCTTCTTCCACTGGAAAATAATTCATTTGGCTACAGGTTTGAAAGAGACATTACAAACTCACCTGGGTCAGTCAAAGGATAATCAGTTAAAATCTGTTCTCCCTTCAGCACCCAATCCTTGCTGGGCTCAGATGCCCCTGAGAAAGCCTTCTTCCCATCTTGAGGTTGAGTCTCAAAACTAGGTGTCTTTACTAGCATGCCAGCCACTGATAGGTTTGGTGGAACTTACACTGCCATCTTGATCTGACTATCTTGTGCTTCATGAGCTGCAAACATCACTATGTGGGAGCCCATGGTTCTATGCACCATGTCAATGAACTCCCTAGCCATACCAGGGAAGTTTTTTCTCCGATAACTGGGTTACTCCAAGTCAGTAAAGGCCTTGAAACACAAGGAATACCTACGAATCATGAGTCTCCTTAGGTGCACCCAACTTATTCCATTTTTCTGCAGCCCTCCCAGCCTCATCTTTTTTGGAATCAGAGAGAGACTCCCACCACTGTTGGATAATTTTGTTCCTCTGGCCTATGGTCTTGGGGTCCTTGGTGTCCCTCCTCTCCCTATCATAAGTATCCATCTCATCCTTGAAGAGCCTCTGCCCCGAAGTAAAGGCTGTAAAGGGTTTCTTGTAATCCCCAGCCTTGGTAGGCCTTGCCTTCTCTTCCCTGGCATCCTCACCCTCACCACTATCTTCCTTCCTCTTTTCTGTGACCTCCAAGATGTACTTGATGATGTTCTCCTCATCATCTCTGTCTTCAGGGTCCAACTTGGGCAAAAATTCCCTTCTGATGGCCTAGAGAGACTTAAGGTATGTTGAACTTGTGCAAAAAAAATGTCATACCACTCTCAAATTCTTGGGCAATACCACAGATGAAGAAGGTGGATGCTGGAGAATCTTCGACTTCACTTCAGCCAAGATCTCTGACCTGAGATTGGAGTTCCCCCTAGCATCTTTGTACTGTCCTACATAGGAGGCCAGGAGATCAGAGTAAGCTTCAGACCAGTTAGCCATTGGAGAATTGGATGAGTAGGAGGGAAATTGCAGTAGACTTTTGTTGGAGTTCAGTGGCAAGCTGAAAATTTTCGGCCATTCCCAGTTTAGGAAGGATGTTGAAAAAATGCAGCTAACCTCCTTTAGGAAGACTACTATTTTGGTATTATTGTTTTGAGATGTTTGGCTTTTAGTTCCAATTGGATACTAAGTACTGTGAGCAGTTCCCCACCGAATGAATACAGCTGTGTTCTAAATACATTCCATTTGTTTACCTTGGAACATCAACCCTGCCTTTTTGGTGAAGTCACTCCACAGCTCTACCTGCTTCGAAGCATAAGCTTCTTTCCCTGGCTCTGTGGATTGCAGAGCCTGAGTCTCCCATATCTCCTTTTGATACTGGAACCACAAGGTTGTCCAGAGCATTTCATGCCTCACCAATGACACTTCTTCTCTCCATCTGTCCCTTCTTGCCCTTGCTTTGAGCCAATTGATATGATAAACTGGCAACATCTTATTGGCAAGATATATGGAGAAAATAATTAGTATTCACTCACATTCTTCCATCAACCCCCCACTGTCCCCATTCAGCAGATTCTGTTCCCCATCCACCATCCAAAACCAAGCCATTTTACTAACCCCCTGGCCAAACCTGTTTTCCTCTGTCACCTCCTTACTAACAGCAAGGTCCTCTGGTTGGATTTCCTTGTACTTTTCTCCTATGTTATCATTGAGGTCCAATCTGAGAATGGCTTTCCTGGCCCTCTGATAACTTCTGACATGCTTGTTTATCCTGACCACCACTTTCTGGATTTCCTTCTTGGTTCTTGTACCCTCCCTAGTGGAATTTGCAGTCCTGAAATTCTGCCTGTACAACATGGCCTTGCTGCCAAGGTCAGTCCACAGTCGGTCAAGACAATCATTAGCTTGTCCAATCCTGAGTTCCATCTCCTCTTTCAGAAGATCATGAAGGCCAAGCTCCATAAGCTTGGCTGCTCCAATGGATGAGGGCATCCATATACTCATCAGCTCAGAGGCCAGCTCCTGGACTTCCTCATCTGGAGCCTCCAAGACTGTATCATCATCTTCCCAGAACTCGCCATCCTCCTTCTCTTGGTCTTCTTGCACACAAAATGCTGGATCATCCTGGGGAATGAAAGCACCATCTATCTCTAAGCCTTTTAAAAATGCTTGACCAGTGCTGTGGAACTTTTCAATCCTGGAAGAAAGTCTCTGCCTCTTCTCAGAGGTTTTGACTTCCTGCCTAGCAGACATGAGACTGGGAAGCTGACGAAGCTCATATCTTAGCTGGTCCCTGCAGGTTGGGTCAGCAGGCAAATCACTTTTAGGTCAATGGTGGCCTCACTGTGAGTCCTCGATGCTAATTCCTTCTGCCAGCCAAGCCACGGAACCAAGGTTTGCTGAGGAGGACACTGGATTTTTTCCAAGTTTTAACTGTGCTTCATGAAAGGTGGGGGCTACAAACAATCAGACAGATCCATTGTCCCATCTGAATAAGACTGACCTTTGTCCCCTCTCAACAAATAAATGTCCAGGGCTTCACCACGGTCTGCCTCTGCCTTAAGAGCATCTAACTCCCACAGAGCTACTTTGTTAGGATCTAGAACAGCATTCAACTGCTCATAGGCCTGATTCATGTCCTCCAGACATTTGTTGGAGGTCTTGTATTTTTTCAACAAGGAGGGGACTGTGATTTGGGGTGTAAATTCACCAACCTCCAAGAAAAAAAAAAACTCACCCATTCCCACAAGTTTCTTCCAGTTGGAATCCCTCATATGATCATCATACACCTCTTGCCTGTGTGCCTGAGTCATAGACCTGGCAGTGGGGGAGATCTTATTGAATGGAGCCCACAATGTCTCCAAAATTTCTCCATCCAAGTGGCCTGCACCCTTGACAAAGTTGAGGCTGTACCTTGGAAAGCAGGAGAGCTTGTGTGCAGCCAAATGGAACTCCCCCACAGCAGGAATGATCTCCAGTCCTGAGGGAAGAAATAGTGAAGAACTAGATTTGACCCGACTCCTGAAGTTGACACTCCACTGGCACCCTACATCATAAATGACAAGGGCCGTTGTGATGTTTTCAGAATGATAACAAAGGGCATTGCAAATGGAGTAGTCTGTGTTCATATACCTGGCCAAGCATGAGTGCCAATGGCATCATCTTCACCCAATATATTTGCTCACCTTTCCCCTTTTTGAAAGTCCACCACTGAATGGGGAACAAAACAACCATGCTGAGCACATGCTGTGGCACCAATTCCAGTGGATCGAAGGTTGGACTTGTTGATATTGGCAGCATTAATTGCCCTGTGATTGCTGCAAGTGGACCTCTATTGGGATGGTCAGCACTGGAAATGTCAAGACCCTAGGACCCCTGCCCCCACCTCCTTGTTATCCAAGGACTGTTGAAGATGATTCTGGTAGGGAATCTCTGAAACCATGTAACCTTTTCCATCTGACAAAGATACATCCCTCTCAGGCTTGTTCATTTTCATATGTTGGGCTGTGAAGTTCCCATCGATGACATATTGCCTTGTCACAGTTTCACTAAATGAGGTTAGGAATGGAAAATGAATGGATTACAGCCTCCTACCTGTCATACCGCGCTTTCCAATCAGGGGGTAAATTAATTCCTGGCTGAGGGCAGGCAGGACAGAAGAGAGCAAGTCCCCCTTCTCCTGGATCCAGTTCTGTATCATGACCAAACCCAAACCATTTCCTATGTTTCAGATCCCTCCACAACCGAGAAACCCTCATCAGCTCCCTGTACCTATCCTAACAGGCCAAGACAAAAGTATTAAGTCAAGTCACCAAATATCATATGGATGGCAAATGGGACTCAACTGGTACCCTGTCAGGAAATGTGTTATTGGTGAACCTCTTCAGCTTCTGATAGAAGCTCATAGCTGAAGTCTTGCACTCCAAAGCATCGATAAGAAAGTGATTGAGCACATCAAAAGTGAAGGCAGTCTTAGGCTTAGATATGCTGGCTGGAAAAAGTCTTTCTCTGAGTAAAGAAAGGTGCGAGTCAATGGGATCTGATCCAGGGCAGCTGCACCAAGAGATCTCATGAGTAAAAATACCCTCAGTGTGCACTATGGTCATTTGGGATCAGGAAGACCTCCTGGAAGAAATATCACCACAAGGGCTCAGGAAGTACAGGCTACTGACCTGTAATTTGGAGGTCCTTCCCCAGATACATAGCCAGACTCCTCAGGATTGGGATTCTCCTGGGCTTGGGGACATGGGACCCCCCCATGGCCCACATGCCACAAGAAGCCAAGTTCCATCAAGGAGGTAGCCTGGTAGTGGGTACCATTCCACCTTTGGACCTTGTGAAAGGGCAGGTTTCTGTGAGCTTTGACAGCACAGGGACCACACCAGGCATGGACACCAGTGCAGGACATGCACCGGATACTCCCTTCTGCTTGACAGCATTGCTCACAAATTCCCCCCTTAGCCAGTTGCTCCCCTTCCAGAATAACATTGAGGTACTCTGTTCTCCAAGGCAACCACTCTCTGATAAAGTCATTCTGACTCTGAAAACAAGTTTGAATGATTTCCCTTCTCAGTTCAGGACACCTACCTTTGTGAACCTTCTAGTTGGAGGGACATCTTCTACATCATTCCAGTCTGAGTTAGGGAAGTCAGAGAAGTTGAGATTCTGGGATGATGCCATAGTCCTTGGGGTTCTTGGAGTGGAAGGCTGGCTCTCAGATGGTTGGTACAGGTGCCTAGCATCAACTTCCTTGTATGTGAGCTTTCCTCTCCTGGTCTTGGTGGGCTGGAAAGTATATAAAGAACCTCTACCAGAGCTTTTGCCCAGGACTTTGGACTTTCTGCATTGCATGCTCAAAGGGAGTGATTTGAAACATGGGGAATCAGTGCTGAAGATGCATAATTTTTACTTGGAAACTCCGACTGACATCGGCTAAGGGATCGGCTAGGTACCTACACTAAGATGGTAAAAATCTACCTAGGAGATCCTTCTGTTGGGTGAAAGCTGGCCTGCCCACTCCAAATTTGTTGTGGACAGCATCTTTCATGTAGTGAGCAAGTGCTATCCTTTCACCATTTTCCCATTTGGGGACAGAGTGGTGAAGAAGTTTACCAGCAAGGTAAATCATTGTGCCTGGTTGATAACCGAAAATGGAGCCAAGATTGGAAATATGAAATTGGGCATCATGAGTTCCCAGGCTCACTAGCAAGTCAAGCAGAGAGGGTGCAGAAACTTTGTCTTGGTGGGGAGGAGTCTCCTGGTTGACTATGACATCTAAGCCAACATAGATGGAAGGCCACTGTGTCCCAGACAGGGGTTGGGTGACCACCCAGTTTTCCTTGGCTGCAATGGCATCCTTGCCAACCCTAGCCAGGTCTGGCAGTACAAGTCCTGAAATGGAGTTCCAGAACTCCTCTGCATAAGAAATGTCCCGAAGCCATTCCTCTACAGCAGGGATTTTGAGAGTGGAACTTTCATAAACATTGTCCTGCAACCTCTTTGAGAGAATGAGCCTTCTAATCCACAGCAGACCATGAAAAACATTACCACATGACCCTGCTGGAAAGTTGCAGGAGAGGTCATAAGCCTGCCATGACCAAACATGGCATGAGCCAATGGGTCCAGCTCACTGCCATCAAGCTCTGGCAGATGCCTATGGCCAAACTTCTTGCTGGACTCATTTTTCCTCTTAGAGTGTTTCACAAGGCTGCCTTTTAAAGGGAGGTGAATCCTATTGAGATGTTCCTTCCAGTGAATCAATATAAGATATACATGGGGGAAGAGACTGCTTCACCACTCTTTGAGGAGGAATAATGCCTGGGAGATACCAAACCATCACTCTACCATGGACATCCAAAACAGTGGCAGGGTCAGAGATTTGCCCCCATTGGGGATAATGAAAATACTTGGTCTTGTCCACAGCATGTGGCATGGGTTCAGCAAACCTATCAATGTCCCATTGGGTTACATCTTCCCCTAACTCAGATTTTGCACTCCAACTGTCTAGAGACACACTCACAGGGGTTCAGGATTGCATGTGCAATGACAAGGGCAGACAGCTTGGTTCAGTCAAGGAAATAGATGTAGAAGGAAGGTCTTCCTCAGTCATAAACCTTTGGAGGTTTGTCAATTGGGACATGACTCTGAGTCTATCTGCATTATTGTCAAGCATGGTGTAGCCAATACCAAGGAGAAAGTAGTTCCCATTACCTTGGCTTCCTAAGGTCAGATTTATCTAGTATCACAGATGCAGAGAGTTTGCATCCCTCAAGTGCAGATGTCAGGATCCCATCTACTAAGGTAGGCAGGGCATTGGAAGAGGTTGGGGAAGGATTCATTGCACACTTGGGGCCTCAGGGATGATGATGTGGTGGGATGCAGCAGAGGCATAAAATTTTAAGCTGTGAAAATCAGAAACACTAATTGTGCCTGGTGCCTACTTATTCCATATGGGACATAATACTTAGGGTTAGGGTTAGGTCCCATAAATCACAAAAAAGAAGGCAAAAACAGGTCAAGTAAAGAGCCATTTCAAGACAAAATAGGGAGATAAGTTAGGAACATCAAAAACAGAACAGAATAAAAATCAAAGTTCCAAGTGGAACTGACTCCCTGACAACTGTCCAGGAGGGGCCCTTCCCCTAGAGCAGAAGCAAGTCATCAAGAAAAAATAACATCAAGTCAAAATCAAATGACATGATTTATTAGACCAGCCTACACTGCAGGCATGGACCATGTTCCCCCAGACCAACACTGCAGACCAACACAAGTTGGCACAGACTAAAGTCATGAAAACATAGCAAGGAAATATTTACTAGGCCAGCCTACACTGCAGACATGGACCATGTTCCCCCAGACCAACACTGCAGACCAACACAAGTTGGCACAGACTAAAGTCATGAAAACATAGCAAGGAAATATTTATTAGGCCAGCCTACACTGCAGACATGGACCATGTTCCCCCAGACCAACACTGCAGGCCAACACAAGTTGGCACAGACTAAAGTTATGAAAACATAGCAAGGAAATATTTATTAGGCCAGCCTACACTGCAGACATGGACCATGTTCCCCCAGACCAACACTGCAGGCCAACACAAGTTGGCACAGACTAAAGTTATGAAAACATAGCAAGGAAATATTTATTAGGCCAGCCTACACTGCAGGCATGGACCATGTTCCCCCAGACCAACACTGCAGGCCAACACACGCCGGCACAGACAAAGATACAAAAGGTGTTAAGCCAGCCAGCACTAGCAAGCATGGACTAGTACTACCCTACACTAGAATGTAACTACCTACCCCACATACCAACAATGTACTGGCCAGGTACAACATGGATGAAGGGTCACCATCTAACCATATGCAGCTGCAGCCTGCACACTGTCCAGATGGCGCCTAAAGATCAATGGCTAGTTGAGGGCACACTACAAAAAAAAAACTCATTAGTATGTATCAAGCACAATCAGTGAACATAGCTTACCTCCACTGGCAAGGTACCATGTAACACAGGCAAGGGACCCGAAGTGAGAGGAAGGGGCACGTAGTAACATCGACATGTCGAACTTGGAAGGGGCTCTTAATATTTAAAAAGGATTAAGGCAGGGCCAGCTTACCTCGAAGTAGCGTCTAAGGTGACACCAGCCAGGGACACGTAGTCAGAGGAAGGGGCTCGACAGTCATGGACACGCGAAACTTGGAAGGGTCTTTTAATATTATAAAAAGAGTTAGGACAGGGCCAGCTTACCTCGAAGTAGCATCTAAGGGGACACCGGTAAGGCCCACGTAGTCAGAGGAAGGGGGCTCAACAGTGGTGGACATGTCGAACTTGGAAGGGGCTCTTAATATTTAAAAAGGGTTAGGGCAGGGCCAGCTTACCTTGAAGTAGCGTCCAAAGTGACACTGGCAAGGGACACATAGTCAGAGGAAGGGGCACGTAGTAACGTGGACATGTCAAACTTGGAAGGGTCTTTTAATATTAAAAAAGGGTTAGGGCAGGGCCAGCTTACCTCAAAGTGGCATGTAACGTGACACAGGCAAGGTCCACGTAGTCAGAGGAATGGGGCTCGACAGTCATGGACACGTCGCACTTGGATCCCGGGGTTCTCAATATTAAAAAAAGGATTAGGGCAGGGCTGGCTTACCACGAAGTAGTTCGCCAACATGTCGAACAAGGGACAGACGTACATAGATACATAAAGAGGGGACAAGGTACATGACGGGGTTCATAGCCATAGCTGACATGTGGAGCAGAATTAGTATCCTAAAAGAAATCATAACAAAAATGAAAGAAAACATACCATAAATATTTCAGGGGTAGTCGACCCAGTCGACAGCCACGACACTTGCAGCAACGTGACTTTGGGGCAGTTCAAATAAAGGATAACCAAAAAAAAAAAAAAAAAACATTTTCAATGGTAGTCGTGTCGACACAGTCAACAGCCACAAAACTGCTACAACACTGACTGCGGAGCAGTTAACATGTAGCATAACCAAAAAAGAAAAGGGACAGATGTACCATGATATCGGGCATTGCTGCAAGAGCAACAATGCCCAACAATGCCCAGGAGGGCAGGTGAGAGCAGGAGGAAAGTGAGAAAGAGAAGGTGTGGGAAATCCTGCCGCTGATATACAACTTGTATTTGGCTTTGTTTGACCATCACGTGACTGTTCAAAAAAATTGGCTCAAGTCCGTGAGACTATTTGGTTGTGTTTGGATCTACATATGATGGGTGACACGAAAAAAGGTACGGCTTGGCAAAAAAAAATCGGCCCATGTTCTGTATAGGGAACTGCATGGGTGAACCTGCGGGTGTCAAGAGCCTGACCCACACCCATACCCATGCAAAACCCGCACCCATTCCCACAGGTGTATACCCGTTGCAGGTTTACCCGAGGGTCAACCACGGGTAGGTGCCTACAACGGGTACACCCATGGGTTACCTATGATAGCTGCATGAGTAAGTACCTACCTACTACCTACTTGCCAGTAGAATTGCCTTACACCAACAGTGCATTTGCTACCACCAAGAATGTGACACCAGCACTCGAAGCTCAAAGCTTGAAGCCAAGTTGAGGTCAAGGTAACACTTTCCCACGCCCAAGCACCTCATCAACATGATCAGGTATCCCATATCTCCCCCATTTTTCCATTGTGTGTCTCGCAATTTTATAGGACCATACTAATGGCTTATAGCTCCAAACTGATACCAAATATGTCTCAGCATGATCCGCTGTTCGAAAGATATTCCAGGTTTTGTCTACACAACTTTGCAGAATCAGGTATGTTGTATCTTGCCCGTCTTCCCACTTTGCATCTTGAAATTCTGCAGGTATATACTACTCCTTTATAGCTCCTAACTGATACCAAAATCGTCTCTGCACGATCTCCTGCTCAAAAGATATTTCATGTTTTGTCCACACCACTTGCAGTTGAATCAGGTACATTGTATCTTGCCCGTCTTCCCACTTTGCATCTTGAAATTTTGCAGGTGTATACTACTCGTTTGTAGCTCCAAACCGATACTAAATTTGTCTCAGCATGATCTGCCGTTCAAAAGATATTCTGGGTTTCATCCACACCACTGTGCAGAATCAGATATGTTGTATCTTGCCCATCTTCCCACTGCACATCTTGAAAATTCTCAGGAGTATACTACTCATTTATAGCTCCTAACCGATACTAAAATCGTCTCTGCACGATCTCCCACTCAAAAGATATTTCATGTTTTGTGTGTGCCGCTTGCAGTTGAATCAGGTATGTTGTATCTTGCCCATCTTCCCACTGCATGTCTTGAGATTTTGCAGGAGTATACTACTTGCATATAGCTCCTAATTGATACCAAAACCGTCTCTGCACGATCTGCCATTCAAAAGATATTTCATATTTTTTCCACACCACCTGCAGTCGAATCAGGTATGTTTTTTTATTCGACTGAAATGCTTGTGCCCATTACCTAGCATGCATGGGAGCATTACGTAGTAGTAACGTATGCCCAACCTTAGATATTTTTGAGCCCCAGGTAGTATGGGTATGACTTACAACCCATGGGTCATGGGTGTGCGGGTGCACAGGTATGATGAGGCTGACCTGCACCCGCACCCATGGGCACCCTTACCTGTGACCCGTCACGGGTGCCCAACACCTGTGCATTTCCCTAGTTCCATAGTCACGTGCTTGTTGAACGTCGCATCCGACTAAGGTTGCATTCGACCTAAGTAAGTAAGTATGACTGACAGCTCAGCTAAAAAAATCTGCTCATGCTCCGTAGTCAGGTGCCTGCTGAGCCTTGCATCCGACCACTCTGTTTTCCTCCCACTGCCTCCAAAAAAAAACTTCAAAGGTAAGTCATCCACAACCTGGCCAGGTGTGTTCAAGACTAACACACCTTTCAGTCACGCACATCGTTGTTAACCTCAAGGTAAGCCATACCCACCAAGGGATATTCAGCAAATTTAACACCATCAGTTTTTGAGGTGAGCCGCTGCTGACACCGGTCATCCCCCCCCCAAAAAAAAAGACACGAGATTGTCATGTCACCCACCACACCAGCTTCCAAGGTAAGCTGTTCCCCTCCTGACCATTTCTTGGTGTGTACTAACATCCTTCCTCAAAGTTGTGTCTCTCCACAACATCCCTTGCAAGTTTGACGTGTCAACAAACTACTTCGAGGTAAGCCAGCCTCGCCCTAATTCTTTTTTAATATTGAGAACCCCCAGATCCAAGTTCGACATGTCCACGACTGTCGAGCCCCTTCCCCTGACTACATGGACCTTGCCCATGTCACGTTACATGCCACTTCGAGGTAAGCTTGCCCCCCCCCCCCATTCTTTTTTAATATTGAGAACCCCTTCCAAGTTCGATGTGTCCACCACTGTCGAGCCCCCTTCCTCTGACTATGTGGGCCTTACCGGTGTCCCCTTAGACACTACTTCAAGGTAAGCTGGCCCTGCCCTAACCCTTTTTAAATATTAAGAGCCCCTTCCAAGTTCGACGTGTCCACCACTGTCGAGCCCCCTTCCTCTGGCTACATGGGCCTTACCGGTGTCCCCTTAGATGCTACTTCGAGGTAAGCTTGCCCCATCCTAACTCTTTTTATAATATTAAGAGACCCTTCCAAGTTTCGTGTGTCCACGACTGTCGAGCTCCTTCCTCTGACTACGTGTCCCTTGCTGGTGTCACCTTAGATGCTACTTCGAGGTAAGCTGGCCCTGCCCTAACCCTTTTTTAATATTAAGAGCCCCTTCCAAGTTCGACGTGTCCACATTACTACGTGCCCCTTGCCTGTGTCATACTACACTCCACTCTCAGGTAAGCCAGCCCCGCCCCAAGTCCTGCCCAATATTTATGTCCTTATCCCTCTGTGTTTTGCTGCACCACCACAGCACTATGGCAAGAACGAAACAGACAGCCAAGAAGGCAACTGGAGGCAAGGCCCCCAGAGTCACCTTGCAGGCCCTCCACAAGAAAAAGGATAAGGTATCTGCCGCTTCCAAGAGGCCAACCCCCAAGCAGAAGCCCTGCATCAACTCTGTAAGCTACTCATCATATGTCATACTCCTGTTTATACTGTCTACAGTTCTGTGTTATGTGCAGAGATGGGGGAGCCTTGTTGTGGATCTGTGATGAAAAGTATTGCAGAAGGGTGGTCTGTAACCAGTGCCTAGTAGTTCCTGATGCAGAAAAGGACAAACTAGAAGCAGATAATATTACTTTCAAATGTGTAACTTGCCACTGGAAGCAAAACCAAGCTAACCCTCAGCCTTACTTTGTGAGTCCTGCATCCCCCCACTTCCACTTATATTCACAACATAGCATGAAGGGATTCTACTCTCAAGGACTTCCTGTCCTTGCCCACCCTCCCCTTGTCCAGGGTACCTTCCAACATGCCACCTCCTCCCAAGTAGCCTCCCTCCCCACTGCCCTTGTCCACCTCCACTTGGATGGACTACAGGTTGGTCATGCCCAGGTGAACATGATGGACTCCTATTTCCAGCCATACTTCCCTAAAGGCAGCTACCACTTCTCTCACCTGGCCTTCAACTTGACCACTCAGGAGTCCCTGCTGGCTTATGAGAAGGAGGCCATGGGCCTGACCCATTTCCTCTCATCATTTTCAAGGGTAGTCCTGTTCCTCACTACCCATAGTGATGAGGAAAGAGGGGATCTTTTTTCTGGTCAGATTGATGGTAAACCAGTAGCATCCAAGGTCTCTGAAGTAAGTAGCCAACTCCTCTTTTTATCTATCTACTGACTAGGTCCAGTGCCTCCAACTCTTGTTCAACCCCCTTACCAAAATTGTCAGGGGTGCAGATATAATTTTCAATGTCTGTGGCTCTGTGGTAACTGTCCAGGAGAGCTTCAATGATTTGAAAGAGGTTGCACATAAGTGAGTATTTCCAATATTTTTTAGATTTTTATCTCCAACCTTGTCCAGATTCATGCCAAGATCTATGATCTTGTTTGATGCTCAACACCTGCAGCTAGCCAGCACCACCCCTTACCTGCTGAGTCTACTAGACAGTATCATTGTTCAAGGGTTTGATGTTTCCCAAGCAGCCAAGTTTGCCCTCAATGATTGTGCACTGCTTGGAAGACATTCTAACATCTTCATCTTCATGTGGAGGTCTGAGGGGCAAGGAGTGCAGAAGGTGGAAAAGGTAGTGGTGGAGAAATTGATTTGGACTGACAAGTTTATCAGACCTTGGGGAGAGCATTTGCCAGTCCAGTGCCCCCAATGTGGAACCATGCAGAAGTGGGAGTGTGGTTCTGCAGGTAAAACCATTACTTATGAGTGCAGATATCCTCAGTGTGGGTTTGAGAAAGGGACTAACAAAACATCCCTCCCACCAAAGAAATTTGTTTACTCCATTCCTCCTCATGCCATTTCATTAGCACAGGGTAAAAAAGGAACATCTTCTTGGTTACAAGTTACCCTCTAGTAATTTACCTGTCTTCTTATAAATACCAAAGAATTATGTAGACCAGTTCCAGAAATCCTTGATGATTCTTTCAACCAGAAATTATCTTCTATGTATCCATCTTTGCAACAATAAATTCAGTATGTCAAGTTGGTTGACCCCACTCTCAGGACTTGGCTACCCCACATGGTGAGGTCAGCCAACCCCACTCTCAGGACTTGGCTACCCCCCTCAGTGAGGTCAGCCGACCCCACTCTCAGGACATGGCTACCCCCCTCAGTAGGGTCAGCCGAACCCACTCTCAGGACTTGGCTACCCCCCTCAGTAGGGTCGGCCAAACCCACTCTCAGGACTTGGCTACCCCCCTCAGTGAGGTCGGCTGACCCCACTCTCAGGACATGGCTACCCCCCTCAGTTGGGTCGGCCAACCCCACTCTCAGGATGTGGCTACCCCCCTCAGTAGGGTTGGCCAAACCCACTCTCAGGACTTGGCTACCCCACATGGTGAGGTCGGCTGAACCCACTCTCAGGATGTGGCTACCCCCCTCAGTGAGGTCGGCCGACCCCACTCTCAGGACATGGCTACCCCCCTCAGTAGGGTCGGCTGAACCCACTCTCAGGACTTGGCTACCCCACATGGTGAGGTCAGCTGAACCCACTCTCAGGATGTGGCTACCCCCCTCAGTGAGGTCGGCCAACCCCACTCTCAGGATGTGGCTACCCCCCTCAGTAGGGTTGGCCAAACCCACTCTCAGGACATGGCTACCCCCCTCAGTGAGGTCGGCTGACCCCACTCTCAGGATGTGGCTACCCCCCTCAGTGAGGTCGGCCGACCCCACTCTCAGGACATGGCTACCCCCCTCAGTAGGGTCAGCCGAACCCACTCTCAGGACTTGGCTACCCCACCCAGCAAGGTCGGCTGACCCCCCTCCCACACTTCGGCCTACCTACCCCCTAGGAGGGTCGGCTGACATCGGCTAGTCCTGCATTTAGGCCGAAATGTACATGTCAGGTGTCCCAGTTTCAGGACTGTGGTTGACTGAACTATGTGTGGGATGGATGAAAATGAGTGCTGGTGAGGATATGGCCATAGTCCATTTGTGGAATGTATGGAGCTTGGAACTGCAGCTCGAGCTTGGGCTCGTGAAGTGACTCATGGATATCTCCAGTGCATCCTTTAGAGCTCATATGGAAAGCATAGTTTGCCTGAAGTTTACAAACTGCAGGGCTTGGTCTTGTTTGACATGGCAGTGGAATATTCCAGGTCAATTCATTGGAGATTGAAATGTGGTTGACTCTCAATGACACTATGTCCTCCCTAGTGTTGTCCAGGCCTGGCTCAGCTCAAAAGCCACAGCTTGGGCTTGGCTTTTGGGGGCTCATGGCCTAAGAAATATGAGGCCAAGCTGTGAGCCAGGCTGAGCCCTATATAGGGCCTGGCTTGGCCTGGGCTAGTGAATGGCAGGGGTAACCCATGGGTATCCCCGGGGCCAACCCATACCCGTACCCCCACTCTACCTGTACCCCTGACCCAAGGGTACAGGTAGTTCCCACGGGTGCAGGGGTCCCTACCCCCAACAGGTTTACCCGGCCTACCTGCAGCTTGGTATGTCGTATCTCACTCAATTTCCCACCGTTTCTCTCGCTTTTCCATACTAACATTCTCTGCAGTGAGAACTTTCTATTGATACTAATTTTATCTAATTCTGTGCTGTCATTGTGGAGATATTGATAGGTCTGTGTGGGGAGGTGTTCAAGATCTCTCAGTGATTATCTCAGGACTGGATGGGCCAATTGGTATGCTTTCTTTTTCTCCCTGTCCTCGTAGGTGTTTTCTACCACCGACAGGAGTTTCGGATTGATCCCCCCAATGGTTGTCGTTCAGCAGCTTCATCTTCCCCCCCTCCATCAAATTGTCCCATGAGATTGTGTTTGCCATATCTCCCTCAATTCATGGCTGTGCATCTCACCATTGTAGGTTGTTGTACTAATTTATTCTCACTTTCAAATGGTGTATGATATGTCCATAATGTCCCAGTGGTTGTGGAGATATTCTGAGTTTTTCCAGATGGGGTGGCCTTGGACAGTTTTTTAAATATTATCAGACATGGTGAGTCTATTCTCTCGATTCCTTTTTTGCAGTAACTCCCAGGATGTCCCCGAGGCGCTCCTGCAGTTTCGTATTGATTGCCCCTGTGGTTGGCATTTGGCACCCTCTTCTTCTCCTCTACCCTCCTGCTGCATGACTTCACACCAATATATCTCACTTGATTTTTACCCAGGTCTCTCAGAGTCTCAGTTTTGTACAGAGTGCAACTAATTGACCTCAGTTAAAGGCTATATGCAATTTCATCCCCACATTTCTTTTTTTTTTAAAGGAACTTAGTATGAAGTAGTAATAGTACTACTAAGGTGAGGGGTACCAGGGGTATGTACCAGGGGTAACGGGTAAGGGGTGGGTCCACCAGATGTAACCCATACCCTTACCTGCAGTACCCCTACCCATGACCCCCCATGGGTTTAATGCAGGAATGAGTCTCAGGACGAATGGAAGTCACTTTATATTCTGTACCTAATGCAGGAATGAGTCTACAGTAGGTCAGTACGAAGTAGGTAACGAGTGTAATGTAAGTATGCTCACCTCAGGACGGATGGAAGTCACTGAGGTGAAAGGAACGAGCGCGGAAATTTTCTACAACCATGATTATGTAATACGGAAAAAGCGGAAGGCTATAGAAAGAATCCAGGACACGCAATCTATAGTAAAATGCGGTACCGAAGATATCCGAAGTAATCCAAGGCCGGATATGGACACCTGAAAGTCCATGCATCCAACACTCCCCCTCACTTGGAACAGAGTCCGAGTGATTGTGCGAAATGTTTGGCTTTGATGCTCGGTAAAGCCTTGGTCAGGGTGTCGGCAACCATTTCTTCAGTAGGGCAATAAATAAGGCGGAAGGAACCATTTTCAACAGCAAAGCGAATGAAGTGGTATCGGATATCGATGTGCTTGGTGCGGGAATGGTGACTGCCATCTTTGGTGAGTGCGATGGCGGCTTGGTTATCAGAGTATAGTGGGATAGGATATTTGAGTGGGCGGAATACTTCCGAGATGAGCCAGCGGAGCCAGAGGCCTTCCTTGGCGGCATGTGTTGCCGCAACATACTCCGCTTCCGCGGTGGACAGGGTGATAAGCTCCTGTTTGCGGGATGCCCAACTGATAGCTCCGCCATCTAGTAGATATGCATAGCCGCTAATAGCGCGGCGGTGTTCCTGCGTAGCCCCATCTGCATCGGTATAGCCTTCAAGGCCCTTTTCAATCCCGCCGAATGTCAGCGCAAGGGATTTTGTGCCGACTAGGTACTTGTAGATCCGCTTAACGGCTTCCCAGTGTGTTGGAGTTGGGGCATTGTTGAACTGTGTGACGGTTGAGACTGCGAATGCGATGTCAGGGCGAGTTCCGACTGCGAGGTGCATTAGCGAGCCGACCGCTGCGCGGTATGGGACATTTTTCATGCGTGCAGCTTCCTCGGCAGGTTGCGGAACATTTGCTTGTGTTAGTTTTAGGCTAGGGTCCATTGGAATCGCAGATGGCTTGGCGTCGGTGAGATTGTATTTGGTAAGAATGGCATTAATGTACGATTCCTGGGATAGGGATATCGTTCAGAAGTCTCGGTTCCGTGTCACCTTCATGCCGAGAAGCCAGCCGATGGGCCCGAGGTCGGTAATTTTGTACCGGGTGCCAATTTCTGCTTTGAAGGAGCGTATGAGGTCGGGGGAACTGCCGGTGATAGTGCAGTCGTCGACATGGCTAGCTAGGATAATGATATCCTTTCCGATGCGCCCATGGAAGACTCCCCAGTCGGCATGCGTGCGCTGAAGTCCTAAGTCTCTGAGGGTGGCGCTTAACTCTTGGTACCACCTGAGCGCGCCTTGCTTTGAGCCATATAGCGCGACGTTGAGCTTGGCAACCGGTCGGGAAAGATTCCAAGGTGCTGGGTAGCCTTCTGGGAGCTCCATGTAAATATCTTTGCCATCTCCAAGTTTTCCATTTAGGAATGCTGAGTGGAAATCGAACACATCAATTTCCCAGTTGTTGCGGGCGGCGATAGCAAGTATGGTTCGGAGTGATGCGAGTCTTGCGACCGGGGCATATGTTTCGTCATAGTCGACTCCCTGGACTTGGGAATAGCCCTTTGCAACGAGGTGGGCTTTGTACTTCTCGACTTCTCCAGTTGCAGTTTGCTTGATCTTGAAGACCCATTTGCATCCAACGATATTAGCTCCTTTCGGGCACTCTACTACGTCCCAGGTATGCGCATCATTTAGGCTTTTTAGTTCCGCAGCTATGGCGTCATGCCATTTGGGCCAGTCCGAGTGGGATTTAGCCTCGTGCACTGTAGATGGGTCAAGACCTTCGGCTTCGGAAGTTCCGGCTACCATTGCATAGACAAGGTCACTGTCATTGCCATCCTCAGCTAATTCTTCTTCGAAGGCGAGAGTTGCATTGTCTCGGGAATTGGGACTGTTGGTGCGGCTATCGTTCTCTCGGAGCTGTTTCATATAGTCAAGAGTGATCCGACCATCCCGTGTACCTTCGCCTTCCCAGAGACGTCTCAAGTAGTCTGATTCGAAGCGCTGGCGGTTAGATCGACGAGGTTGTGGTGGCGGCGTCTCGAAGTTGCTGCCGAGTGGGTCAAAACTTGATCCGGAGGGTTCTGCGGGTCGCTCGACAACTAGCGGACTGGATTCCGAGGTTCCAGAAGACTGCGGCTGTGCTTCCGGTCAGCCGCTGGTGTTTGTAGCCTCATTCTCCCCCTCGAGCGGCACGCTGGAGGGTATCATCACTTCCCGACGCTCAAAGGTAACACTCCGCTCGATTCCAATGCTGCGGGTGTCAGGCCAGTAGATCCGATGGCCGTCGCTTTCTGGGTCAAACCCTACCCAGTATCCATCGTGAGCTCGCATATCGAGTTTGGAGCTAGTGTTGTCGTGGACTTTGACATGGCATCCCCAGACAGGGATTTTGGCGAGGTTGGGTGGCTTGTGATACAGCATCTCATATGGAGTTTTAGTTCCTAGGCGTCGTGTAGAAGAGCGGTTCTTGAGCCAGGTGGCATGCATGATAGCCTCTCCCCAAAGATTCTTGGGTAGACCGCTGGCGTGAATAAGAGCGCGCACCCACTCGATGAGTGTGCAGTTGAGCCGCTTGGCAACTCCATTGTGTTCCGGAGTGTCATGGACGGTCACCCGGCGTTCTGTACCTGCGGATTTTAGGTGTTTAGTGAATTCCACACTTAGGTACTCCCCCCCACGGTCCGAGCGCAAGCGCTTGATCTTGGTGCTAAACTGAGTTTGAAGCCAAGCTTCGTAAGCCTTGTAAGATGTGAATGTCTCGGATTTCATTTTCTGGAGGTAAAGGGTGGTATGGCGGGTGTGGTCGTCTGTGAATGACACGTAGTATTGACTGTGACCGGGGGTTTGGACTGGAGATGGTCCCCACAGGTCGGTATGGATTTTGTCGCCAAGGTGTTCCCGTCTCGGTGGGTCTCGCTCTTTTCCGATGGGCTTTCGGGTCGCCTTGGCATATTCGCAAGAGTCACATGCCCCCATAGTGGAGTGGGCTTCATTTAGGGTGATTCCGGTGATGGTACCATCCTTCAGCATGCGCCGGATTGCCTTGGGTGCTATGTGGCCCAGCCACGCATGGATTTCAGCCATTGTCAGTGGCTCAGTAGCTTTCGCTAGGCCGGCATAGATCTGGCGGGAGTGCTTGAGGCAGTATAGACCATTGGTCATCGGAATTTCGCCAAGTTTCTTCTTGCGAGAATTGAATACTTGACATTTCTTGTCTCGGAATAGTGCGGCATAGCCCGCGGCATCGAGCTTGCTGACGGAAACGAGTGTGATGCCCATTTTGGGCGCATAGAGAACATCCTTGAGGCGGATATTGCGTCAGATTGTGCCATTTGGGATCGATATCATTAGATCTCCCTTTCCGATGGCATGGAAGGTATGGCTGTCTGCCGCGGTAATCGGCTTTGGGATTATTGGCTTATAGTCGAGGAACTTGTTCCGGTAGGATGACATGTGGTGAGATGCACCAGAGTCGAATAATATAGTCTCCTCATTCAGGTGCGGAGATTCCCCAGCCAGTAGTACATGATTGAGTGTTTCCGTGTAGGCATCCCCTTGATCCAGAAACACTTCCGGAAAGTGCAGTGCCTTCTCGGCACCTCGGGTTGATTCCGAAGGGTTCGGAATGTCATGTCCGACATCCGAGGGTGGTGCCGAGGGTTTCTGGGGTCCGTTCTCGGCTTCCGAGGGTGTTTCCGAAGGTTTCCACGAGCCGCTTTCCACATCTGCGGTGGATTCGGAAGGCTTCAGTAAGTCAGCTTCGGCATCCTCGGTTATTGCTGAAGGGCTCGGTATGTCTTCTTCAGCCACTTCAGTGAGCCAGTCATCATCCACCGAACTTGCTAGCCAGACTCCATCGGGTTCCGCATTGGCGCTCGGCTGTGCGGCTGTGCTTGCGGATGCGGCAGTAGTGGCGGCGGCTGCCTTTTCAGAAGGCTTTTCCTTCTTCTTGCCGGTACCTTTTCCTTTAAACCATTTGGGCACTTGCCCAGCTTTTCCGCCACCCTCCTTCCAGCATTGATCCTTTGTATGTCCCTTTTTGCCACAGTTCTCGCAAGCGGAACTCTTTGAGTCCTTGGCTGAGTATGCCGCATCGTTGGAATTGCCATTATTGCCTCTTTTGGAGTGGGTCTGTCGCCGGTCATATTCATCTGAGATGATTTTAGTGATGAAGTCGGGTGACAAGTCCTTTTGTGTGACAAGGGCGGAGGACGTCATGGCAGCAATGTTGGAGTCATAAGAAGTCAGCAGAGAACTAAGGATGATAGCTGTGAAGTTGTCATCACTGATGGATTGACCAAGGGCAGCTAGCTGCTCTCGGAAGTTCCGCAGCTTGTCGAAATGGGCTCAGACATCGCCCTTTTCGGTGCAGCGGGACTCTTGGAGTTTTCTTCGCAGGTCGATTGCGACAACTCAAGAGCGGTTTTGGAAGAGGTTGGTGAGGACATCCCAGACACTTTTTCCTGTCTCTTCTTTCTGGACTCGGAGGAAGAGGGATTCCGGGAGTGATGCCACAATCACTTGTTTTACGTAGCCGTCATCTTTCGTCCACTGTTTTAGCTTTTCCGGATATTCACTGATAAGTTTTTGCTCAGCGGTCGTCGGCTTCCAAGAGGGGTCTTTTCCATGTGTCGGATCCTCCGGCTTGGCTTCCAGACCGGTCAGGTGGCCTGTTAGCCCTTTCGAGCCGACAGCCCATTCAACTCGAGCCTTATAGTATAGCCAGTTGCTACCATCTGCATTTAAGGTGGGTACCTGCAGGGAGTAGTCGTCTTTTGCCATAGTGGGAATGTGCGGTGATACGAAGTGGTGTGCGGATCAAATTTTCTTCCGGTATTAAGGCGCAAAGCCGGGGCTCATAACCTAATGCAGGAATGAGTCTCAGGACGAATGGAAGTCACTTTATATTCTGTACCTAATGCAGGAATGAGTCTACAGTAGGTCAGTATGAAGTAGGTAACGAGTGTAATGTAAGTATGCTCACCTCAGGACGAATGGAAGTCACTGAGGTGAAAGGAATGAGCGCGGAAATTTTCTACAACCATGATTATGTAATACGGAAAAAGCGGAAGGCTATAGAAAGAATCCGGGACACGCAATCTATAGTAAAATGCGGTACCGAAGATATCCGAAGTAATCCGAGGCCGGTGTCACGCACCAAAGGTGTTTGGCGACGTGAGCATGGACCCAAGAGCTGAATGATGAAGAATGGAGAAGCCTAGCCCTAATGCGCAGAATGACTGGAGTGTCTAGCAGTCATCCGTCGCACAAGAACCACCCTTAACATTAGGGAAGAAACCGCTCAAGTGCCGAATAAAAGTTTTCGAGCGCCAGTTTACGGCATTCCGATTTTTCGAATATCTCAGCCATTTCTAAAGATATCGACATCATTCCCACGCTCACAGAAAGCTCTCGACCACGCCATCCTGCCTACCAAATTTGGTGACGATCCTCGCCCTCCACAATTTTCTGCATCATTTCTGCCAACAAACGCCCATTTCGCCACTTTTTATTGTGATGGCCACCTCTTCAACGATCTCTTCACTCATCCCCTTTGCCAGGGAGAATAACTACGAGTACTTGCCAGGAATCCCCACTAGCATTCGCCCTGAAGCCTCCTGGTTCATCCCTCCCTCGTCCATGACCTCCCATCCTATCGCTTTGGGACAGCAAGTTCTCCTTGTCAGTCTGACATCGAGGAGGACTTTCTTTGGTCGTCTCAGGTCTGTTATCAGGCTTGAAAAATCATATGTGGTCGTTTCAGTTTCTCCAGTCGAAGAAGCATATGGATCCTTCATCCCTGTGCCCTGCAATGTCTACCTCTCAATCTCATCCTTTGTTCTTCCAAAATTGCGACAGGTTCAATACCAATTACTGTCATCCAGTCTATCTGATCGCATTCATGATGAATTTGAGACACTTCTCCCTGCTCTTATGGGAGAAGATGGCCCTTCCTCCTCCTCAAACCCTCCAGAACACTAGCTGCAGCTAATGCAGGTCGCTTTACAGAGAGGAGGAAAGGGGGAAAGTTGCGAAATCCTATGCCCTGACTACCCTGGAGACCCCCAAAATTGGCCCCTGGCAGAAACCCCCACCATTCTTCGTTTGGACATGCAGCAAGTTACCATAATGCATCTAGATCTCAGATCTAGGAGTCACTATGACTCATTTGCAGTCATATCCCTTAATCAGCAGTGACCAGTGCGCTTACTCATTCCCCTTTTCGCATTATTCATCCGTTCCTTGATGACTCATTCTGTTTTCAAATTGATTAGTGATAATCTTCGTCATGCTTACTGGTTTTACTTACCAATTGCTTACTGTCCTTACTCATCCTTACAAAGCCTTACCAATCCTTTACCAATCCCCTTACCAATCACTTACAGATCACTTACAAAGTGTTGCTCCATGTTTACTGCAGGCTACGCTACCTTTTGTATATAAAGTACCAATACGTCGACAGCAATCAAGCAGCTACCAAGTCCCCTGCATAGGAAGCAGTCCCCTGTGTAAAGACTTACCTGCTCACTCATCATCATCATCATTAGGCCCAATCATCGTCGCTTTTAAGCCCCTCATCATCATCTCTATTCCTGCAGTATTTGAGGCTCCATTAAGGGTCTACTTACTGTCATCATTATCATCATCTTATGTTGCTTCTAGGCTCAGAGCAGCCTATTCTCTTCGCATTTTTAGTCTTCCCCTGCTCCCCCTTTGTCAGGAGCACCTATACCCTCTGCCCTAGCCCCCTCTAGGTGCACGGAACCCCTCCCCCATTTTATTTTAACAGATCCCTCGAGCCAAAGCCCGCGTAGGAAAACCACCAACTCGGCATTTGTCTTTGTGTTGGGTTTTTTTTTTTGGTGTTTTTGCCATTGATCCACACGTCGACTCACACCGGATATGGACACCTGAAAGTCCGTGCGTCCAACAGGGTTACCCGTACCCCTGCCATTCACTAATGCTAACCAGGAGGTACCTGTGTAATGCTATACACATATTTACAACAGAACCCGCCAGATTGTGCCAGATTGTGATCATTACTGACATTATAAAGGTATATAATGGATTGACCATAAAAGTGAGGTTTCAGTGATGGAGTTGGCAGTGCAGCATTCCCATTCCAGCAATTTACTAAATGATCTCTGCACCCCACACTCCTTTGCAAGTTCCAGCGCTTTCATCTGCATGGGGTCACACATGAGCAAGGTTGGCAGAAACATGTCGAGGGCATTGCGACGTATTGGCTCATTGCAGAAACACGACCAGTCCATGCATCAATATTCCGAATAATGCCTGCTCTGCACTCGGACTCTGGGCCTCTCCGTATGGTATTCTCACACGCGCTGCCACTTCCTCTCGCGCTAAGACCTCACGTGACGATAAAACAGGGCCTGCGGCCTGTTCGCACCTCTGAAGATCTGAAGTTTCAACGATTCAAAAGCAAGCTCCTCAACGCGTGCACCACCCCAGCGAGGTAGGTGAGGCGATATCGTGCCTGACCAACGTCTCATCCATCGAAGCGTGCATCAATTTTGGTGCCTTGATGCCTCGCAGTTTGATATGGGCGGATACGAGTAGAATTCCTCTTCGTCGTGTGTATCTGCCGCGAGGAGATCTTGGTTCTTGGCGTCATCCAGGTTCGGTTTGTATGCCCCCTTTCCAACGTGGTCACCATTTCAGACGTCAGAGACGCTTTTTTTATTCCCAATTATACGGCACCGTATTCAAATGCTAATGTCAATATCGATACCCTCAACAACGAGATTTCTGGCTGTGCCTTATTCCACTGCCGGCCCTTCTTCACATTACATCTCTTTCAAATTCATTGGATGCTGGTTGTCGGCCATCGAAAGTTTCGTCCTCGGCAGGGTTAGCCTCGTAGGCACATCCATCGACGCGGCGAGGGTCCTCAGTACGTAATAATCAATTGCATGATCACCTAGTGCTGGCCTACAGTTCTGGCCCAAGTCATTGATGCAACGTACGATCTGATCATTCACGGTGGGTCTCATTTTCCAGCGGAGGCTCCGACCTGCATGCGTTCACGAATGTTATGTTCACTCCAAACTGCTGGGGCAGTCCTACTTGCTGACACTTTGCTCAATGCAACCCAACCACCACACGCGCCGAAGTTTACCGTATCGTATACTTCCGGTGATCGATGATCGCCTTCGTAGTACTACGTGCGGAGTTCCGTAGCCCGCAATTCGTCAGGAATGTCAACCTGCCATCATCATGCGTCCCTGGTGGTTGGCCCTTCGTTCTATTCAACAGAAGTCTGGTACCCTTACTGCATCACGAGCCCATCAAATACACTGGAACTTACTTCACGAGCTGCCAGTGCCCAGTGTGAGATATCTCACATCGAGTCGTACACCGATCATAATATGTCGGGTGAGTGCCACTGGGGATGACCGAAGTATATTTCAAGGCACTAATCCGAATAGCTGACCTGCATTCAACGCGCGCGGCATGCGCAATGCTTTTCTCTGTTCCGCTTTGGCCGACATGATTGGGGCAGTGACCATTGATCTTCGAGGTATCATCCATGGTAGACGCTCACTGTGAATTCATTTGGTGCGTGAACATGTGAAGGTTGAAGTATGCTCTACCATTGATTTCAGGCCTTCCTACACCCTCCGGTTTCCGCAACATGCCATCTGGGTGCATTGTATTCCGACTTTAAATTGCCTGTACCAAAGATTCCCGTACGTAGCTCTGGTCATCCAGTCGCCCTCAGCTCACATGATCAGGTGACATTACTCTGATCTATTTCTGATGACTTTGGTAAGCCACGAGGAGGTCACAAACTCCATTGGAACCCTTGACGTCGCGATCGTTTGGGAAGAGCTTCAATCCCTTATCTTCCACACGCAAAGATAGCCGCCCCTTTCGCTATGTTTCAATTCTCATCTGAAAGTGGTATTCTAGCCGCTGTTTGAAAGTGGACATCATTATGGAGAGGATGGGAGTGTGCTCCGAGTCCCAGGTGTTCGGGAGGGCTTAGTGCTGAGCCCTAGCACAATGTCTGCAACCCGCACTTCACTAAAGCTCGTTCTGATTCTTGTTTGTTATGTCTTCCGAAGACGACCCCCTAACCTTCTGCGGCAAAAACGTCATGCCGATGAACTTGGTTTCTTTGACATTCCCACTGACATATTTCACTTTTCCCTGAGCAGAAGGTTGGAATCTTTGGCGCCGGTGTGGGTGGGCCTCCAATCTGCATTGATACTGGACTCTGGGTATTGATTTCGAGATCAAAGCAGCTTCAGTAGGATTACTAGGCCCGCACTTCATCGTCTAGGTGCGTTGTGTGGGATCGGATACTGATCATACTTCGTCTCTTAGGATGCTGGAGCTACAGATTATCCCTTTCCGAACAACGATGAGCAGAGACGGTACAAGAGTGGGACCATGAAAATGCTTAGTCGAGTTGATGATTTATCCACCCCCGAACGTACGTTCAGATCGCCTCGAGGACAGGTTAACCTCCTGTTACGGGAAGGTTCGCAAAGCTTTTCAACTTAAACCCGGGCATCAATCATTTCAGGGGTATTCGTGAACTGGTTTCGAACAAACGCAAGGGATCTTTCCGTGGTCAAGGGATCAGCACGGATGTTGTCTATATTACAGCTGTGTGCGAAAACGTTGAGAAAAGCAAAATATTTCGCACGCGCGAGAGTTGTTCCAGAAAAGGAAATGTAGGAAATTGAGTAGTAGAGTATGCTAATAGCACTACCGTTCGACCCTCGCCTCGTCGTTCCAGTACAGCACTCCTCCATGCCATATCACTATATCGGATCTGACCTCAAGGACTGTGTGATCCGTCTCTGGGGTTCCGGCAGGGAAATTGAGGATGTCTGTGTTGCTCTTCGCGTTTCATCCAGCAGTTGGCAAGTTGCTATCGCCGGCGACGGATACTAGCGGAACACGGGTCTGGCGAATGGCCGGCACCCACACCGGACGCTATGGACATGCAGCACATGGAAGGCATGCCCAGCTTAGGGATGTCTTTGTTTGAGGCCTCCAGTATTCTCTACATGCAGTATTGTCGACCCAAGGCTACATTGCCACTCACATTGTCGAGGGATCTTATGACACTCATAAATTCTATGATTTTATTGCAGAGGGGATGGTACGAAGTGTGGACTGCCTAGGCCATTCACCGGCAGAACGACGAGGCAAGGGTCAAATGGTAGTGCTATTAGCGTACTCTACTACTCAATTTCCTACATTTCCTTTTCCGGAACAACTCTCGCGCGTGCGAAATATTTTGCTTTTCTGAATGTTTTCGCAAACTGCTGTAAAGCGGGGGCTTGTGGCATCAATAGTGAGGCTACTAAAGCGTGCGTCAGGGTGCTCATACTAGGTGATCTTCATGCATGGTACGAAGCAAGACTGGAAGGTTATGAAGGATGCCAACTCATAGTCTGCCTCGCATACATATATGGCATCCGAGTACCTCCGCGAGTGAGGTCGTCAACTGGTGTGGGCCTCTTGATGGCAGTAGCTAGGGGATAGTATGATCTCGCATTGACGGAGTCGGCCCTTTCGTCGGTGGTGTTTGCCAAGGTTAGTAGTAGAGACTTCGGCGACATTGGTCAGAAATGCACAATGTGCTAATGTAGTTCTTCGCCTACACATCCGCCGAACATGGCTCTGCTGCAGTATCGGAATCCGGATAGGGGTCCTGCCGCACAGAATAGTGAAAGTTATTAATACTGAAGGCAATCACGTCCAATGATTTCGGGAGGAGAGTCAAGTGTGTATCCCAAAATCACAATTCGATTATCATTGTCACCTCCAGGTTTTCAGCTAGCAAGTTTCCGGAAGGTGCGACCGACACCAGTGTTTGCGCACCAGGGTCAAGCGAAGGCCAGCTTACTGGCTCGTATGATTTCTCACCTCGGTCGTCGCCCATGTGTATGAACATCTCTCCACCTCATCATCAGGTACTCAGTAGGTAGTATTACTATGAGCGCTCTGGAAGGTTCGGTGTCCCTCTCCACGTTACAAGCAAAACAATGATAACTGCACAAAAAGAAAAACAAAAGAGAGAGGACGAACAGCAGGCTAACTTTAGAAATACCATGGCCAACAGCAAGCCCAAACTCTGCGCACACATTACAGTATTTCCAAGACCTGTGCCTGAATGTTCTTGCAAGTGATATTGGTTCCAAGTCCTGAGACTACAGTCTCATTCTCTGCGGCGATCCTCTTGTACTCTCCATTTGGTTGCTGTACTAGAAGCAACGCACTGAATGGCTGTCTGAGGCAGGCGATTCTCTGTAGAGCCCGGGTATAACCACCAAACCGAGGCACAGCGGTGCCGAGGACTCCGAATCATTTTCCCCGGTAACCCCACCACTCGGTCCTCGGATATAACGAATCCATGGATGGGCGAAGACAAGTGTCTTCTGCTTGCCAGGAGTGAGATCGTCTGTGGTCGTGAACTCCACATCTCCAAGCCCAGATACCTTGGCATGATATACCTTCCCATTGTCACTACGTCTCCCGTGTATATCAAGTTTTCGGATAGAGAATACAATGCACGGAAGGTGCAGACGCCGGGTCCCAAAACGGGCGGGTGGGAGGCAATCAATCTGATTAGAGATACCTAGGGCTACTTCCCGGGACAGCTTGCTCCGTAGCTCCGCGATGTAAATTTCCATCTCTTCCCCCTCGAGTGATGGAGGATTGTAAGGAGCTTGGTTGTAAACGGAGATAGAGGCTGGGAGACAACTGTTGTATGATGAGGACTTCCCTGACCACGCGAGCACGGTGACCTCGCCAAAGCGGGCCATGATCTCCTCCAAGAGATGTCCGAGAGCATCGGCCCCTTCGCTGTAATGAGGCCTGATATCGGACTTGGATATGCCGATAAGAGAGTACGCGACGTCCTCCTCGACTGTCACACTGCACGTCGAAGCGAGACGGAGCTTCTCCCATATTGCGAGGTCGCCCGGAGAGAATGTGGTGATATTTCCATAGGGAATTTTGATAGCGTCGACCAGCTCTTGCATGATCTCCAGAGACTCCTTGTGGTTGTCGCCAGTATTGCCGAGATATGGTTTCCACTCGGAGTCATAGAAAAAGATGGCTTTTGGCGCAAGAAGCTCTTCCAAGGTCCATGCTCGTGTCATCCATAAGCTACGCAAAAGATCCCCGGCCCTAGATGGATGCGCTACACCAGCAAGGAACATGAGCATAGCTGCCGGATCCGCATACCATTTGTACATCAACATCAGAGGTTGATTGAGGATCGAGCTCGTGGCCTTGTCGATACAACAGGTATCTGACCACGCCCACCTGTAACCAAGTCTGCGCGTCTCATTGCAGAAGCTGTGCAACTTCTCATTCAGAACAGTTTCGGGAAGCTCCCACACGGATTTGACTGCGCCGACGTCCTGGAATAACGGCTCGTTCCCCTGCCACACGTGAGAGAGCATAATGTATCTGAAAAAACTAGTAACAACTTCCAGGCTCCGTTCGTTGTCCAGTTCTCTTGTCGTGGATGAAACGAGTTCTTTGAACGATGGGTCAGCATTAAAAATACACATTCGCTCACGCCTGTCGCAAAGACAACCGGTGATGACATCGATGACGACAAGGGGACAGTTTTTGAGAATCTCGCAAACGATAGAATCGATAGCCACAATCATCTGTGATGGAGAAACGTAGTTTTTACGCAGTTCTGCAAAACCGCCATTTGTGTATCTTAAATTCATTCGGGATGAACATATGCCTGATTTCGGGGTCATGAGACTGTTCCATCGCATGCAGCATAGACTTGAAAGCGTCGATCGCTTCACTATACCGTCCCGTTCCGTGAAGTGCTGCATGCTTGACTTCATAGCCCCAAGGGTTAGAGCGGTCCGCATTCACAGCCTATGCAGCAATTGTAAGGATTTGACTCATACAAGACCAACATCATGCATACCTCGTTCGCATCCTGTAATGCATCCTCCCATAGCCCTTTCGCCGTTCGAGCTTTGCTCCGCTTGATCAGCAAACCTGCTGGACTTGGAGGACTGAGGGACAACGCAGTAGAGTACTGCGTAATTGTGTCATCATGTTTTGCAGAGCGCGAAGCTTTGTTGCCAACGCGCTCAAGTGCCACAGCGCATTTGTGGATGAAATCTGATGATGGATGTAACCATGCACGTCAACAAGACTAGTGGTTACAAGTCGTACCTGCCACCCAATTTGCATTTGCCTTGCTTCCTTGGGTACCCTCGTCTAACGTCCTGATGATATTAAGGAGAATCTCCGCAGCTTTGGCTGTACGTCCTTCAGCATAGAGGGTTTCACATAAACGTTGCTGAGCAACAACATGCAGTCCATCGAAATTCCACCCAAATATCTTCATGGAGCGTTAGATTTACATTAATAGATAGTAACGGCGGAGGACCTACGAGCAAGATTGTCATTAGAGGAGGGCATTGTTTGTCCTTTGGGGCTAGGTTCTTCGCACCTTCGATCGAGCATATTGCACGTCCGTAATTCCCCTTCTTCATGTACATAACTGCAAGGACCTGTGGAACGTATCAGCGGTGACAGATATAGGTCCACATTATGCAAAGCACGTACCTGCATGTAGAGGTAGATGGCGTCAGTGTCGTTGTCATCGTTTGCCCTCGTAGTGAGGAGTTCTACGCATGTTATCGCGTCTTCTTGGTTTCCGGATTCAAACACGAGGATCGACTGCATGAAACATGGATCAGTTGCGAGAACGATCTAAATTACCTCATGCACCTTCAGTAGTAGGATAAATCTGATATCACCCAGCTCGCAATCATGAAAAGCAAGGTCGAATATGCATAGTGCACTCTCTCGATCACCTTCGCCAAGCAGGGCAATCGCCATCGCGATATACCCAATAGGCGATGGCTGAACCCGAAGGGACTTGAGGTGCCTCCATGTGAGCAAGTGTGTGGGGTAGTGAAGAGGCGGACTCACCTCCTTGCTGTCCTCTATCGCAAGCGCCATGTGTTTCAAGCGTGCTCGTAGAATAGCGTGGCATGCTAGCAGGTAGTGGCTAGGACTTGAAGTGCTCGTAGTCTCCTCCAACGGCGTCGCTTCAGTGTTGACCGGATCGCCCCACGTCCATGACTCGAGGATCCCGTCTTTCACTCGTACGAGCGGAAGCTGAACAACAAGGGGCTATCGACCAATTAGAGCATTACGCGGCATGATGAGGATGTTCACTTACACCACTACCACAGCACTTAGAGGGAAGGACTTCTCTGAGATCGTGAATTGTGATTTTCC
This sequence comes from Pisolithus microcarpus, assembly GCA_024613185.1. NCBI lineage: Eukaryota > Fungi > Basidiomycota > Agaricomycetes > Boletales > Pisolithaceae > Pisolithus > Pisolithus microcarpus. The sequence continues at coordinate 3,613,987 of JANFAI010000002.1, read as the reverse complement.
CGTCCAGGAGTTCGCATGCGAGAAACCTCCCCCTTGGCAAGAGGGCAATGCACTTGACCACTGTGCTGTGTGTGATGATGCTACCAATCTGCCTGTGGGACATGCAATCCCATAGTGAAATGGACGAGCATGCGGAACATGCAATGAATTTGCGTTTGGATGCAATAGATACGGGAAATTGGGCACCATGGATCAACCATTCCGAAGACGAAGAGTCGGAAATGTTGAAAGACGTAATTTTGCCTGCACTCGCTACGAACAGTTGCTGGCCATCAGATGACCAGGTGAACGAAGTGACTACCGATGGTGAGTTGGTTGAACCGCGAGTTCCTGAATCGAACAGGATACTGCCATTGTGGGTACTGTAGACGCGGACACCACAAACGTTGGAGGCGGTAGCAAACTGACTTCCGTCTGGGGAGAACTTGACACCACAAGTCCAACCGTGTGAGATGGGAGAAAGCAATTCGGTGCCGGAAGTGATGTCGAATAGCTGGACGTTGTCTGTGGTGTTGAAACTCGCAGCGACTACTTTGGTAGAGTTGCTCGAAATATCAACGGCATACATGGAATTGCCGTATTCGGTGTGGCGCACTTTTTCGTTCGTGAGCGCATTCCAGATGGTCGCCTGCCTGCCGTGGTCTCCAGACACGACCCACCGACCATCCTGCGAAACGGCGATGGAAAGGACAAGGCCAACCGCTTGCACGGTTTGACCCAGTTGTTGTCCGTCTTCGATACTCCATCGACGAATATCACCGTTGCCATATCCTCCTATGACTTGACTTTCGCTTGCGAAGGCAACCGCGCATACAAAACTCTGAGATGCAATCTCGATCCGTTTCGCAACTTAACCACCGCAACGAGCTGTGATCAGTAGAGCCGCCTCAGCCTCTCTGACTGCTGGCACGCACCCATGTCGTCGCTGGTAAGCCTAGCAGCACACCTCGTCCAGGAGTTTAGAGTGGAAAGGAACCGCAGACTTATTCATGGCTCCCGTTATATGATTCTGCATGTTCTTCGAGCCATCGAAACGGACCTGTTCACACGATCAAAGTCGCATCGTGTTCTTCGCTATCAAGGTATCGACGAAGACTTGGCAGTGCAGCACCCTCATTTCATCAACGATCTGGGCGCCCGATGGTACCCCTCCACAAGTTCCAGCGTTCTCATCTGCACGAGATCACGCATGAGGCGAGAGTTCGTAGAAACATGTTGAAGGCGTTGTGTTGTAACGGCTCATTCCAGAAAGGTATCCACCACATGTATCAATTCCCTCTACCCTGCAGTCGGTCCTGCCAAACTTTGGGCTTCCTCTCACCCTCGGACTTGCCAATACCCTCGGACTTCCACATCCTCTCCGAATGCTGTCCACAAAACCGAGGCCTCATGCGATCATAAAACACGTCTGGTTTGCACCCCTGAAGTTCATCGGCAAGCCCATCAACCTGTGCATCATCCCGGTGAGATGGGAGGTGGAGGTGTGATGCAACGGACGCTGAGATCCTGCCCGACCAATATCTCACCCATCGAGGCGTGCACCGGTTGGAGTGCTTCCACGCTTCGCAGTTCGATGGGGGCACACGCAAGGTAGAACTTCTCTTCGTTGCATGTATCCGTGAAACGTTTTTGGTCTTCTCACGTTATCCAAGTTCGGGTTGTAAGTCGGTATACCATTTCCAACTTGGTCTCCATGTCACGAGTCAAAGGTACCTTCTTCAGCTCCCACATATACAGCACCGTTTCCGAATATGTCAATGTTGATACCGTTTAACAGGGGGTATCGGAGAAAGAGTCAACTTCCTCGGTGCCTTCTTCGCCGGCTTCAAGCTCAAGTCTTGGCGTCCACCTCTCGCCATGTCATCTATTTTCCGTGCATAGTGATCATCAGCGCTATTATAACAAACATGTTTTAAAGTAAGTCGTCGCTTGCGTCCAGCTTACTGGGTTTCCTAATTGCATCGGAGAAAGGGCAGCACTTCAGCATGTCGCTGAGAGTGGTATCATCGCGGAGAAGTCCTTTCTACTATCCGAATTGCGCAGGCTCTGGATGCGCAGAAAGTACTGGGTTCTCTCTTCAATGGTATATATATAATATATACATCCGGTCCGGAGGCCAAACAAAAAGTCTTCCATTTGGCATGGGTGTGTTTTGGGAGTCAAGTCTATGTCCCAAACCGTGATTTTCTCATCACTGTCGCCTGCAAAATCCAACGGGCGGGCTTCCTAAGACAAGTGTGCACGCCTCCTCGTCGCATGTACCCCGTGAAGCTGTCACACCTGGTAATGCCCAGTTTTCACTGGGCATGAAGGGTCTTGGTCTTTTCGGGTTATCCAAATTCGGGTTGTGAGTATGCCCTTCCCAACTTGGTTTGCGCGTCACGAGTCAAAGCCACCTTCTGTTCTCAGATATACATACAGTACCGTTTCCGAACACCTCGATGTCGACACTCTCAGCAACGGGATTATGATCAACGCCGGGACGGCATGGGTACAGTTAGACAGAGACTGTGGATGTAGAAATGCGAGGACAAGGCACCCTTTGCGGAGAAAGGTCTCAGGTCGTGAGGTCTTACAGAGGGTGCGCTAGTAATCCCACCGTTTTGCAAGGCTATCATGATACGATGCACCAAAGGTTTAAGACCACTTGCTGCCCTCACTTTCATCCGTCAAATGTCCAACAGCATCTTCCTTTCCTCACCCCTGACATCCCGCTTGATGGGTGATGACGAACTCTTCCAAGTCCCGGGGCCACCATTATATTGTTTCGACCGAGGAGGTCTCAGTACCTTTGATTTCCACTTGGGGCACCAGACGTCCACACTGTTTGCTACTCTCCATTATCACTTTCTTACTTCTTCTATTGTCCAAGATAGTCTCCATGGCCACCAAATGATCAACCTGGCAGACACACACAAGGTACATGCGTTGTGCTGTGATGTTGCCCGTTTACTGCGAGATACAGGGAGCATCGGACCCATACTTGCACCAGTACATATTTGTTGCGACACATGGCGGCGTGGGGTTTTCGTGGGTTCTCTACACCCATCTGGCGAGGCCTTCCCATTTACAGAGTAAAGTTCTTGTCAGGTCGATCTTCCCCCAAGGTGTCCTACCGTGTTGAGTGGCGTCTTTACTGCAGAATTGACTCTCCACTCTGCTCTGGTTGGGGCAACACTGACGTCCTGTCTCTTTCGTTCCTCTCTCGTTCGGACGTATGGAAGTTATAGGCGGTTCCCATCGGAACCCAACGGGGGACGATTCCCAAGACACTGGGAAGCGTCTTCTGCTGCATGATGTTGGTGCTTTGAAACTACGTTCAATTGGTAGCTATTGCTGTGTCCATCCACGTCTCTCCCTGCAAGTCCCGCCTGCTTGGTTACTGGACGTGGACGATGGCCGTCACTATCAGATGCTGGTCCTCTTCTGGATCATAATCATAACTTTCTAGTCTCGTGCCGACTAGCCCTGACACTGTCATCGTCTATGACACGAGTATGAACATTCATCCAACTCAAACTCGGGAATTAAGTAATTGGGATGAATGCGAGCGCTCTCGAGGTTTCGTCTCACATTTCTCCACATTATCATCAGGTACCAAGTAGGTAGAATTACTACAAGTGTTCTTGAGGTTGTGTCTCCCTCTCCACGTAATGAACCAACCAATGAAAACTGCACGAAAAGAAAAACAGCCGAGCCCAAACTCCGCACATAGGTATCACAGGATTTCCAAGACTGTCGCCCGAACGTCTCGGGAGGTGATGTCGGTACCGAGTCCCAGGATCACAATCTCATTCTCCGTAGCGACCCTCGTGTAATGCCTACTCGGCTGCTGTACCAGAAGCAATGCGTTGAATGGCTGCCCAAGGCGAGCAATCATTTGTAGTGCCCGGATATAGTCGTCAACATGAGGCTCGGAACCATCATCTAATGGCGAAGGGGGCACAACTTCATCCGACCCAGTGTCGTGCTCCGAGTTCGAGTCAAAATCAACAACAGACTCCAAGTCACTTCCCCCGGCATCCTCCTCATCACTCGGACTTCGGATATAGGAAATCCATGGATGCGCAAAGACCAATCTCTGTGGCTTTTGCAGTGGGAGAGAGTCTGCTGTCGTGAAATCCACTATTTTAGACCCTACCCAGGCACGATATGCCTTCTCATTGCCACCACGTTTCGCCTGTATACTGAGTCGCTTGACAGAGAAGGCGATGCATGGAAGATGCAGACGGCGGGCGGCGAAGCGGGCGGGTGGGAGAAAGTTGATCTGATTATAGATACCCAGAGCTTTGTGCTGAGACAACTTGCCCCGTAGTTCCATGATACAAGTTTCCATTTCTTCTCCCTCAAGTGATGGAGGATTGTAAGGAGTTTGGTCGTAAACGGAGATGGAAGCCGGTAGACAACTGTTGTAAGAAGACGACTTGCCAGTCCACGCGAGCACGGTGACTTCGCCGAAGCGGGTCACAATTTCCTCCAGGAGATGGCCGAGAGCATCAGCTCCTTCGCCGTAGTGAGGCCTGATATCGGACTTGAATATGCCGATCAGAGAGTAGGCGACGTCTTCCACATATCTTGCATTGCGCGTCGAAGCAAGACGAAGCTTCTCCCGTATCGCGAGATCGTCAGGAGTGAATGTGGTGATAGTTCCATGGGGAATCTTGATAGCGTCGGCTAGCTCTTGCATGATTTCTGGAGATTGCTTGTGGTTGTCGCCAGTATCATTGAGGTATGGTTCCCACTCGGAGTCATAGAAGAAGACCACTTTCGGTGCGAGCAACTCCTGCAAAGTCCATGCTCGTGTCATCCACAGACTATGGGTAAGATCCCCAGGCTTGGATGGATGCGTTACGCCGGCCAGGAATACGAACGTGGCTGCTGAATCTGCGTACCACTTGTACATAGAAGTAAGAGATTGATTAAGTGTCGAGCTCGTGGACTTGTCGATACAACATGTATCTGACCATGCCCAGTTGTGACCACGTCTGCGTACCTCTTTGCAGAATTTGCGCAACTTCTCATTCAAGGGTGTGTTTGGAAGCTTCCACACGGATTCAACTACGTTGACCTCCTGGAATGATGGCTCGTTCCCTTCCCACGCATGAGAGAACATGACATATCCAAAATATCTTTCAACGACTTCTTGGATCTGCTCATCGACCAGTTGTCTTGTCATGGACGAAACAAGCTCTTTGAACGACGGATGAGCCCTGAAGATACACATCCGCTTGGGGCCGTCGCAAAGGCAACCAGTGGTGACATCGATGACAACGAGGGGATGACTTTTGAGGATCTCATGAGCGGTAAAATCGATAGCTGCGATCGTCTGGGGTGGAGAAGTGTAGTTGTGACGCAGTTCTGCAAAACCGTCAGTCGTACATAATAAATTCACATAGGAAGTACGTACGCCTGATTTCGGGGTCATGAGACTGTTCCATCGCGCGCAGCATAGACTCGAAAGCATCAATTGCTTCGTCATACCGTTTCGCTCCGTGAAGAGCCACGTGCTTGACCTCATAGCCCCAAGGATTAGAGGAGTCTGCTTTCACTGCCTATACAGCATCTATAGGGAACTCATACAAGAAGGATATCGTACATACCTCGTTCGCATCCCGTAACGCATCCTCCCATAGCTCTTTTGCCGCTCGAGCTCTGCTCCGCTGGATTAGCAGACTCGCTGGATTTGGAGGACTGAGGGACAACGCAGCAGAGTACTGTGTGATTGCATCGTCATGTTTTGCGGAAGTCAAGGCTTCATTACCAACGCGCTCAAGTGCCGCGGCACATTTTGGGGTGAAATCTGATGACATACACTATTGTACACGTTAACCAGACCAGTGACTACAAGACTTACCAGCAATCCAGTCTGCAGTCACCTTGCTCCCTTGGGTCTCTTCGTCTGATCTCCTGATGATACTGAGGAGAATCTCCGCGGCTTCGGATGTACGTCCTTCAGCATAGAGGGTTTCACATAAATGTTGCTGAGCAACGGCACCCAGTCCATTGAAACTCCATCCAAATATCTTTTTGGAGATTAAGCTAATAAGTAGTAACAGCAGAAGACCTACAAGCGAGATCGTCATTAGGGGAGGACACTGTTTTCCCCTAGGGGCTAGTTTCTTCACACTCTCGATCAATGGTATCACGCGTCTGTAATTTCCCTTCTGCGTGTGCATAACTGCGAGAACCTGTAGAATGTATCAGCGGTGGTACTTACAAGTTTGTATCACGTGAAGCACGTGCCTGGATGTACAGATAGGTGGCATCCTTATCGTTGACATTGCGTGCTCTCGTGGCAAGGAACTCTACCCGTGTAATCGCGTCTTCTTGATTTCCAGATTCAAACACGAGGATCGACTGAGTGAAATGTGGATAAGTGTGAAAACGATGTAGGTCGCCTCACGCACCTTCAGTAGTAAGAGTAGTCTGTTGTCGTGAGGTTCACAATCATGGAAGGCAAGGTTGAATATGCGTAGTGCACCCTCTCGATCGCCCTCGCCAAGTAAAGCAACGGCCATCGCGATATACCCGATAGGCGATGGCTGAGCCTGTAGGGACTTACGACGCCTGTAGGCGAACATGCGCAATGGGAAGTGAGAAGGCAGACACACCTCTTTCGCATCTTCTATCGCAGATGCTGCATGCTTCAAACGCGCTCGTATAATAGCGCGGTTCGCTAGTAGGTAGCAGCTGGGACTTGAAGCGTTCGTGATCTCCTCCGACAGCAGCACTTCGGTGTTCACCAGGGCATCCTGTGTCCATGACATGAGGGCCTCACCACTCACTCGTACGAGCGGAGGCTGAGTAACATGGAGTTGCCGACGGATTAAAGCCTTACGTGGTGTAATGAGGGTACACTTACATCATGATCGAAATACTTAGAGGGAAGGACACCTCTAAGATTGTGAACTGAGACATCCCTGCCAAATCCGCATGCGAGATACCCTCCGCTTGGTGAGAGAGCAATGCATCTGATCTCCCCAGCGTGTGTGATTATGCCGCCGATTCGCTCGTGCGATGCGCAATCCCATAGCGAAACAGACGAGCCTGCGGAACATGCGACGAATCTGCCGTTGGATGCTATAGATGTCCGAGACTGAGTTTCGTGGATCGACCATTCTGAAGACGAAGACCTGGAAACATCGAAACAGGTGCTTTTGCCTTTGGTCACTACGAACAGTCGCTGGCCATCAGATGACCAGACCAACGGAGTGACTGCCCATAATGTGTTCGTTGAACCCCGAGTACCTGAATCGAACAAGACACTGCCATTGTGGGTGCTGTAGATGCGAAAACCACAATTCTGCGAGGCGGTAGCGAGTCGATGGCCGTCTGGGGAGAACTTGACTCCACGAACGTGACTGTGTGGGAGCGGAGGAAGCAATGGAATGCCCGAGGTCGTGCCGAATATCCGAGCGGTGCCAGCGGCGTTGTTATCCCCGGCGACAACTTTAGTACCGTCGTTGGAGATGTCGACTGCGAATATGGAACCATTCAGTTCTCTGAACTCGCGCACTTTCTCGTGAGTGTCTGCATTCCAGACGGTCGCCTTATCTCCGTCGTCTCCGGACACGATCCACCGCCCATCTTGCGAAACGGCGATGGAAAGGACAATGTCAGTACTCCCTCGCATGGTTGGACCTTGTTGCTGTCTGTCTTCGATGCTCCATCGACGAATGTCACCGTTGTAATGTCCTCCTACAACCTGGCTTTCGTTCGCAAAGGCGAGTGCGTATACGTCACTCCGAGATACAATCTCGATCCGTTTCGCAACTTAAGCACCACAGGGAGGTGTCAATAGGGCCACCCCAGCCTCTCCGACTGTTGGTACGCACCCATCATCGTCACCGGCACTGATCCCACCAAAAAGTTTTCTTCCTAGGGTTTAGAGGGAAAGGAACGATGCTTCACAGACCTATTCGCGGCACCCTTTAATGATTCTACACGTTCCTCAAGCTATCGATATGCATCGGTTCATATGATCAAAGTCGCATTGTATTCTTCACTATCAGGATATCGATTAAAATTTGCAGGTGCAGCATTCCCACTCCGCAAATGATCCCTCGCGCTAATTTACCCCTCCACAAATTGGCGCTCTCACCTGCAGGAGGCCACACCAGCAAGGGTGGGCAGAAACGTGTCGAAGGAAGGCGTAGTGATGTATTGGCATATAGATCATTCCCAGAAAAGCATTCGGTGCGTGTATCAATACCCCTAGCCCTACACTTGGTCTCTATAGATCTTTGGGCATCTCCGCACTCGCCGGTACCTTTTAAACCTCCACTTCTTTCTGAATCCTGCTCACATAACCGAGGTTTCATGCGACGATGAAAATATACCTAGACTGCACGCCCAAAGTCCATCAGCAGGCTCGTCAACGCGTACACCACCCCAGCAAGAATGGGAGAGATAATACGTGATAGGACGACGGAGATGACATCGCCGACGAACGTCTCATTCATCGAAGTGCGCGTCAGTTGTAGTGCTTCGTCGCCTCGCAGTTTAATACAGGTATGGATGTGAGGTAGAATCCCTTTTCGCCACATGTACCCGTGAAGACGTCTCGGCTTTTCGCGATGGGACATCATGTCCTCGTGACTCTGTGATCATGTCTGCTACAGTGCGCATATGTCCGTACTCTCCCTCTGACGACTGAGCCTCGTGTGGCTGCCCCTCCGATACGCCCTCGGCGGCAGTTTCAGGATGTCCATTTGCATCAGGAACGCCAACAAGTGAGCCTGCCGCAAGTCATCTGCGTGTGGCCTCATGGCTGATGGGCAGGACAGGGACACCTCAGATCTCGGGCTCTAATCCCTGTTAGACGCCTATCGCCACACGTTCGATTTCAGTGATGGGTCGCACCTCGCATCTCTCACTCAGCCCCAAACCTTGTGTTAGTCGCTTGGCATGGGTCGCCTAAATAGGAACCGCTAGTGGTACCAACCTACTATCCCTTCGCCATACTCAACCGCGTAAACCTGGTGAGATATAGACCTTGCTGCACTGCTCACTCACTGAGCAGCCTATGCAGACATGATTTCAAATACTCTCAATGTTATTCTCTTCGGAGAAACAGGAGTAGGCAAGAGTTCTGTAATTAACCTCATGGCTGGAAGCCTGGTAGCCGAAGTGTCGTCAGATTTAGGCGGTTGTACGATGAACTCGACGGATTACAAGGTTACGATTGGCTCCAGGAAGATAACAATCTGGGATACTGTGGGCCTAGAAGAGCCTGAGATGGGTGTGAATGGTTATTACCTTGCCATAGTGCAGGCTCACCGTCTAATCCAAAAACTGGGCCAGGCTGGCGGTGTCGACCTCCTCCTGTTCTGCATCCGTGGAAATAGGATCACCTCCACTACACAGAGTAACTACCGCCTTTTCTACGAGATTCTCTGTGACAAGCAAGTTCCAGTCGCTTTTGTTATCACAAATTTGGAGAAGGAGAATCGAATGGAGGATTGGTGGACAAAGCACGAAAGCGTCCTCCGGAAGTATGGGCTGAAAAGCGCCGGGCACGCATGTGTCACTTGCCTCACGGACAAGGTGGCAAAGATGCAGGAATCGAGCGATGCAATTAGTCGCCTCCTGTCTCAACATGACAACCAAGGTAGATATACTATGCCGCCAGACCCATGGTTCGTCCGGCTTCGTCAATATCTGGCATCGCTGGTTCCAACAAACTCGGGTTCTCTCCCGGGGAAGAACCTCTCACGTCTCTTAGCCAAACGCTGTGGTTTGGATGCAGAAACAGCCCAAGGTGTGGCGGCACAGTTGCGAGGCTATTGAGACCCGGAATTCCGACTATCTTCTTTGATGCCCTTCAGACTATGCTCTATGTACATCCCACTGACGAGTACACTCCGTAGCATACGAATCCTCGCCGTAGTAATTGATGAAAACAGTAGTTCTTGTTGCAGCCGCCGGTTATGTATGTAGTGGACTACGATGTTTTGATCCCCCAACTTGACACGCACTAATGAAGTGGACAAAACCAGTGTCCGTGACCCTGAACTGGACTTCGTAGGCCCATCTGTAAAGATAAGCGTTCAAAGAGCTGCTCTTTGGACGTTTAACATTTAGTAACAGCACTTGCCGAGCACTCAAAGTATTCAAAAACTGTAGGAAGTGCCGAGAACCTAATCGTCGCTCGCACTGAAGTCCACTGTATCGTAGAATTCCGGGCGATCTCAACGTTGCTCATACACTCTCTGACAGGAGTCTTACTGCTTTGCAAGCCCGCTAAAATATACAGGAGCTTGGTGAGTTGCCACTGGTATAGGATTGAGTCGCGTCCTAACATTGGTTTCAGGCCTTCTTTCACCTCCATTTCCGCAATGTGCGGTTCAGGCGCATTGGCCTTCCGATTTTGAGTCGCTGTTACCCAAAAACCTGGGTATGAAGCTCTGGCTATCTTCTCGTGTTCAGCTCCTGTGAGCAGGTGGATAAAGTAAGCCATACGGAAGTCGCAAATTCCAAATGAAGCGCTCAACATTGTGATCGTTTGAGAAAGGCTTCAATCCATTATCAGGACGTTTCATTCCGTTCCTGTATACATGGAGTCAAAGTACGCACCGCACATTGGCACCCTTGTCGGACCTTCGGTCGTCGGCCTCTGCCAAGGTTGGTAACAGTGACATTCACGGCCATTCACGGACGTCGATCATCGATCAGAAGTGTACAATATACTAGTTTGGTTCCCTGCCCAACCATTTCAGTGGCCGATCGGAAGTCCTACCACAGAGGATGGCAAATATTATCGATGCAAAAGCCATTCACCTCCATTTCGGCAGGAGAGTCACGTCTTCGTGTCAAAATCAAGACTTGATTATCAGCGCTGCCTCAGATTTTGCAGTGGGCGAGCTCCCGGAGTGATCAAAACCACTGAAATGAACGTCCGCGTGCTAACTTGTATGATTTCTAGTCTCGTGCTGACTAGCCTTAACACTGTCGTCGTCTACGATACATGAATGTGGAGATTCATCCAACTCAGACTCAGGAATTAAGCAACTGGGATCATTGTGAGCGCTCTCAAAGTTTTGTCTCACATTTCCACATATTATCATCAGATACTAAGTAGGTAGTATTACTACAAGCGCTCTTGGGGTTGTGCCTCCCTCTCCACCTAACGAGCGAACCAATGAAAACTGCACGAAAAGAAAAACAGGCGAGAAAGGATAACAGACAGGACAACCTCGAAAGCCAGCACTTACTTAGAATAACAATAGACCAGCAGCCGAGTCCAAACCCCGCACACACGTATCACAGGATTTCCAAGACTGTCGCCCGAATGTCTCGGGAGGTGATGTCGGTACCGAGTCCTGGGACTACAATCTCATTCTCCGTAGCGACCCTCGTGTAATGCCTATTCGGCTGTTGTACCAGAAGCAATGCGTTGAATGGCTGTCCGAGGCGAGCAATCATTTGTAGTGCCCGGGTATAGTCGTCAACCTGAGGCTCGGAACCATCACCTAATGGCGAAAGGGGCACAACTTCATCTGACCCAGTGTCTTGCTCCGAACTCGGGTCAAAATCAACAACAGAATCTTCATCACTTCCCCAGGCATCCTCATCACTCGGACCTCGGATATAGGAAATCCACGGATGCGCAAAGACCAATCTCTGTGGCTTTCGCAGTGGGAGAGGGTCTGCTGTCGTGAGATCCACTGTTCCCCGCCCAACCCACGCACGATATACCTTCTCGTCGCCACTACGTCTCTCCAGTATATCGAGTCGTTTGACAGAGAAGACGATGCAAGGAAGATGCAGACGGCGGGCTGCAAACCGGGCGGGTGAGAGAAAATTAATCTGATCATAGATACCCAGGGCTTCTTGCTGAGACAACTTGCCCCGTAGTTCCGTGATACAGGCTTCCATTTCTTCCCCCTCGAGAGATGGAGGACTGTATGGAGTTTGGTTGTAAACGGAGATGGAAGCCGGGAGACAACTGTTGTAAGATGACGATTTTCCTGACCATGCAAGCACGGTGACCTCGCCAAAGCGGGCCACGATCTCCTCCAGGAGGTGGCCGACAGCATCGGCTCCTTCGCCGTAGTGAGGCCTGATATTGGACTTGAATATCCCGATCAGAGAATACGCGACGTCCTCCTCGATCGTTGCATTGCGCGTTGAAGCCAGACGAAATTTGTCGCGCACCTCGAGACGGTCTGGAGAGAATGTGGTGACAGTCCCGCGGGGAATCTTGATAGCGTTAGCTAGCTCTTGCATGATTTCTGGAGATTGTTTGTGATTCTCGCCAGTATCATTGTGATATAATTTCCACTCGGAGTCATAGAAATAGATGACTTTCGGTGCGAGGAGTTCCTGCAAAGTCCATGCTCGTGTCATCCAGAAACTACACGCGAGATCCCCTGGCTTTGATGGATGTGCAACATTGGCAAGGAACACGAGAGTGGCTGCCGAATCCGCGTACCATTTGTACATCGACATAAGAGACTGGTTAAGGATGGAGCTCGTGGTCTTGTCGATACAGCAAGTATCGGACCATGCCCACTTGTGACCAAGTCTGCGCGTCTCTTGGCAGAAATTGTGCAACTTCTCGCGCGGGGGAGTTTCGGGAAGGCTCCACACAGATTTGAGTATGTTGACCTCCTGGAATGACGGCTCATTCCCCTGCCACGCATGAGAGAACATGACGTATCCGAAAAAACCGGTAACAACTTGTCGAATCCGCTCGTCGTCTAGTTCTCTTGTCATAGATGAAATGAGCTCTTTGAACAGCGGGTCGGCCTTGAAGATACGCAGCCGCTAAGGACCGTCACAAAGGTGACCGGTGGTGACATCGATGACGACGAGGGGATACCTTTTGAGGATCTTGCGAGCGATAGAATCGATGGTCGCGATCGTCCGGGATGGAGAAATGTAGTTTTTACGTAGTTCTGCGAAAATGTCATTCGTGTATATTAGATTCAAACATGAGGTGCATACGCCTGATTTCATGGTTACGAGACTGTTCGATCGTGTGCAACATAGACTTGAAAGCATCGATCGCTTCGTTGTACCGTTTCGCTCCGTGAAGTGTGGCATGTTTAGCCTCATAGCCCCCAGGGATAGAGGAGTCCGCTTTCACCGCCTATGTAACAGCTGTAGGGAATTGACTCATACAAGAATATCATGCATACCTCGTTCGCATCCTGTAGTGCATCCTCCCATAGCCCTTTCGCCGCTCGAGCTTTGCTCCGCTTGATTAGTAGACCTGCGGGAGTTGGAGGACTGAGGGACAATGCAGCGGAGTACTGTGTAATTGCGTCATCATGTTTTGCAGAACATGAGGCTTCGTCACCAACGTGCTCAAGTGTCGCAGCACACTTGTGGATGAAATCTGATGACAGAAACTAATGTGGACGTTGACCACACCAGTGAATACAAGACGTACCAGTAACCCATTCTACACTCGCCTTGCTCCCCTGAGTCTCTTCGTCTGATCTCCTGATGATATCGAGGATAATCTCCACAGCTTCGGCTGTTCGTCCTTCAGCATAGAGGATTTCGCATAGACATTGCCTAGCAATGATGCCCAGTCTATTGAAATCCCACCCATATATCTCCATAGGGCGTTAGATTAATAAAAAGTGACAGTAAAAGACCTACGAGTGAGATCGTCATTAGGTGAAGCCATCGTTTGACATTTGGGCCTAAATTCTTCGCGCGTTCAATCAATGGTATTGCACATGCATAATTGCCCTTCTTCATGTACATAACTGCGAGGACCTGGGGAATGTATCAGCGGTGAGAGTTATAGGTCTACATCGTGCAAAGCGCGTACCTGGGTATAAAGGTAAATGGCATCGTCATCGTTGCCATCGTTTGCTCTCGCAGCAAGTAGTTCCATGCGTATTATCGCGTCTTCTCGGTTTCCGGACTCAAATACGAGGATCGACTGAGCGAAGAAGCAAAGGTTAATTGTGAGAATGGTCCGGATCATCTCATGCACCTTCAGTAGTAAGAGGAGCCTGTTGTCATCCAG